>JAAXCT010000577.1:0-419546 GCA_012490785.1 Eragrostis nindensis | reverse complement strand
CGCCGGCTGCGGTGCAGCATCTTCGGCGTACTTGCTGAAGCCGGGCCGCCTCTGCTGGGCTGATGGGTACCAACGCCCCCTCCGACAACCGACAAGCCGTCATCCCCTCGTGGTTGACTTCTAGATGGCCTGGGTGGGGTGCCTTCTGATTCGTTCATCCCCTTTCATTGTTTCCTCCAATGCAGACGTCATGTTTGATGAAATATCCGTGTGGGGGATTGGTACCTTGCAGCAAGGTGAGGTCTCAGTTTTCATCTCCGTGGTCGACTTCTAGATGGCCTGGGTGGGGTGCCTTCTGATTCGTTCATCCCCTTTCATGTTTCCTCCAATGCAGACGTCAAGTTTGATGAAATGTCCGTGTGGGGGATTGTACCTTGCAGCAAGGTGAGGTCTCCAGTTTTTCATCTCGTGTCGGTGGTCGACATGTTCTCGTTCTGGTACCATGCACTCGGGAGCTGTGAAATCAGCTCCGTGATCATTGACTACCAGTTTCTGATAACGTGATAGAACAACCTGTTGTGCATTTCTTAACAATTTGCCTGCCATGATGAAAGTAGCATTACTACTTTGCATTGTGAATAATGACAATTAGCTTGTATTTGGTACCTGCACTTCAAATTGACAATTTGCACTGCATTTTTTTTTTATTCAGACCAGGCTATATGGGATGCTACAGTGACCATAACTTCCCTATGAAGGTTTAGGCCTCTCAAATGTTGCCTCTTCCTTTCCAGATTCATCTGGCTCAATTTCCAGCCCTGCAATTACTACGCTGCTTGGTGCACTTCCTGTTCTGTCGCAGTAACAATCTGTTACCCTCATTTGTTTGTTAGGATTAAGATTAGCTTGAGAACATTCGAGTTATGATTGATGACTAGGATTAGCCCATGATTATTGTGTGGTTTGCTCCTGTTTCTTTCTGTTTAGCTGTGCGTGCCAAGAGTTTGTGCTTCAATATCTGTACAAGAGCACTGTTGCTTCACAAAATTCACTTTCCAACATGTTTTCTTTCTAATTCAACTTACATGGCATCTACATCCGAACTGATGTATTCATGCAGTTTATGCAGATTTGTTATAGATAAATTAAAAAAATGTGCTAAAAAACTGTTTGCCCTTAAACCTAAAGTCGAACTTGGAATGTTTTTGATTTTCCTAGAGTTTGTGTGTTCTTAATGTTAGTATGGACTGAGAAAACATAAGAAAACCTATCAAGTAGCATGGATGAGAAGATGCGGCCAATTATGCAGCTTGTTAGTGTTTAAGACTCCAGATTTTTTGAGTCTTTTGGATGTTGCTGTTATGGCCACAAATTCTGCATTCCTGAAGTGGTACAACCTTTAAAAATTTCTGTAGATTGTAGACTCTAGGCTTACCGGATGCTCTGAGTTGCTTCTGAGATGTATTGTAATTGTTACAAGAACGATTAATTTGTTGCTAGGTTAACCATTTCTAATGTCTTTATATATTATTTTATTTAATTATGCCAAAATGTTGTTAGACTACTTTGTTACATCGAAGAGGTTTTACTGTTTAATAAATGGTTTATTGAGACATTAACTTACTAACTACAGTACTCAAAATATGTAATATTGATACGATTTAATTATTTGAAATTTGAACTTTAATCATTCATGTGCTAGTAAGCTAGGCCATTGATGTATTGTGAAGTTATCAAAAATAGTTATTGAGGAACCATGTTGAGATGTGCCATGGTTCTCGATGATGATGAGTAATTGACAAACCGTGTTGATTTTGAGTTGACATGAGGGTTTGGGTTGAAATGCGGGACTTTGAGGGTTGCATAAGCATATGCATGATTATGTTTATGGCTAACCGAAGTTGGTGCAGGTGTTTGGGAGATGGAGGAGAAGGAAAGAAACGAAACGTGTTTGTTGTCTAATGATGTGTAGGTCAATTGAGTCAATTTGATGTCAACGGCAGGAGGATCGGGGAGGAACAAGCGAGGGTCCCGACGGGCTGGGACCGAGGAGGCTTGGGTCCGGGCGATCGAGAGGCCGGGTGAGGTCAAGGGGATCCACACCGTACACGTGGCCGACAAGAAGCACGGAGGGTTTCGCGGTTTGGCCTCAAAACCGTGGAGGTGATGAAGACGGCGTGTCGACCAAGGTCAAGAGGGCGAACGGGAGGCCGGTGCAAGTGAAGGGTCCCGACGGGCTTGGGACCGGAGGAGACTTGACGGGGAGGTTCGCGGGACGAGGTGACACACGTCGACATCGGGATGGTTTCCCGGTTTGGCCACAAAACCGGTGGTGATGGTTTCCCGATTTTGCCTCAAAACGGTGGTCGACGGTTTCCCGGTTTGGTCTCAAAACCGGTGGCGATGGTTTCCCGGTTGAGCCTCAAAACGGTGGTGGGTGGTTTCCCGGTTTGTGCCTCAAAACCGGCGGTGGACGGTTTTTTTCCGGTTTGGGCTCAAAACCGGTGGCGAAAGTCACGCTTTGAGAAGCGTGCAAGGGCGGTTTCCCGGTTTAGGCCTCAAAACCGGCGGCGACGGATGGAGGTGCTGTGGCACCATCGTGGAGGTGGCTTCGAGGTGAAGGTATGGTGTGAAGGCCCCGACGGCGTTCGGGTGGAGGAGAAAAAGTTGGAACGGAAACGCCCTTATGTGTTGTATGGTGTGTGTTGTAGTGTGAGGGGCATTTCCGGGATGTGGAATGTCCAGAGAGATAGGTGGGTGCTGGTTGTGGCTGCCCCCTTGAGCTTTCATTTGAGTTGTAGGGAGAGGGCTGAGAGAGAGGAGAGAAGAGAGGGAGAAGAGAGGAGATGGCTCTTTGATTGAGCTTTTTGTCATCTCTAGTTTGTGTGTGCTAGGGAGTGGCTTGACATCTACATCTTTGAGCAATACATAGCATCAATTCGTCCTCAAAGTGTTTTCCTCATCTTGAATCCCGAATGTCTTATTTTCCCTATTTTCGGAGCTATTTTCGGGTGATTTGTTCGATTCACTTTTGTGATGCGTTTTTGGGCGGATTTTGGGGGATCTGGTGCTAGGATGTGCTAGAACAACCCTTGGTAGGTCCTTGACGAATCCATGGCACGAGCACCTTCGATTTGAAGATTTGGTGAAGTTTCCCTCTCAAGTCATCCAAACCCTACCCTTCATGGTAGAATCCAAAATCCGTATGGATTTCTTAGGGTTTTTGGTGTGAATCCTGTTGGATGTTGTTCTCCATCTCAAGACGAAGCTATGGTTCAAATTTCGTGATTTTTGGAGGTCGTTTTGGTCGGGTTTCGAGATTTTTTTGAGCTTGCGCGCGTGCTGAAATGACAGGGCCGGACTATCCGACATCAGCCGGATACTCCGGTAGGAAAATGGTTTTCCGGTTCTCCAGGTCCGCATACTCCGGTAGCATACCGGACACTCCGGCTCATTATCGGACTATCCGGTAGGGACTTTCTGTAATCCTTTTGTCGGTTCATCTCATGAAGTGTGTCTTTGCTTGATTTGCTTCCGCAAGTGTTTCTATCTCTTATCCAATCACTTCTAAGGTCTCTCAATCACTTTCAATTGTGGGTGTGATCGTTGTGATTGTTCTTGAGGCGGTTTGGGACATAGGCCGAGTTCTTTGCGATAATTTTTATCGGCTCCCATTCACCCCCCCCCCCCCCCTATGGCCGCCTTTTCGGTCCTTCAGTTATGATATGTGAAATTTGACATGGCAAATTTATATTATGTGCACCATTTGCTATATGTGCCATAATACATATTTTTAAAATATTAACCTTGAATTAAATGTGCCATGGTTTGTAAGCTGTTCATCATGGTAAATTTTTCTTTGGTTGTAAAAATCCCATTTGGGTATAGCCTTGATGATTTTGTACACTGTATGGGAGCTCATTTGTTTCCTTTTCTTTTGTTTGCATACTAACATTGAAAGTATCATCCAAGTGAATGTGCAAATATTTGTGTCTATTTGGTATAGCCATGATTTTCCCGTGGTATCGGAAGGTTGGCGCCTTCCCCTACTCCACGTTGGGTCACTCCAGTCGGAATCTCGATCCCGTCCCTCTGTCCGCTCTATGGCGATCCCTCCAAGAGCACATTTTACTCCCGAGTGAAGTCGCGCACGGCCCGCTGGGCTTTTTCCGGAGGTAAAAGCTCTTGCACTTGATGCGTGCTAAAGGGCGCTCTCCTAATGATGCTTCTTTCGCACAGGAAGCTCCAAGACCGCGTAGAAACTTGTGTCGGCTTCCACAATCTCCTTGGACAGCTCAACACCGACGTCTAACCGGTCTAGCCTCGCCATAGACCAAGAGTAACAACCCTAGATGACTCTCTCAAGCTCACACTAGCCTAGAGATCAAATGATGCACACTTGTTACTCTCCCAAGCACTAGGATCACTCCAAATCCTTCACAGTGCTACACTGTTCCTTCACTTGGCTTGTAGGCAGAATCTCCCCTCTTTCCTGGGTCCAAAAGCACTGCAAAGGGCCAAACAACTAACTATATCGGCCACAAACCTCAAACTAGCCGTTGTCCAAAAAGTGCCGGGTTGGTATTCTTACACCAAACAGAAACACAACTTTAGGCTGGTTAGGCCTAGAGCGAATATTCCCGGTTCGGCGCCAAAAATACCTGGGTTAAGTTACTTGTTTTGGATATACATAATAATCCACAACTAGCAACAAGTGCTAGAAATGTATTATTAGTATTTAACATAAAAAGATAATCCGCAAGCGCACGATAACCCATTATAGCATTTCTCCCGAGTGTATTACATGGTATCGTATTTTATTTTCCAAAGAAAGACGTAGTTGACAAGTATGTACTTATACTCATGGTATATGTGATGAATCATAACCGCATTCCAATGCAGGGTAAGGTGCAAGTAGATACGAGGATAGTGTGACACACACAGCAGGCAATTCACTCTCTGATAAAAGGCGAGAGGCAAACTCTAAGCAAGTCTAGGACTAAGTAAGAAGGCTGCTACTCCTAAAGTACATCATTATGTAGCGTGCGTAGCTTCTACCTAGCCTAAGCTGCATGCAAGCCAGGACTAAGCGATTCTACTGCCAAGCCATCATCGGGAGATCCAGCGGTCAGAGTCTGCCCCGACCTCCGGACTTTCATATATACTCTATGCCATGCCCGAACGTGGAGGATTACAAGAGACGGACAGGGCTGTCACACCTGCCGCCTACCTCTACAAACTGTGGGACACGAACACGCACCAAGGGTGGAAAGGAAGCCCTAGCACCATGCTAGCATAACTAACCACAACTCTAAATCCCTTGAGGCACCTCGCAAGACGATTAAACCAAGAGCACCTTTGCAGGACAATGGACCCGATGACTAAGCAAAAAGGAACAACTCGTTCTAACTAGCGATTACTTAGACAAGGGATCAAAACTAGAACTACGTTAAGCATAAGCGTTCGTCGCTCAAGAACGAGCGATGATGAACGATGAAGAACGATCTGTACCTGCAAAGATGGCCCAGATCTCCGTCGTGGCATCATTGGCCCAGATCTCCGACACCCTCCCACCGCAAGATTTGGCGGAAGGCAGACGAGTACCTGCAAAGATGGAGCACTTCGTACTCACCCCGAGTACGTCTCCCCACGGGTCTTGTGGTGGCGCGGCTCGGCGACCACGTCTAACCCCGCGGATCTAGTGGCGGCGTGGCTCGGCGACCATGTCTCCCCGCGCTGCTCCAAGTGGATCTTGCGGCGACCAAGTCTTACGCATGGCGTGGAGCTAATGCAGGTAAGTGAATCTTGAAATTGAGCTCCCACTCCTAATTCGTTATTTCTGTTGGGCAACAAGCTCCACAAATTCTTTCTCTTATTTTCTTTGTTCCTAATTGCAGGACAATACTAGATTTGGAGGTGATGCCGACCATGAAGAGAAAACTGTGTTTTCATTCCTCTTTTTCTTGCTGGCAACTATGTTGTACTAGATTCAAAGCTCCAAAATCTAATCAATAAAGTTTGTGGATGTTTCTTTGAAATATGTGGACTGCCATGCAAGTTCAAGCTTCACCGCTACTTTAGACAATTATTTTTATTTTGCCAATTCGGTAGCAGCGGCGGGTGCTGGCGCCAGCCGCCGCTGAAAATGTTAGCAATAGCGGCGGGAGCTGGCACTGGCCGCCGCTGATAATGCCAGCATCCACCGCCGCTGAAAGTGTCATTGTAGCGGCGGGTGGCTGCGGCCGCCGCTGAAAATCCCATTGTAGCGACGCTATGCTATAGTACAATATCGCCCGCCGCTGTAGAAAGATTGTGTTGTAGTGTAATTTGGAAATTGAAATTGCCCTTGAAGATAAATCTTCATATAGTACTTGATTAAAGGGATAGTTCTAAACAAAGATAACTTAGCTAAGAGACGATGGTAAGAAAGTTTAAAGTGTTGCTTCTGTAACATGATGAAACAATTCAACATCTTTTTTCCATTGTCATGCTTATATGGCCCATTGTGCATATTTCTTTTAATATTATACCGCCTACTAGTATGATTGGCTTATTGGGTTGGAGAAGAAACTTAGACACAAGATTTTGCTTGGAACTTGTACTCTGTTATGGGCAATTTGGCTTAGTAGAAATGACATGGTTTTTAACAATACACAAGGATAGGGCGTCCATGCAGCCAGGGCAGGTAGAAGGTGTGGAGAAGACGGCGGCCGGGCAGTCGTCGCAGGTGGAGGAAGCTTCCGTGCGAACAGGGTTGATTAGGAGTTGAGATTAGGCAAATAGAAAGACTGAACGCCGTGGAACAATCGTGATGCTTTTGCGAAGGGGAATGGGTGGCATGCGTGCGCAAGCAGCGTGCAAAAAGAGGCCGCAGCGGCAGCGATGCTAGTCGCTAGAGACGGCGAGCTGCGTGGAGGAATCGCAGGTCAGTTGAGCAGGGGAGGGAGGGCGTAACGGGCCGAGACGGTTCGCAAAGAATCGGGTCGCTGGATAATTGGGCAATGATGCAAGATCATAGATGCAAGGTGGTAGGTCCGGGATTTAGTTTCTCTTTCACGATCTAGATGCAAGGTATGCTGAGGTAAATCTAACGTCTTGTGTTTCTCAGGACTTGATCTGATGGCTGGTAATGCATGAATGACGTGGCATGGTCTTTTTGCAAAGAAACTCACTCGTTTTAGAAGGATAGTGATGCTGCCGCAAACGTTCTCAATTTCAGAAACTTGAAAAAGTTAGACGCCTACATTCGGCAACCCGGAGTGGTTCCTTGACACGGAATAAACCAAGCTGTGCCCGTAAGTCCTCTTCTCCAGCTATTAGGCAGAACAGCAGTAAACCAAGCTGTGTCCGATCACGAGAGTACTCATACTAGGAGAGAGAAATGACGTAGAGTGATGTTAGGAGAGAGAAATGATGCCTATTTAGGTCATGTTTGAAACCTCTAAAGATAATACTCCATCTGGTTTTAAATTGTTGACGTTGATGAGTTACGTTTGACCATTCGTCTTATTCAAAATATTTGACCATTCGACTATTTTTGAGTACGTTTGACCTCTAAAGATAATCGCGGCGCGTGTGGCGGAACGCAGAGCGGGGCGGGGCGCAGAGCGCGGCGGCGCGTGCGGCGGACTGCTGCTCGCGTGGCGGCGCGAGTGGCGACGCGCGGCGTGTGGAGGGCGGCGCAGCGTGCGGGCGTGGCGGAGCAGGCGGGCGTGGTGGCGGCAGCGCGGGATGGGCGCAGAGCGCGGCCGCGCGCGGCGGATTGCTGCGCGCGTGGCGTGGCGACAGTGACGACAGCTCTGGACTTGAACTTGGCGACCGATGGTGGCGCGCGTGGCAGGGGCGGCGGGCGCGTTCGGGGGTGGGAGCTGAGTGTGGCGGAGCGGGAGGTGGAATGGGAGGGGAGGATGACGAGAACAAATTTGGCATTCCTTTTGCAGCTGCTGTTGGAGATGAAGGTTTAACAACCAGAGGCAAGCTACTGTTGACACAATGCAAAAGGCATTTTGCATCTGATCGCGATACTAGTATACGGCGATCCGTTTTTGCGGAGCCCCTGCGTAACTCCTAGAGGGCGACTCGAAGCGGCGATCTACACCTACCGGCGCCGGGCAGCCTCCCTTCTGTTCCTCACCCCGCCGCCACCGAAGCCGACTCCAGTCGGAACAACCCGACCAGCGGCCTTGATGGCAGCGGCGAGGCGGCGCCACCGTTTTGTCCGCATTCCTTTCTTCTTAAGACGGCGGCCATTGGCGATATGAAGTTTCACGGCTGCTTCATCGGCCCCATGCGGTGGCCGCAGCGGCGATCCGGAGAGGCCCGTGCTGGGCGTCGATGAGAGAGAAGAGGACCAGCCGCCGCCTCTGCTTGGATCGTCGGAACGCCCTCGAGCCTTCCCCTCCACTGCGGCAGTTGGTGCGTTGATGCCACATCATGCCGGCTGGAGTAGGGGAAGAGGATCACGTAGCCTCGTTGGGGGACTTGGAGACGGATGAGGTTGTGGTGTTGGTGACGAGAAAGGCACCTTCCATATATAGAACTGTGAATTGGATTAATTGCCTGATGTGACCATACAACGGTGAAGGTGAATTTAGCCTGATGTTGCCTTCAAGTGCATGCCCGTGTTTGTGAAAGAGCCATCATCAAGCAGTTCTTCTGTTTGCATTTGGATGAGCTCTATTATCAACAGATAGCAATTAAGTATGAAGGACATGCATCGTGATTGTTGGGCTGGTTTGGTGGCATGTATCTGCTGATGACTTGATCGTCCGATGTCACATGGTATCTACAAGGTAGATCGATCAAAAAGGCGTTGGTTCGGTGGAGGGCCGTTTGTCCCTTGGATTTTTCGACCTGCAGGTGGTGGCTGTTCTAGATACAAGCAATGAGGCATGCGCTCGGTGGTGGTATGACGACCTATGCAATCGGATGGCTACATTGGCGTGGTGTTGTGTATATTTTCCTGATCTGCACAATCTCTAGGGCTACAGAGCAAGATTCGTTGATGTTTGGGCTCTCAATGCAGATGGCGGCGGCAAGATGACCGGTTTGGACATGGCCTGAAATTGGCGGCAACTAGAGACACGGATGGACTAGAGATGATACTCAATCGAAGGATACGCTTCACAGTTTTGGCCCTTTGCTGCTGTCTTTCATTCAGTGGAGGTTTGTGCAGCCGTAGCAGGTTGAGGAGATGAGTCACATCTTATATGGTGCAACATCGTTGACACTTTGGGTGAGACAGTGTCAGGATACGGCAAGATCATTTAAACTCCCTCTGTGATTCGCCCTGGAGGAAGATGATGAGATGGTGCCGATGTGGAGGGCTTGTTCTCTGGAAAGATGGTTGTATTTTGTGGTGTTCGATGGATGTGATTAAGGTGGGAAGTTGTGTGGTCATGAGAAAAATCCCATCTATGGCATCTTCTTCTACATCGACCTCTTTATTGTGACGCGGCAAGAGAAAAAAGACTTCAACAATGCTTAGCTGTAATTTAGTTTTTATTCCCTCAGTTGTTTTCTCCTTCTTTTCATTAGCCCTTTGTGCGATAAGGGATGGAGCATTTACATTGATCTCTAGTTGTAATTTGAATAGCTACATGCATCTACCGATGCAGAGGCTGAAATAAAGTTTTATTCCTATTCTAAAAAAAAAATATAGCTCCCTTAACCCAGCTAATACTAGCTAAGAGCATCTTCAAGAGACTCTCATAAAATTAGCCCCATAAACTTGTTTTTGGGAGCAGCTAAAAAATTATGAGAGTCAACTTTTCTCTCCTCCTCCAACAATCCTCTCCTAAAAATAGATTAAAACACTTTTGATTGGGCCACGTTAGCATTTAGGGCTACAAAACATTGATGGGAGCCCCAATTTTTCCCCTGTTTGTAGCTACAAATGAGGGGAGTTTAGGGGCTATGAAAAAACTGAGGGTGGTTTTGGGGTCTTGTTGGAGATGGTTTTTTTATTGGATCTCAATATTTTTCTTTGCGAGGATGGGGTCTCAATATTTTAATTTAAGAGAGGTTTATGGAGATTTCTTGGAGATGCTCTAATAGCTAGCTAAAGGTCGGCTAATAATTAGAGGTTTCAAGCAACTTTTGGAGAGCTAGATTAGTTTTTTGTATTCATTTTATATTAGAGAATAGCTAAATCCAAAAGTTTAGAATACATTTTTTGCTATTCTCTTAGTGTTGCTATAATAAGTAGCAATGAATGAACTTCAACGCTAAGGAAAGAAGTATAATTTGAAGGAAATAACACTATAGCTGGAAGTAATTATTTCTTACTATAAACATGGCTTTCCGTCACAATATATTTACTTAGATAAGCTATTTAATTTTGGAAGTAGGCACCTAGCGTCAGGCCGTGATTGCATCCTACTAAACATAGATATTTTTTCATCTCTATATAAATCGTGTAGCATTCGGCTCTCAAACGCATCTGCAAAGAAAGTGTCACGGCCATATAGCGAAAGTACGCGATGGAGATGAGCAAGGTGGTCGTCCTTTCGGTGCTCATCCTCGGATGCTTCATGGTGACTTCACACGGTAAATGATCTCAACCAATCTGTAGAATCCATGTCTGTTGTTGCAAAAATTAATCGGTCACTTTCTCGTCGACTCTTCTATTCTAGTCTCCCAGGGGACCGAGTGCTCCATGAACAATGAGCGCTTGCTGCTCCGCTTCAAGCCATGACCTCATCAATTAACACTCCTATTTGCATTGTATGCAGGTCACACAGTGGATCAGATGGATAGCAACAAGATTTGGTGCCCATGCCCGCAAAAAACATGCGAGGACAAGAACTGCTACTGCTGTTCGGACCTACAACAGGACTGCTATTCGTCCTTGGCGAATGTCATAAAATGTGCTGTAATAAAAGGGAGCCTTTTGCTCTCGCAGGGCCATGAAACTATATGCCGCCTGTCCTCATCATGATAGTAAAATTACGCCATTAATGTCTCGAAATAAAGCAATTCTGAGATTTCCTTGTTGGTTGGTCACTTGTAGAACCGCTCTGGCCGGTGGACTTGTTTTTTAAAAGCAGCGCCAATTTAGAAATGGTTGATTAATTAAATGATTTCATTAATTCCACTTGGGCCAGAGCAAGCCCAACTCAGCCCAGCCTACGATTTTTGTATCATTAATTCTTACGTTCACGTACATGAATGGGTACAACCAACCTTCATGCGGATCAAACAATGACATTTGACTACTTGCTGTCTACGTGAACTGAATCAACGATTTGAACTGATGACCAATACGCATGCTCCTGCATAGCCGTCTGCCCAGAGGCAACGGTGGCTCTGACTGTCTGACATCTAGCCACCCATACTTCTTAGAGCGTCCGCAGCGGTTAGAGTCACCGGCTGACTCTTAACATTTCCACCGAATAAATAAAATGAGCATGGGCCGTACAGGTCAGGTTTTATTAATATTTGTTTGAGGCTGCAGCAGAGCAAGATGAGCAGCGCAGCTGCATTATTTTCTCACCCCGCCTTGGTAGCTTTGTCTGGAGCTAGCGCTTGTTGATATAAAATCATTTCTACTCTCTCTCGTCTTTTTTTAATATAATATCATTTGTGCTGTCTCATAGATGCCCGTTAGGGAAGCTCTTAGCGTGCCGCGGCAGAGAATGGAAAGGAGGTCAGTGGGTTGAGCGACTCGTCTCTCTCTCTCATCAGCTCTTGCCTGTTGCGCGGTGTCGCACGGGCAGCAGCGGCGGTGCTGGTGATCCTAATTCTCTTCAAATCTTCTTATTCGTTCATGTGCTGCCAGTAGTCTGGGACTTGGGCCGGACCAAATCCGTGTGGGCCGCGGCCCGAATGTTGGCACGGCCCGGCCCGAGCTGACGGGCCGTGCCATGCCGGGTTTTCGGCACATCGGGCGGCACGACACGGCACTGTAGCATGGGCCGTGCTCGGGCCAGCATGGCCCGACAGTGGCCCGGCAGCCGGATTGGCCCGACAGTGTGTTCTTGTCAAGTTCTTTAGCCAACGTTCTTTTTGTTATTTGATTCATATTTTAAAATACAAACTTGTATAGATTTTGCATATGTGGTCCAAATTTGATGATTCTTTTTTCTATAATCTTTAAAAAATCATCTCCATCATGTGGAATCTTTGTATGCAAACTTCTGTAGTTCAATTTCTATTGATCAGTCAACTCATTAATGGTCACTATTCAACATTAGCTTCATCTTTTTGTAGATCTCCAAAAATATGAATTTTAAAGTCATTTTTTGTGTGGATGTACAACTTATACGTCTCTACACATAGGAATTTTGTATAAATTTATTTGAAGCACTTACACTCATGTAAGTTCGAATTGCTCATCATTTGTCTCAAAAAGCTAAGAACTTCTATATCGTTTAGTAAATTTTGAAAACACATTCATGCAAACATTGTTGAAAAAATTCCTCAAAAATTATAGAGGTTGGTGTTGACTTGGAACAGCACCATACCAAAATTGACTTCAAAATTCAATATATTTTTGAACATATAAAAAGGTAAAAAATCACTTTCATTTTTTTTTATTACACTCAAAGTATGATGATTTTGGAACTCAAATTTGGTAATCACAAGTAATATAGTCTTACTAAAGTAGGGTATTTTTGGTGGAATTTTAAATTTTTTCGTCTATGTAACACGAAAAAAAGTTTTATTTTAAACAACAAAAGTGCGTCTTCTCTTATTGAAAACGTATTCTAGGAGACCTTCACAGAAACCGGGCCGTGCCCGGGCTCGGCGGCCCGACAGCGGCCCGCCGTGTCGCGTGCCGTGCCCGGGCCCGGGCCGAGTTTTCACCTTGTCGGGCCGACCGGCACGGCACGACGTGGCCCGACGGGCCGCCACGGCTCGGAACAGGGCGGCCCGAAGCACGACGGGCCCGTGCCGTGCCGGCACGGGCACGGCCCGATTCCCAGCTCTAGCTGCCAGTGATGCATATTAAAATAGATTTTTGCGCTTGAATTAGACTTGTGTACTGCATGATGTACGAGAGCAGTGCACAAAAAGAGATGCAGGAGTATACACATTTTTGCTGACCGAGTTGAGGGGATCGTAATGGGTACTCCCTCCGTCCCAGAATATTCTAGAGTTTGGTCAAAGTCAAGTTTCTTTAACTTTGACCATCAATAACAAAAAACATATAGCACTTCACTACATATAGTTGATGTTGTTAGATCCATCGTGATACCAACTATCCTAATATACAACTCTTCATATTTAAAATGTTATCTTTTTACATATATTGTTAGTCAAAATTGACCATGTTTGACTTTTAACAAACCCAGAAATGCTTATATTTTGAGACGGAGGTAGTAATAGTGAGTCATGCTGATTTGAGGGAGGGAGGCATTGCAACTTTGGCTGTGGCGCATATGTCTTGAATGCAAACTTTTTGAATCTCGGAATGCATGTGCAGTAGCTGCAGGCACAGTAGATTGGGACTTGGGCATTGCAATTCTCTCCCGTTAGACTGACTCCATCAACAATAGCCATTTTTCCAGAGGCAATCCTCCCATTGCATCGCATCGACAGTGCTTTGCATTCGTTCCCCGTCACGCCATCTCCAACAGAGCGATTGCAATTGTTCCCCATCCCACCTGCTCTGCCCGCATCCCAGCGCTCCCGCGTCGCCTGCCCCCGCGCGCCAAGAAGCTCATGCCAATGGCGACCTATGGCCATGGCAGGCCACCGCCAGTCCAAGTGATGCCGCTTCTCTCCCGCCCCCGCCCCTCCACCGCTCGACTCGCTCGCCGACGAGCTCCTCGTCCTTGTCCTCGACCGTGTCGCCGCCGCCGACCCGCGCACGCTCCTTCTCGCGCCCGGACCCCGCCGCCGCTGGCCCGCGCGCCTCTCCGCGCCGCCGCAGCAGTCCAGCCCCAGGGGCCTCGGTGAGTCGGTGGCGCCTGATGCTCGGGAGCCGGGACGCGGAGCCGACAAGGACGCCGAAGAAGTGCGAGTCCAAGCGCGCCACGCCGCCAGCGCTAACGCACCTCCGTGAGGGCCGTGCAAGCGCCACCGCCTGGGGGCGCGCCATGAAGGCGCCACGGCGGGCCGCGCCGTGCGAGCGTTGCTAGGACGATGCCGTCGCCTGGAGTCGCCATTGTCGTCGCCTCTACTGGGATGGGTCCGTCATTGCTGCAGTCGTGGGCTGACAGCCACCGCAAACGGGCCGCTGCGGGGCGCCGCCGAGGTTGCTCTGCTTCCCGCGCCATACAGACGTTGCAGCCATGCCGTGCAAGCACAAGGTGTTAACTTGTCGTCTCGTCCGTTCGCCGTAGCGTCCGTGCTGATTTGAGGGAGGGAGGCATTGCAACTTTGCCTGTGGCGCATATGTCTTGAATGCAAACTTTTTGAATCTCGGAATGCATATGTGCAGTAGCTGCAGGCACAGTAGATTGGGACTTGGGCATTGCAATTCTCTCCCATTAAAACACCTTATCGTCTGCACCCACACCCTGAATTCCAAGCAGAGGATCCTGCCATGCTTTTGCATGCCTGCAGCCAGTCCGAAGGATCATCCTTTTCTTTTCCTCGTGGGGCCCTTATTTATCAATGGCCGGCTCTTCAAGCTAACGTGTCGCCTTCTTGAGATGTCATCAGCTGAATGGCAGTATGGTTTAGGCTTCGTTTGATCATAAGAACTAATAATAATTTCTAACAATCAATTGGTTGACTAACTAACAATTAGTCTCTATTAGAAGGGTTGTCTTGTCCTAACCAACATGATTACTATTAGTTTTTTAGTTGGCTGAAAAATAGTGTCTCATTACTCCTCTCATTTTGGATCTTCATGGATTAAAATTAGACAACTAAGAATATCCTTTGGACCCAAATAAAGCCTTACTTTGACCAACATGATTACTATTATAGTTTATTGGTTGGTTAAAAAATAATCTCTCATTAGTCCCTTCATTTTGAATCTTCATAGACTAAAATAGTCAACTAACAATTTGTCCTTTGAACCCAAATAAAGATTTACTGGAATGCATTATAAATGTCGGTAGGGCTTTGCAAGTCTAACAAAAAATTGTGGTATGAATATCCATTCCTCAAGGGGAAAAAAAATCAAACAACGGACTTGCTGCAGCAATATGCCATCATAGTGCATGTCTATCCTTGTAGACATGCTGGTAAACATATCTCCAAAAACGTTCCTACATTTCTATACATCATGTCTAGATTTGTTGACTTGCAATGTAAACATGTTTATAAAACCGTATCAATATGTATAAACATGGTTCTAGTGTATGTCTTTTAGACAGCTTTACCAACGTGGCTAGGAACTTTGACATAGTTCGTGGGTAGATGCTCCAGAGATGCTTTGCCAAAGCACATCGATATATTCCACTAGATATGAAAATAAAACGTATCTAGCCTGCAAGAAAGCTTGTATCTACAGGGTTTTGTTTTTCTAGTAATGGACATAAGTATGTAAATTAAACTATTATAAAATTTGCTCAAAGCAGAACTATTAATATTGCTAAAAAAAAATACTTGGTAGTGAGAACCTTCATGATTTGAGCAAAATGACGGTCGTTCCAAGTCTGCAACCTGCTGCGTATGCTATTTTACTAACAACACGCTGCATAACTAATACTAGTACCAATGCACGTGCGCCACGCACGTGAATAAGAAAATACATCACTTGGCAGGAACGTCAAAATTTTATGCAACGTTCTTACTTATCTTTGTTAATTCGTTTGGAAAGAATCACTTAGGGCAATCACAAGTTACACTATATTGTTGCCTGTATCTAACATTCATAATGCATAGAAGGTGCCAAAATATGATTTTTTTTTTTTGACCTGTCCAAAATATGATCTTAACAATAAGGAATGTGTAAAAGTGATTGTAAAGATATTACACATGTGAATTTCATTGCTTCACAGAAAAAAAAAGTGTAACAACACTTTTTTCGTCCTCCTACATAATGGGATGGAGACGAACATCTCAAGCTAAATTTCTAGCTGGCTAGTTTCTGACTCAATGCATGAACCACACAACTGTTGTTTGAAAAGTTCAACTATGTCAATCGTCTCCATTGCTGTTAAATATGATTGATTGATCATTATCCCATCATCTGAGCATGCTGGAGGAAGACATCAACCATTTCTGTAAAAGTGGCAAAAAATAATGAAAACTTACTTAACAGTAGTGCTGCTACAACAGTTTTAGGACCCTATTTTCACATTAAACTAAAAACGAACAGGACAATAAAATACCAACCAGTTTATGCCCTGATCTCCTAGAAAGCTCCATCATCGTCTCCTTAATCTCCTTGTACATGAACAAGTAAGACATGAGTTCGTCGCTTGCGACAACATACCAATCACATCACTTAGGGCCAAATCCCAGACGACTGACCTAACACTATCACAAAAAGCTTCTGTAGCGACGCAACTCAAAAATGAATAGCGGCGGACTTAAAAGAAATCCGTCCTTACAGACCCATAAGAGGGCAACAGAAAACAACCCGCCGCTACTGGGCCTCTGTAGCGGCGGCCCACAATGTGAACCGTCGCTACAGCTCATCTGTAGCGACGGCCCACGATGTCAACCGCCGGTACTGAGGTGGCAGTCTGTAGCGGCGGCCCATAGTTTGGCCCGCCTCTACTGAGTGCTCCCCACAGCCCACTTCTCTCCTTTCGTATATAAGCGACCACCAGCCGCCCAAACCCTTCTCCCATTCCTCGCCGCCGCCCCCTCCATTTCTCCCCTTCCGCGTACGTCCAGTCTCCCGCAGCCCTGCCCTCCCTTCTCCACCCTCCCTTCCTTCTTCTTCCGGTGCAGGAGCGCGTGTGGCGTCGCGCCGTCGACTGCACCGACGGCGAGAGGATCCGGACGACGACGGCGAGCAGATCCGGACGACGACGGCGCGGCAGCCTCCCCTCCCGCGGATCCGGCGGCAGCGGCCTCCCCTCCAGTGGATCCGGCGGCGGCGAAGGTCCTCGACGACGATGGCTGCGGCGCGCCCTTCCCCCTCCTCGATCCTACAGGCCATGGTCCTCCATGACAAGATCCGGCGGCGGCGACCAGGCCCAAGTTCCAGGCGGCGGCGGCGACTACACAGCAACCTCATCCTCCAGCAAATCCATGGGGCGGGGCGAGTGGATCCGGGCGGATCTGGCCACCCTTCGTCCCGCCGTCCACCCTCTACATCTACCCGCGGGACGTCTCCCTCCTCTACGCCTCTCTTCGACCTCGCCGCAGCTGCGCCGTCCCCGCTCGTCGCCTACCGCGCGCGTGCCCACGGGAGGGCCTCAGCATCAACCCGCCGCGCCGTACCGTGTCGCGCTGCTCATCGGCCGAGACAGGGAGCCGGCGGCGCGCTCGCGCGTGGCGGCTCCTCCAAGCCAAACGATGCTGCCTGGTACGAGCTGAAGCTACTTGCTGTTCATCGCGTGTCCGTCGCCCTAACTTCATCTACTAGTACAAGTTTGTGCGTTTTCCCAATCTGTAGAAGCTTGTAGCGGTTGATTTGTAGAAGTTCGTGCGTTTTCCCAATCTGTACAAGTGATTTGAGTTCGTGCTGAGACCACTGTCCAAAGTGCATCTGTATCTAGCACTTTTTTTTGTGTGTTTGTTGTATCATGAGTTTGCTACGAGTACTGATGCTTCTTTTGGAATGAATTTGCTACGAGCACTGATTAGGAGTCTGAGCTGGAGAGCTGCTTCAGGATTTACTCCCTCCGTTTTTTATTATATGACGCCGTTGACTTTTTTGTTACTTTGACCATTCGTCTTATCTATAAATATTTGTGTAAATAGCTAAATTTATAAGTTAACCTTAAAGTGCTTTTGATGATGAATCCAATGATATTGATTTCACATTCAAAAAGTAATTATTTAAATCTATATTGTTGGTCAAAGTTCAACGAAAAAGTCAACGGCGTCATATAATTAAAAACGGAGGGAGTATTTTTTTTGTTTCTAGAAATCAATAGTAGCGGCGGGTCACAACATCCGCCGCCGCTGAAGATACTACTGTAGTGGCGGGCCACAATATCGCCCGCCGCTAGAAATGCCTCTGTGGCGGCGGTTCTGCCGCCCGCAGCTACAGGTAAGAATTTGTAGCGACGAAGTCTCAGCGGCGGCCCGCCTTGTCCGCCGCTACATGACATTTTCAACCGCCGCTAGAGACACTTTTTGTTATTGTGTAACAATTAGATCCAAGCTATCTATATAACAAATCAATATTCCACCGCTTGAATCCTTAAGGATTCCAACATTGGAAATTTATTTTTTATTGTGTACCTAATAATCCATACGTCTACTTATGATTGTGGGCATATTAGAAAGGATTTAATGCTTGTGACATGCAGCATATCCCAACTCGCAGGGAAGTCAAATGCAACCCATAAAATCTCTTTCGATCCCGAATGCCGAGAAGAAAATTCCCATTTCGCCCTCCTATTCTTTCATTTCTTCCCTCACCTATTGATAGCATTTAATTTATTTTTTGTTGATATTTCCTTTCTTCCTCCCGTTCCTCATTCATGATGGAAAAATGGAAATCATTCCCTGCTGATTTCTGGAAGTGTGAGCAATCATGCATTGGGACCACAACTTTCAACTGTAGAATAATCAAATATGTTTCATATACTAATAGGGACCATGAACATAACAATAAAAATAGCTGATCTTATCTAGGAGACATGGCAACAATAATGAAAATAATGGGGGAATGTTAATCCTAATTGATGTTGGTGAACCAGAGCATGCTAAATAGGAATGATAATGTGACACGATAGAGGCAACTACTATCTGCACTCACAATCTAGATAACATGAAAATCCCATGCAATAAGCATCACTGAAACATCAAGAACGAGAAACGGATAAGTGCGTAGGAAAACCTGTGAAGCTAAAATCAAATATTGAATATATTCTGAACTGATCTAAGTTTTTTTTTTTCAGAATACAAAATTTTAAAGATCCTCTAAACAGTATTTGTAGAACGCCAGCCTGATAACTTTTACCATGCAATCCGATAGATACATGTGAGAACGACAGATCATAAATTAATTGTAACTAATTTTTTTATGCTGACAAAAGAACGTTGTGGTTCTATAAAAAAACTGCTAATTATAACAAACAACCTTTCTTCAAACCGGCCTTTTTAAATCTACCTGCTTGACATAAATCCCATGTTAATTTCCAGTAACATTTGTGCAGTTTCGTGGTTTATGTTGATAAATAACAATCTACTGGACGTGTTGACCAACTACAAGTAATTCTCTTAACCTCTAATATATATAGCCATAAGGTCAAAACAGAGAGGACTGCCATATCAACTAATAATAATGGGGACATTCGCAGTGTGTGGTTGATTTGGAGAATGAAGCTGGACTCCATCTTGAATCTCTTCTCTGCAAAATCATAATAGAAAACATGTCGATACCGGTAATACGAAAACAGAATCTTCTACATACCAAACAAAAAATAGGTGCAAATTTATCCTATCACCAGTGCATCCAATTGCTGCATGAAAATAACACGTATTCGCTAATTAATTTCTCTACTTTCAACAAGCACCCCGTTTTTAACTGATAGACATGTATGGATGTGAAAACTGAAACATATACTTATAATAAAGTCCAATCTTCTCGGAATGTGGTAAGACTAATTTGACGGAATTATGCATTTCATCATAGCATCAGGCCAATAGAGCTCTCACAAAACTCAGAGGAAATTTAGAAGTACTAACCATATCAGGCACAGGCCTTCTCTGTAGCATCTTGCACATGTAGCTGCAGTGAGGAACTCATGGTTGCAATTTGTAAATAATCAATAATCCAAGTAAAGGAAAACTGGTTTATTCTCCTAGAAATCTATCATAATATTTTTTTAACACGCCAGAGATCAACCAAGTTGTCCCAGTTTCAAATAAACACGATTGCACAGTTCTCATGAACACCAAATGAAAATAAGAAGCAAAGAAGGTTGGTGTAACAATAATGGTTAGATTACATCCCATCATATCATTGATCACCAATAATGGTACACCAAATTGTTTGCTAGGAAGTGCATTGAAGAAAATAAGTAATAATCAGATCTTGTAAGTACCCTCTTTTCGCTGATGCATATGGTGTGCTTTCCGGTGGGCGAGACCATGAGGATGAGGTCGATGTAGTTGAGTATGCCAGTATGGACATCTCCTTGGCCTTGTTGAGGATCCCCGCCCGCTGTTCTCCAGCTTTCTCAAGCCCTATGGTCTATGCAAATCAAACTTTAAAAATAAATATATAAAAACAGCCAGTGACCAGCCTTGCCTATCTGACAATCTTGCCTCTGAAACGACATCCAAACCTTCACCTTCCTTTTATTGTAGCTGAGCCAATAACAAAGAAGAAAAGATGCATTGTTTAAATGTGCTTCTTGCTACATAACGACGTATGCAAAGAGAACAAAATATGACCTATAAAAAGTATGAGAAGCAGAGAAAAAAAATTGTCCATCACAAATTACATAAGCGAGTGGGTACACTAACTAATACCGTTTATTTAAATGAACATTTGGAAAGACAATGTTCAACACGCTTCTGTTCAGTCCAATATCCCACCACACAGTTACATCCTTACTCTGCGACTCATTCATTACCTAAACAACAAAAAATCAATGAAATAATCAGTTCGTAGATGGAAAATGATAAAGAAAATGACCTCTTAATCAGGATATAGTACCTCTGTTCTTATCAGCCTCAACTTCTTATCAGCCTCAACTCTCGACCTTTATCAGCGGACCAAAAAATTTGATGTTGAAAAATTAGTAAGGGTCTGCTTTTCAATTTAAACCACTACTAAGCATAAAAAAGAGTTGTGCAGATTAGACTTAAGAAATTTGAACCTGGTAAGCATCATCGTACTTCAAACCACTGGTTGCAGTTCGTCATCTACACATTGATCCAATCGATAGGTGGAGTATGATAAATTTTTCAACTGTAGATTGGCGGCCATTTTAGCCTTCCAGTGCAAATCAAGATGGCAGATCCATTGAAAGCCGCAGCCAGGTTCTTCCCTGCAAAGAAATCAGCTGATCAATCAAAACCCGCCAATGGAGGCACTACTAAAAGCAAACTGTCCCAGGCTCACATCCGATTGCGTCTTACCAAAAGCAACAGCACGGGTTAGAAAAGGGAAAGACGCGGCGGTCGCACGATCCAGAACGTCGTCGGGACCTGGGTGAAGCAGGCCGTCGAGGAAGAGCGCGCGATGGAGGAACCCGAGGACGATGTCGCCGGAGACATGTAGGGTAGCCACGCGCTTGTAGCTCCGAGTAGAGAGGAGAGGTTTGGAACTTCGGAGGGGTCGTCCGCCAGGCGGCAAGCGCAGTCGTCTCACCGCCGTCGCCGCCGCGCTGCTCCTTCTCGCCCTTGCATCACCTGTCCGTAGCAACAAACAGAATGAGATGGGAAGCATGTTGAATTAAATCAAACCTGGATCACGCGAGGACGCCACTGCCGTCTCCAAAGTCCAAATTGGATTACGCGTGCGACTCCCTGCCCAGGACATCCTGGAGTGCGCGGCGGCGCTCCACGATCCAACCTGGAGAAGATGACGCTGACCCAATCGCCGACGTTTCTTTTGAAGCTAACTGGACGGCGCACGGCTGCGGCAGCGATCGGCGGAGGCGCGCGGCGGCTCGCGGTGGCGAGCGGCGTTGGGGGAAATCTCCAGCGCTAGTACAGGAAAATTGCCGTAAAAAACGGAAAGCAATCATAATTAGAGGAAATCGGGGAGGTGGGATTTGAGTCGGGGGTGAAAAAACACCGGGTGAAAAAAGTATTATCGATGTCAGGTTTTTTCAACGTAGAATGACACTGTAACGTCCTCCTTGTCCCGTGACGACGTATGTAGGGACGGTTTTGGCAGGATTGGATGGTGGATTAAAAGGGTGGGGTCTAAATCAATGGTTGATATACATGTGGGATAGATTATGGCAGGTAAAAACTATTATCTTCCCAACTGGTTCTTTATTGGTTTAGATTAGATTAGATAGATTAGATATCTTGATAACGGTAAAATAAGACTGGTCACCTTGTATGTATCAGTATGGTTGTTTTTGTCCAAAATAACAGCATCTTGAAATTATTATGAAGCCCCTGGCCTGACAGAGAATCAAAACAACCAATCGGCTTGTGCTTTTTCATTGAAATCTCTTTTTTTTGTTTTCAGAAGACCAGAAAAGTACTAGTAGTAACATTTGTGTCTCTCAGTAAATGCTCTTAGGCTTGCCGCACATTGTCATCTGAGGCATTATTTGCCTTGCTCAATAGAGATAATTAAATACCAAAATCTGTCATGATGGATATGGATCAAATTGAGATAAATACCAAAATTTGTCACCCACGCACCTGGAACGCGCTGCTCCGCTGGATACACCAGGTGGCCTACGTGTTGAGCAAAACGTACAAGTTCAAACCGTCCAATTTGTTTGGCACTTTAGCTTTGAGCACATAAACTAAAGAGAAGTGAAAAAGATGAGGGCACAAGAAACGAGAAA
Organism: Eragrostis nindensis; assembly: GCA_012490785.1. Classification (NCBI taxonomy): domain Eukaryota; kingdom Viridiplantae; phylum Streptophyta; class Magnoliopsida; order Poales; family Poaceae; genus Eragrostis; species Eragrostis nindensis. The sequence continues at coordinate 397,095 of JAAXCT010000577.1, read as the reverse complement.
AAGAGATAGGAGTATATTGAAAGAGGGAAAAGTTAGAATGCCAATTATTTTTAAAAAGCTAAAGAAAGCTAGAATGCTAATTATCTTGGGAGAGAGAGAGCGCATGTAGCTAGGTTCGTAGATGTGACTGTAGTTCTCTGCCTAAGCGAGCTCACAGTGCTTCACGCTGCTAATGTCCAGTGCTTGAAGAACGAATGGGGTCGGGGTCAATTCAGAGAACTCCCTCTGGTGCATTAGCTCTCATCTTGACTGTCAATAAACAAAGCAAAGGGTTCGATGGACCCGCAGCAGAGAACTTTCCTTCCCCACTCATCTCCTCTGATGCGGCGCTCGTCGCACCAACGCCAGCTCACCATGGTTCTATGGACGCTGCTCGCCGCTCAATGCAAGCATGTCGGACTGTATGGAGTCGCTCGCCCCCGGCGAACCGCACAGCACGCCAGACCTTAGCTTCGCGCCCCGTTTGGGGAGTGGCCTAGGAATGACGGACTCATCAGCTTGCAAACTTTTTTAGCAATTGCTCGGACAGCGTCCACCTCGTACCACTAACGTCTCCACAGCTCCTCGTGCTGTCTAATTCCCGGTCACAGTCCGCACGGTCTCGGCACCATTATTCAGTGGAGGTTTGTGCAGCCGTAGCAGGTTGAGGAGATGAGTCCACATCTTATATGTTGCAACATCGTTGACACTTTGGGTGAGACAGTGTAGGGATACGACAAGATCATTTAAACTCCCTTTATGATTCGCCCCTGGAGGAAGACGATGAGATGGTGCCGATGTGGAGGGCTTGTTCTCTGGAAAGATGGTTGTATTTTGTGGTGTTCGATGGATGTGATTAAGGTGGGAAGTTGTGCTGGTCATGAGAGAAATCCCATCTATGGCATCTTCTTCTACATCGACCTCTTTATTGTGACGCCGACAAGAGAAAAAGACTTCAACAATGCTTAGCTGTAATTTAGTTTTTATTCCTCAGTTGTTTTCTCCTTCTTTTCATTAGCCCTTTGTGCGATAAGGGATGGAGCATTTACATTGATTTCTAGTTGTAATTTTGAATAGCTACATGCATCTACCGATGCAGAGGCTGAAATAAAGTTTTATTCCCTATTCTAAAAAAAAATAGCTCCCTTAACCCAGCTAATACTAGCTAAGAGCATCTTCAAGAGACTCTCATAAAATTAGCCCCATAAACTTGTTTTTTGGAGCAGCTAAAAATTACGAGAGGCAACTTTTCTCTCCTCCTCCAACAATCCTCTCCTAAAAATAGATTAAAACACTTTTGATTGGGCCACGTTAGCATTTAGGGCTACAAAAACATTAATTCCATAGCAGAAAGAAGAGATGGGAGCCCCAATTTCCCCTGTTTTGTAACATCCCGGCCCCCTAGGCCGTCATTTTTGAGAAATCAACTCATCATTAACATAAGCTACGAAAGATTTAGATGAAAAGTTTCTAAACAGAATAACGAATTAACTCAATTTGGTTTTCATAAATATTTTGCTGTGGTTTGAATTGAGATGCTCTTATTTGGAATTTCAAATATTTGGAGTTGATTTTCATATTTGAATTTTATAATTGAATTATTTCTGGAATCTTGAACTCATGCATATAATGCATTTCATATTGCATCGGGTTTTGTTCGAATTTTCTAGGGAATTTGGCTTAGACAAAAATACCCCAAAATTCACCATAGGTCGCAATCACGGAAACTTAATTTCTGTGAATTTTTCAGAATTTTTAGAGCACGATTGCTTTGGGAGAAAAATAGTAGAAGCTTTCTGCCGTTGTAGAAATAGAAAACTTCTTAATTCGTCATGGGCTTCATCCTGGGCTCGGCCCATTTAGAAATAAAAGAAAAGAGAAAAGGGAAAGAGACTTACCTGTTCGGCCCAGACCAACCCAGCTCGGCCTGCTCGCGAACCGCCACCGTCCCCATCGTCGTCTTCATCGCATCAACACTGGCGGCGCCGCCCGGCCACCGCCGCTTCGCCACGCAAGCCGCCGTCCTGTGCCGCCGCTGTAGAAGTACCACGCGGCCCGTTCGTCGCCCCTCGACCCCTCCTGCACCACCTCGCGCCTTCCGGAGCCCTTCTTTTCTTTCCTTTCTCCTCCTCTTCCTCTCACTGACAATAGAGGCCGCCGGATAAAAATCTTGTCGCCACCGCCTCATCATTAAAACCTAGCCTTCGTTCCCTCTACTCTTCCTTTAACCTCCTCCTCCCTCTACCATCACTTGTTGTCGGGAAATACTGAGCGAGTTACAGGAAATCAGAAAAATCCCCAACTCCGGCCTCCACCGCCATTGCCGACGATTCTTCTCTGTTGGTGAGTTAAACCTCGATTCCTTCTGTCCATATGATCCTCACCTCTCGCTGATGCCGTTTGTGTACTTGGTTGCCTTCATCTAGGTTTGTAGGGCCCTCCCGACGTGCACCTCCCCTATTTCGCCGCTGTCGTCCGTGAAGCCGCCATCTCCGGTCACCGAGACCCCGAACCATCACTTTGTGAGCATCATTGTTGCTCGTAGATGCTAGAAATGTTAGAAGTCGATGTCGCCGCGCTCTCCTTCTTGCATTTCGGGGGAGCACTGCCGCCGCGCCGCCTAGGTTGCCACCGCGCCGCCGCTACAATCCACCTCCGACGTCGAGACAACTACCGGAAGGTAGCTGGTGATCTCACGCGTCAGTTTGATTAGCATATCGTCGAAACCCACCGTTGAATCGCCGTCGGCGAGCCTTCCTCTGCCGCCAGTCACTGTGCACGCGATGCTTTATTTTGAATTAACCTTAAGCCGCCATGTGTCGTCGCCTGATTGGCCAGAAAAAGAATTAACCGTTTTTAGCTCGAAATAGATAGAAAATTTGTAGGGAAAAATTAGAGAAAATTTCTGGAAAAATTCCTTATGTTTTTAGTCTCCTTCTTCTGCTAAAATATGACGCATGTGTTTAGGAAAAATTCATAGGAGAAAATAAGCTAGCAATGTACTTTGTTTAAGAATAAGTACTTAGGGAATTTGTATATAGGAACTAATTAAGATTAGGTTACTTTTTAAAACTTTTCAGAACCCAAAGATCACTTTAGACACATGGTTAGTCATAGGAATAATTTAAAGAAAATGAATCGTAGAGTTGCCATGTTTCTTAGAAAAATGGCAGGTATCTTTATAGAAATTTAATCTTTGTTTATCTAATAAATGTGCATGCAATCACTATAGATAGAATACTTTAGTCCTTCCACTCTAAAAGCTCCTGTTGGTACTGTTTTGCAAGACCTAGGAATGTTATACTTTACTTACTTGAATAGAAATACTAAGTTAATTAACCTAAGTAAATGAACATATTATTTATGCATATACATATAAGTTTATTTGCATCCCATGCCCATGAATGTAGGTTGCACATCATAAGCATACATGTAGCCATACACAAATAATTTAATGAAGAATGATGAAACAATGGTAATCACATTTAGTTTGAAAATATGCATATGCAACATGTATGTTTTTCATGCATATAATTTATACACGCATTTTCACGCATTCTTACTTTATTTAAATACTTAAATTACATATGCATATAGTACCATATTTATGATATCTGGATCATGTAAAATGAATCCTTAGAACATGCCATATGAAAATAATTTACTTTAAAAGAAACACATCTTTAACTATGTCATATATAGACATAAAGGCATATAAATACTTATAGAAGATAAGTTAAGATATTAATACATAGGAATGTTTCCATATGTATTGAAGCATGTAACTTCATTTTACATGTAAATCATTTTAGGAACATTTACTATGTAAATTTAGTTTATTTATTCATGCTTGTTTGAACAACGTCATGTTATTAGTAGAAATAATTATGGATTTCACATAATAGATATGCACGCAATCACCATTAATAAGCCATATGTATCTCACTATATTTCCCTAGTAAATGAATATCTACGCGTACCATCATGTTAGCCTTGCATTAATCAATTTAGAGAAATAAATGATAAATAATTTGTCTAGGTGAACATGGCCATTATAAGGCCAGGAGTATGTCTCCTGTCAAAGATCGTCGTAGAATAAATGGAATCGCGTACGTCTTAGTTGCTCTTTCTTCTATTTTATCGATAGAAGTCGTTGATGTGTAGTCGGTCTATACGAACTCCGAATACATATTTATTTTCATGAAAGGCATTCCATAATCATGCTCTTTGGTTTTTATCAAAATATTTGTATTAATTATTGTAGATTTTATTGGATCTTCTTGGATGGCTTTATTTGGATCTCTCGGTGTTATCGATCGTGGATTGATGCGCACGTGAGTAAATCGTCGAACGACTACATTGTGGGAAGGTTGACATATGAAGATCGTCATATGAGCTATGTAAATAAAGGTGCGAGGCAAGCACACCCCCTTGATCATTTTGATCCTATGTTTGCAAATGCAATTAAGTGCTTAATATGTAGGATTAATTTGTGCATAATTTATTTAACTAAAAATGCTCATTTGGGAAATGGTAGATACTACCTATTTGATTTTATCCCCTTTGTTGAACTATAACATATCTCTTTGTAATCATAGGTTGGGTTACCATGATGGTTATATGCTCTAAGCTTCATGATATAGTTAATTACTAATTAAGCTTGCTAAAATGAAAGGCTATATTTTGTATAAATGTAAGTACATGTATAATCATTAAATTTACGGATTTAGTTGATGGGAAATTATTGTTGATGATATATGATGATATTTAGATGTTGACGGGTTTGGATGTGATAATGTTAAATTGGATTAATGATTGATTGATAATGATGATTTTGGAGACCCGTCGCATCGCATAAGGACCGGTACAATTGTAACTTGATTTAAGGAAACATCGTGCGACCATGGATGCTGGTATGGGACGGCCATGGCTAAGTAATTAGTTGAATGTTGTCTTGCCTTCTAGAAGTAGAGAATGTATGGATAATGTACTTTATTCAGAGGGACCTCCATTACTACGGTTTTGGGCTCAAGGTTTACCAATACAATGAACTGTACCATTTTAATTCCTGTCTAACTATCCATGTTTGAAGGAGGGGAAAATTGTACCTCTGGGATGTTAGCTGGTAGGTACGGAGGGATTTTTACAATTTAGGAAAAGCAAGGTTAACAAACGGCTAATGAAAACGTCATGTGTGATACCGATGTGCACACTTCGTGAGTGCACGGTGCCTGCAACACCACAGACGGTCACTCACTGTCCATGGGTACAGCGTACAAACTCTGCAGAGTCATAATCCATTCGAATGGCCGTGCTTGCGGTCTCAAGCTCCTTAATGATAGGTCTTTGTTTAGAGAATGGTTGGGATTAAAATTGATCATGATTATTATGGTTATTGATATATGAATGGCATAGATGATGATTTTTGTAGGAACTTGACATGGAGGTCAAGTATGTCACTTATTCTTATGATATGTTACTTGTGCTTACCTTTATGCAATTTATATTCAAGCAATTTAATTTAGTAATTATTTCATTACTCAAGTTTAGATTGCCATTTGCTCATTTATGCAAATTTACCCATATTATACCTTCCTTCATTTGGCCTTGCATATAATTATGATTTTATTATTATTCACCCGCATTGCTTGCCTCCGATAACTTGGTTTCAGAAATGACGAGGATTCTCGGTGAGGAACGATGCTGTTCTTTCTAAGAGTTCAACTTCCAGTCAATTGCCTGTGGGATGAACACGGGGCACACGCTGGAGATTTGACTTCCTTTGTGTTCCGCTGTGTAAATTTTCTTATGGTATTTTCGTCGGCCTTTGGGCCAATATTTTGTAAATTTCAAATAAATTTGATAGTTAAATTTTGATAGCTATGATTCCACTGTGATTACCGTGTGTACTTGTCTTTGATCCTGGGGCAAGTACGTAAACACGGGGTTTCGGGTGTTTATTTACCCGGGACACCGCATGTTTGTAGCTACAAATGAGGGGAGTTTAGGGGCTATGAAAAAACTGAGGGTGGTTTTGGGGTCTTGTTAGAGATGTTTTTTTTTATTGGATCTCAATATTTTTTTTTTGCGAGGATGGATCTCAATATTTTAATTTAAGGGAGGTTTATGGAGATCTCTTGTAGACGCTCTAATAGCTAGCTAAAGGTCGGCTAATAATTAGAGGTTTATTGACTGTTGGTATTTCTTACACCAAACAGAAAACACCACCTTAGGCTGGTTAGGCCTAGAGTGAATATTCCCGGTTCGGCGCCAGAAATACCTGGGGTTAAGTTACTTGCTTAGGATACATAATAATCCACAACTAGCAACGAGTGCCAGATATGTATTATTAGTATTTAATCATAAAAGATAATCCGCAAGCGCACGGATAACCCGTTGTAGCATTTCACCCGAGAGTATTCCAGGGTATCGTTATTTATATTTTCCCAAAGGAAGACGTGGTTGACAAGTGTGTACTTATACTCATGGTGTTACAAATGATAGATCATAACCAATATCCAAATACAGGGGTAAGGCAATGTATGGATAGAGGATAGTGCGACACACACAGCAGGCATTTCCACTCTCTGATAAAAGGCGAGAGGCGGCTCTAAGCTAGACTAAGGATTAGTAAGAAGAACTGCTACTCCTAATGTACATCGTCAAGTAGCGTGCGTAGCATCTACCTATAGCCTAAGCTGCACACAAGCCAAGACTAAGCTGTTCTACTGCCAAGCCATCATCGGGAGATCCAGCGATCAGAGTCTGCCCCAATCTCCGGACATTTCATATATACTCCTACGCCATACCCGAACGTGGAGGATTACAAGGGACGGACAGGGCTGTCACCACCTGCCGCCTACCTCTACAAACCGTGGGGCACGAACACGCATCCAAGGGTGGAAAGGAAGCCCTAGCACCATGCTAGCGTAACTAACCACAACTCTAGATCCCTCGAGGCACCTCGCAAGGCGATAAACCTAGAGCACTCTTGCAAGACAATGGACCCGATGACTAAGCAAAAGGAACAACTAGGTCTAGCAAGCGATTACTTAGACAAAGGATCAAAGCTAGCACTACGTTAAGCATAGGCGTTCGTCGCTCAAGAACGAGCGACGAACGATGAACGATGAAGAACGATCATCGTTAACCGATGATCGAGTATGAACGAACGACGAACGAACGATGAACGATCATGAACGAACATCGATGAACGATGTTCGAACGATGAACGAACATGAACGAACGAAGAACGTTCATCCAAGATCAAGGATGAACGATGAACTAGCATAAGCACATAACTACTACAAGAACGATGATATTCCATTGATAAAGAAATAAGTCTTACAAAGAGAGTAAAAGGATACAAGGGAATATACCCCAAACTCTCCAAGGACTTGGGAGCCAAAAGGGCAGCCCAACTACTCAGCCTAAGCCTAACTAGAGAGCCCCTAGCTCTGGATGTGTGGAGGAGGGAATGAGCCTCTTGTGTTGTGTGTCTTCCAAGGGGAGGGGGTACCCCTTTATTTATAGCCCTCAAAGGCGGTGGAATTGAGGCGGTTCCGTAGGTCGGTGGCATTGATTGCAGGTGGAACCGACCTCCTGAAGTCGGTTGCAAACCGCCATAGAAAGGTAGACCCAGGGGGCCTCCCTGTCAGGTCGGCCGACCTAGGGTTGGGGTCGGCCGACCTGGCCCTGGCCCCCCCTGGGCTGGGCTTTGGCAGGTTGGCTCCCCTCGGCCTTTTAGCCTCTTTTCCAGGTGCGTGGCCTCAGTTGATATTCTGGGTGGTTCTGGGCCTTTAATCCTTGAATTATATTCCCGCGGCGAGCGTCGTTTGATGGACGTGTTGGAATCGTCGCCTTAGGCCTTGTTTACACCTGGAAATCCCTGTTTTCCACCTGCACATCCAAATCTAGAGGTACACGTGGAAATAGGTTATTTGATAACAATATGCAAGCAACAAGTGTTAGTTCTTCCTTATTTATAGAGCTAATTGACGGTCAAAAACTGGGTCTAAGGACCGTCAACAACTCCCCCAAGCTGTCCTCCTTGCTCGTCCCGAGCAAGAAGTAGGACTTAGGATGTTGATCAGGAGTTGCTACAATGTTTCATATCTCCTAGGTACCATGCATACAACAAATACTCTCCTTTGAGTTGAAAAAGTTGGCATGGTAACTCACCCTTTACCTTACTCCTTATGGGGCGTATGGCTTTTTCCTTGTCTTGGGCGGTTGAGAGATAGAACGGTTATAACAGAGCACCAATCACTTGTCCATTGTTTGACTTTTATTTTCCGGAGGTTTTCAAAAGTTTTGAAATAAAAGCAAAGTTCCTCAAATGATGCTCTCGAATCGCTCAATAAGTGTATATTCCTCACCAAGGCATTATTGTGTTGCCTCTTTGTCATCCTACTTCTAAGGCTTGTATGTGGAGCTCAAGGTAGGGATGATATGAGGCATACTTGCATCACACATATTGCTGAACCAAAAGAGTGGATCCATGGAGAATGCAAGTCATACAACCTTGATCAAGATGTGCATGTGTGTATATGGTGGTGGTGAGGTGGAAGAACTATACTCCTTTTTATTTGTTCCTTCTCTCTCTTTTTGAATTTTTTTTTTTTTGAGGAGAACATGGCTATCTTTCTTTCTTCTTTTTCTCAACATTTTTCTTTCTTTCCCCATTTTTTTCCATCATGCTCTACTTTTGTATGAGCAGGGGATTATTCTTTTTCTTTCTTTTGCATAGCCATGTCTCCAATGATAAATTTTGAGAGAGAGGTAACAATGAATTTTTGGAGTATTTATTTTGGTGGAAAGTGTGGTGGTATTGCTTAACTTCCAGTGTAGAAGTTTAGCATGCGAGGTGGAGTGTACGTGATCTTGATCGATGAGAGTATGACAAGCTTCTCACTAGGGTCACACAATTTTGATAAAGCTCAATGCAATGACAAGCAGCATATGTGCAAGGGTTTGCAATGTAAGAACAACATATGGCTTTGGTAGGAATTTTTGATCATTGAGGAACTTTATCATTTTTTTTTTGTATTTTGTAAAATAAAACTCCGGAAGTCAAGTCTTACTTTGAACAAGATCATGGCAGCCCTATTTGTACCATATCATATCTCACAACAACTTAGACTTAGATCAAGCACTATGCAGCCCACAAGTTTCAAGTTCTAGGTAAGCATAAGCCAAAAGTCTCAAAACTTGGGAGAGCACTAAGTTGTGACTAGGTACAAACAAGAGATAAAACAGAGCAACTATTCATCATCTCAACATAAGGAAGGCTAAACACTCATACTCGCATATAAAGAGAAACTACGAAAAACTAGAAACCACACTAAAGACTATTTTCTTCTTTTTAGTTTTGTCATTTTTATTTTATTTTCAGATTTATCATTTTTTTGTATTTTTCATAAGAGGTGCAAGAACAAGCAAACAAAAGAAAGAAAAGGATACAAGTTGCGATACATGATACCTTAGTGGGGGGTATGGCATCCCCCCCAAGCTTGTTCTTGCTCATGGGTGATGTCGAGGATCGAACCCGGTGTGGCGAAAGTAAGCCAACATATCGGCTTGGCCCTGCTGCGTCATGTTGGTGAGGTTGGTGAGCTGGGCATTTGTGTTTTCTTGCCACTGATGGGTCTGCAGGACGTGTTGGTTGAGAGTGTACTCAACGTCCTCTCCTCGAGTCTCGATGCGTCCCATTTGCTCGGTGAGCGCATTCATTTGCTGCTCGAGATATGGATCACGAGCTGCAGACGAACGTCGCCCACCGGCCCGTGGTGAGTAGGACGTCGAATCGGAGGAGATTTCCTCCCATTGCGCGCGGGGATGGTGCGTCCATTGGGCTTGGCCCGCACCCTGCTGCGACGAGCCGCCGACCTCAAATGGTGGTGGAGTGGTGTACCCACCGGGACCATACCCGGCGTGACCGTAGCTTGGCCCATATGCATAGGCCATGGGCTGCGGTGCGGGCATCCCGGTGTCGGCGGTCGGCTCCGGCCTGCGCGTCCTCCTGCGAGAAGAAGTACTCCTGCGTGCAGCCTCCTCTTTTCTCGAGAGGTGTGGTTAGGTTTTTACAGCCATACAAACGAAGTTCCCGGTTAGGTAACGGGAATTCATTTGTATAACCGACATAATAAAATATGAGAGAATTATTTGGACCATGCTTAAGTGTATGACCTTGAATAAGATAATCCTCGGTGATAAGAGAGCGGGGTGTATCAATATAAGCAACATTAGCATCATGCAAAGCACCAACACCCGCAGCAATACGTGTAATCAACGAGGTGCACTCAATCGGTCCAGTCATTCTAAAATTTTCTAACCACTGAGAAATCATGGACATGACAGGAGCAATCTTTATTTTCTCAACCATAGCATAAAGAATTTTCAGATCATCCTCGCGCACAATCCTAATATCACTTCTAGGAAACAAGGTAATGCCAAGCCACATGTGCAACAAGCGCAAGGTAGGATGATGAATATGATTAGTTCGGGGTTTCTCACAAGTAGGAGATGCAGAAATTCTTTGCCAAAAAGCTAACTTTGAGTAACCCGGAATCGAACTATCAACATCAATGGTGCAGCGAGAATTAAAGCCGAGGCATTGACTAAGGATTTTCCATGTCAAATGATATTCCTCCCGGAAAAACCGAAAGGTAATACCGTCATCTACCACGCGTAGGGTGCATAAAAACTGTAGTGTAAGTAAGCGGGAACCCTGCTCATCTACACTTGCAAACTTATCCCACCCTATTGCTTTAAATACTCGAGAAAATTCAGCATCCATACCAATCTTTTGCAGCAGTTCCGTATCAAATGCTCGCGTAGGAGCAAATGTACGGAGTCGGAGAGCTTCGTAGGCGCCCATCTCTTCGTCGCCCACCAAGTCGAGGTCGGTGTCGACGAGAAGACGATGCTCGGTGTTGGCTTGTTCCTCCGTTGCGGCTTCATGTTGAGGGCTTGACACTTGCTCGGTGGTGGTGCGGGCGCGAGTGCGAGGTCGAGATGAACCCGAGCCCGTGCTCCCGGACCGGAACAGCGAGGCGACGGCCTTGCCGGCGCGCTTCATGCTGCAGCGAGGTTGAGCAAGAACGCAAGAACAAAAACTCCGAACGGGTTATGAGAGCGAAAACCAATCGATGAAACCGTCGGTGTTCTTGCAAGCGAGAAAACGCAACTCGGAAAACCAAACCAAATCAAAACTGCAAAGCAAACCAAGGGAGAAATATTTTTGCAGAATTTTGAGGCAAGAACTCAATGAGCACAATGGAAAACTTGAGAGCAATGGAGTGGAGTATGTTGAGGAGTGGAAATGAGAGTGTGAATGAGAGGGGGAGTGCAATGGCCGGCCACCTCCTTATATGGGCGAGCCATAACGGCTCATTTTGAAAGGAGCAAAGGACAGGTGACCGTTGGGGCAAAGGAGAGCGCGCCCAACGGCCACCCAGGGTCGGCCGACCTGGAAAGTGGGGTCGGCCGACCCCCTGTGGGGTCCACTTGTCATCCCTCTTGGCCCACAGCCCCCAACGGCCATATTAGTGATGACCATGGTTGCTATGTCCAGAATTTCCTCAAAAAGATTTGCTCAAAAAGATTTCCAAATAAAAGGTTGCCTCGAATTCAAAATTTTTTTTCGAAAAAAATTCAAAAAAACGTCGTGTTGATGAAAAATTTCAACATGCAAAAATATTTTTGGCTTTTCCATGATGATACAAGGGTGGTCCAAAAATTTCATCCAAAGATGAGTCATTTTGAACGCAAAAGTGTTTTTGAAAATTTTGAATTTTAAATGCATGGCGAGGGAAAAATTCAAATATGCTGGCGGAAAAATCCAAATAAATTTTTGGTGGAGGAAATAAATATGCAAGGTGGTTTGGACAGAAATCCAAATGCAAATGTGGTGGAAAAATTCAAAAGAAAAGAGAATCAAACCGAATGATAATGCCGGTTTTCCTGGCGGCCAGGGCCGTGTCGTTTAAAGTCCGACGGGCTAAGACTTCTCCAACGGGTTTAGCTTGGTGGCGCGGACCCGGTCCTTGGAGATGAGGACGTAGAGGGCTGCGCCTTGACTTGCCACACTTGTTTCATCTTTGGTGGTGTAGGTGGCTTTTCGGACTTTGGGACGGGTTTCTTGGCCCATAATCCCGGCCTCGTGGTCGCAGGTTTCTTTGGTTGAAACTGCGATGGATTTTCAATCTTTGCCAAGCTCTTCCATAGAGCAATGAGGCTGTCCGTTTTCCTGGCTGTCACTTCAACTTCTTGAATGTTGGAGGTGTTTGGCCCATACTTGACCTTGATCATCGAGCATTGTTCTTTCCGAGGTTGAAACTCGAACTTCTCCTCCTTCCCATTGATGTAGAGGCGGATTTCTCCAACTCCAACATCAATTTGGGCCTTTGTGGTGCTAAGGAAGGGACGTCCCAAGATGAGGGGCGTTTCCTTGTCAATATCCATGTCAAGCACCACAAAGTTCACCGGGACGGTGTGGCCTCTTATGAATACGGCACATCCTCCGCAATCCCCATTGTAAAGCGAAAGGATGAGTCGGCCAATTGTAGCCGCATCGCTGTTGGTGTGAGGAATCTGTACTTTAATTGCTCGAAGATTGCCTTGGGCATAATGCTCACGCTGGCCCCAAGGTCACACAGTGCATAGTCGAAGTGGAATCTCTTGATTGCACAAGAGATTACTGGAAAGCCTGGATCAGATTTTATTGTAGAAGGTTCTCCTCTTATTTGCCTGTTCTCCCCTGCATGGTTAGTCCCACGAGAGAACATTTCTCCTCTCGTAGTGATAACATTAACATTTTCAATGGGAGATTCTGGTTGCCCAGGAATCTGCCCAGATTTAGCAGAAGGAACAAGAGCAGCAAGCTGAGCTAACTGAGTTTCTATCATTTTATTAAAGCTCAACTGATTTTTGAAAGCGGAAGAAAGACCTTCTATTTTTGAATTTAAACTTTCTAAACTTTGATCATTGGCAGCAAGCTTTTTGTTGATTGATTCGTTGATTTTAGCTTGGCCATAAACCAAATCTTTCAAAGAAGGCTGATTATTATTAAAACCAGAGAAATTATTACCTCCTTGATAAGATTGGCGGTTTTGGTTAAAACCTTGACCTCCACTTGGACGATACCCATTGTTGTTGTTCATGTAGAATGCTTCTTCATGGGTATGGTTGGGGCAGTCCTTCCCCATATGGCCAGTGTTGCCACATTCCTCACACGTGATGCGTGAGTCAAGTGAACGAACACTACCATGCGTGTTGAAGTCGTCCAAGCGCTTCATGACGAGGTCGAGCTTGGCGGACAATAAGTCCACCTCCTTGATAGGGTGTACGCCTTTAGAGCGTGGTTGGAGACGTTCATCGCTCCACCCTTGATTGGAGACCATCTTCTCAATAAGTTCTTTAGCTTGAGCAACGGTCATTGAGAAGAAGGCTCCTCCAGCAGCGGCATCCATATGTCCACGGGTTGTTGGTGTCAACCCGTTGTAGAAATGTTGAAGAATGAGCCATTCTTCCATCCCGTGGTGTGGGCAGGCGGATATGTAATCTTGGAGCCTATCCCACGCCTCGGCGATGGTTTCATTGTTGGCTTGCTGGAAGCTTGATATTCTTCCACGAAGGGCATTGGTTTTACCCAACGGGAAAAACTTTGCGAGGAACGCGGTAGAAGAACAGCGGTCCCAAGTGTCAATGCTAGCACGATTGGCATAGAACCATTGTTTCGCCTTCCCAAGGAGGGAGAGGGGAAACAAACGAAGTCGAATGGCATCTTGGTTGACTCCGGCGGTTGCCGATGTGTTGCATATCTCAAGGAATTGCTGGAGATGAGTGTTGGCGTCCTCCGTGGCCTTTCCACAAAAGGAATGGCCTGCACCATAGTGATTAGGCTTGATTTGACTGCAAACCTGCGTCACCGGCGTTGACATTGGGCCCAACGGGAACATTGGCAACGGAGGGAGCAGAGTAGTCACGGAGGGTCCTTTGATCAGCCATGTCAATAAGTGATGATGGTGCGGATGATGTGGGTTCGTCTGTCGGGAGTGTTGCTTGTGAGGGAGAGTCGACGCGGGGTCGGACTTTCCTTACAAGCGACTCTGGATTATCAACGAAGTTTTCCGGCAAGTTGAATCCACGCATACACTATCCTGTTTTCACATCAAAGAGAGAAAACAGATCAAGGTTAGCCTGCAATGGAAATGGTTAAATCACATCAAGTGTAATCATGAGTAATCATTGTATACACTTGTCAACAATTGTCTTCCCCGGCAACGGCGCCAGAAATGCTTGTTGGTATTTCTTACACCAAACAGAAAACACCACCTTAGGCTGGTTAGGCCTAGAGTGAATATTCCCGGTTCGGCGCCAGAAATACCTGGGGTTAAGTTACTTGCTTAGGATACATAATAATCCACAACTAGCAACGAGTGCCAGATATGTATTATTAGTATTTAATCATAAAAGATAATCCGCAAGCGCACGGATAACCCGTTGTAGCATTTCACCCGAGAGTATTCCAGGGTATCGTTATTTATATTTTCCCAAAGGAAGACGTGGTTGACAAGTGTGTACTTATACTCATGGTGTTACAAATGATAGATCATAACCAATATCCAAATACAGGGGTAAGGCAATGTATGGATAGAGGATAGTGCGACACACACAGCAGGCATTTCCACTCTCTGATAAAGGCGAGAGGCGGCTCTAAGCTAGACTAAGGTTAAGTAAGAAGAACTGCTACTCCTAATGTACATCGTCAAGTAGCGTGCGTAGCATCTACCTATAGCCTAAGCTGCACACAAGCCAAGACTAAGCTGTTCTACTGCCAAGCCATCATCGGGAGATCCAGCGATCAGAGTCTGCCCCAATCTCCGGACATTTCATATATACTCCTACGCCATACCCGAACGTGGAGGATTACAAGGGACGGACAGGGCTGTCACCACCTGCCGCCTACCTCTACAAACCGTGGGGCACGAACACGCATCCAAGGGTGGAAAGGAAGCCCTAGCACCATGCTAGCGTAACTAACCACAACTCTAGATCCCTCGAGGCACCTCGCAAGGCGATAAACCTAGAGCACTCTTGCAAGACAATGGACCCGATGACTAAGCAAAAGGAACAACTAGGTCTAGCAAGCGATTACTTAGACAAAGGATCAAAGCTAGCACTACGTTAAGCATAGGCGTTCGTCGCTCAAGAACGAGCGACGAACGATGAACGATGAAGACGATCATCGTTAACCGATGATCGAGTATGAACGAACGACGAACGAACGATGAACGATCATGAACGAACATCGATGAACGATGAACGAACGATGAACGAACATGAACGAACGAAGAACGTTCATCCAAGATCAAGGATGAACGATGAACTAGCATAAGCACATAACTACTACAAGAACGATGATATTCCATTGATAAGAAATAAGTCTTACAAAGAGAGTAAAAGGATACAAGGGAATATACCCCAAACTCTCCAAGGGACTTGGGAGCCAAAAGGGCAGCCCAACTACTCAGCCTAAGCCTAACTAGAGAGCCCCTAGCTCTGGATGTGTGGAGGAGGGAATGAGCCTCTTGTGTTGTGTGTCTTCCAAGGGGAGGGGGTACCCCTTTATTTATAGCCCTCAAAGGCGGTGGAATTGAGGCGGTTCCGTAGGTCGGTGGCATTGATTGCAGGTGGAACCGACCTCCTGAAGTCGGTTGCAAACCGCCATAGAAAGGTGGACCCAGGGGGCCTCCCTGTCAGGTCGGCCGACCTAGGGTTGGGGGTCGGCCGACCTGACCCTGGCCCCCCCTGGGCTGGGCTTTGGCAGGTTGGCTCCCCTCGGCCTTTTAGCCTCTTTTCCAGGTGCGTGGCCTCAGTTGATATTCTGGGTGGTTCTGGGCCTTTAATCCTTGAATTATATTCCCGCGGCGAGCGTCGTTTGATGGACGTGTTGGAATCGTCGCCTTGGGCCTTGTTTACACCTGGAAATCCCTGTTTTCCACCTGCACATCCAAATCTAGAGGTACACGTGGAAATAGGTTATTTGATAACAATATGCAAGCAACAAGTGTTAGTTCTTCCTTATTTATAGAGCGAATTGACGGTCAAAAACTGGGTCTAAGGACCGTCAACAGTTTCATTTACATACACTTGCTCGTTATCTATATAGACTAGTTTTTTGTATTCATTTTATATAGAGGAATAGCTAAATCAAAAAGTTTAGATACATTTTTCGCTATTCTTTGGAGTTGCTATAATAAGTAGCAGTGACTGAACTTCAACGCTAAGGAAAGAAGTATAATTTGAAGGAAATAACACTATAGCTGGAAGTAATTATTTCTTACTAAACAGGCTTTCCGTCACAATATATATTTACTTAGATAAGCTATTTAATTTTGGAAGTAGGCACCTAGCATCAGGCCGTGATTGCATCCTACTAAACATAGATTTTTTTCATCTCTATATAAATCGTGTAGCATTCGGCTCTCAAACGCATCTGCAAAGAAAGTGTCACGGCCATATAGCGAAAGTACGCGACGGAGATGAGCAGGTGGTCGTCCTTTCGGTGCTCATCCTCGGATGCTTCATGTGACTTCACACGGTAAATGCTCTCCAACCAATCAGTAGAATCCATGTCTGTTTGTTGCAAAAAATTAATCGGTCACTTTCTAGAGTCGCTTCAAGCCATGACCTCATCAATTAACACTCCTATTTGCATTGTATGCAGGTCACACAGTGGATCAGATGGATAGCAACAAGATTTGGTGCCCATGCCCGCAAAAAAAAATGCGAGGACAAGAACTGCTACTGCTGTTCGGACCTACAACAGGATTGCTATTCGTCCCTTGGCGAATGCCATAAAATGTGCTGTAATAAAAGGGAGCCTTTTGCTCTCGCAGGGCCATGAAACTATATGTCGCCTGTCCTCATCATGATAGTAAAATTACGCCATGAATGTCTCGAAATAAAGCTATTCTGAGATTTCCTTGTTGGTGGTCACTTGTAGAACCGCTCTGCTGGCCGGTGGACTTGTGTTTTTTTTAAAGCAGCGCCAATTTAGAAATGGTTGATTAATTAAATGATTTCATTAATTCCACTTGGGGCCAGAGCAAGCCCAACTCAGCCCAGCCTACGATTTTTGTACCATTAATTCTTACTTCACGTATATGAATACGTACAACCAACCTTCATACGGATCAAACAATGACATTTGACTACTTGCTGTCTACGTGAACTGAATCAACGATTTGAACTGATGACCAATACGCATGCTCCTGCATAGCCGTCGTGCCAGAGGCAACGGTGGCTCTGACATCTAGCCGCCCATACTTCTTAGAGCGTCCGCAGCGGTTAGAGTCACGGCTGACTCTTAACATTTCCATCGAATAAATAAAATGAGCATGGGCCGTACAGGTCAGGTTTTATTAATATTTGGTTGAGGCTGCAGCAGAGCAAGATGAGCAGCGCAGCTGCATTATTTTCTCACCCCGCCTTGGTAGCTTTGTCTGGAGCTAGCGCTTGTTGATATAAATCATTTCTGCTCTCTCTCTCGTCTTTTTTTTTTTATTTTTTAATATAATATCATTTCTGCTGTCTCATAGATGCCCGTTAGGGAAGCTCTTAGCGTGCCGCGGCAGAGAATGGAAAGGAGGTCAGTGGGTTGAGCGACTCGTCTCTCTCTCTCATCAAGCTCTTGCCTGTTGCCGCGGTGTCGCACGGGCAGCAGCGGCGGTGCCGGTGATCCTAATTCTCTTCAAATCTTCTTATTCGTTCATGTGCTGCCAGTGATGCATACTAAAATAGATTTTTGCGCTTGAATTGGACTTGTGTACTGCATGATGCGTACTTGAGAGCAGTGCACAAAAGGAGATGCAGGAGTATACACATTTTTGCTGACCGAGTTGAGGGGATCGTAATGGGTACTTCCTCCGTCCCAGAATATTCTAGAGTTTGGTCAAAGTCAAGTTTCTTTAACTTTGACCATCAATAACAAAAAATATATAGTACTTCACTTTATATAGTTGATGTTGTTAGATCTATCGTGATACCAACTATCCTAATATGCAACTCTTGATATTAAAATATTATCTTTTTATATATATTGTTATTGTTAGTAAATTGACCATGTTTGACTTTTAACAAACCCAGAAATATTTATATTTTGGGATGAAGGTAGTAGATAGGGAGTCGTGCTGATTTGAGGGAGGGAGGCATTGCAACTTTGGCTGTGGCGCAAATTTCTTGAATGCAAACTTTTTGAATCTCGGAATGCATATGTGCAGTAGCTGCAGGCACAGTAGATTGGGACTTGGGCATTGCAATTCTCTCCTGTTAAAACACCTTATCGTCTGCACCCACACCCTGATTCCAAGCAGAGGATCCTGCCATGCTTTTGCATGCCTGCAGCCAGTCCGAAGGATCACCCTTTTCTTTTCCTCGTGGGCCCTTATCAATGACCGGCTCTTCAAGCTAACGTGTCGCCTTCTTGAGATGTCATCAGCTGAATGGTAGGATGGTTTAGGCTTTGTTTGATCATAAGAACTAATAATAATTTCTAACAATCAATTACATCCTCTGTTCAAGTTTACATGTCGTTTGTCTTTTTTCATCTCAAGTTTGACTGCTCGTCTTATTCAAAAATTATGCAAAATATCATATTTTTTGTTGTGACTTGCTTTATTAATATAAGTTTTTCGAGAATGACTTAAATTTAACTATGGTTGCACAAATTTTTTGAATAAAAAAAAAAACTCGACTTGCCGGGGGAAGAACCGCCCCCGACGGCATTGCATTAAGAAGAAGAGCCTTCTCACGCAGGCCGAGAAAACCCCCGAACCCCCTCCCCATCCATACACAGGGACTCAGCTGGCCGTTGTGAGCTGCGGCGCGAGTCTTAACCATGTGCTTTGGACTGGGGAGGACGAGGGGATTTTTTTTCACTGCAGCATGAACAGTAACTCGCGTTACTGTTCACGCTACAGTGCTCCGGTGCCGCAGGGGGCTCGAACCCGGGTCAGCGCGCTCACAGGAGCAACGCTCCTGGAGCCAACGCGGCTGACCGCTCGGGTGCTCCACCCGTTGGCAAATTTTTGAATAAGACGAGCAGTCAAACTTAAGATGAAAAAAATCAAACGACATGTAAACTTGAACAGAGGGAGTAGTTTGACTAACTAACAATTAGTCTCTATTAGAAGGGTTGTCTTGTCCTAACCAACATGATTACTACTCCCTCCGGATCACAATGTAAGCATTCTAGATATTCAAATCTTAGAATAGCAGAGAAGAGAAAAGACCTATGTACCCTCGGTAAAGCTAGGAAAACGCGTGCCATTTAATGCATCCCAGTGCGATGGGGAGCGAGAAGGTGGACGGTGACATCTCCCCTCGGCGGCGCGGCCAACAGGGATCGACGGCGACGAGCACAGCATCCACTGCCGCAAGAGCATCGCCGTCACGCGGAGGGAGAACGGGAGGTCGGCGTTGTCATCAGCCGCCGGAGGGAGTTCGCAGAAGCTTGACTGGCACATGCGCGACCCAGATCCATGGCCGGCATGAGCATGTGCACGAGCTCGTCCATGGCAACTTGGGGAAGAACGAATGGAGCTGGCCGTCGCCTCCGTCGCATCGATGAAGGAAGAGCGCCACCTCGGCGCCCGGCCTGCCTGCTCCCCGGCCCCAAGCCGCCCCCCGTCCGCCTGCCCTGGCCAGCAACCTCGCATGGGCTGCTTGATCCTGAGCAGCCTGCCTCTGCTCTCTGAGCCTGCGAGCAACATCTCCCTGTATGGCTGGATCCTGGATGCGTTGTTGAGGGAGATGGGGAAGGAGAGAAGGAGAGGAGAGAGGAGCGTGAGGGGATAAGGATAGAGACCTGCGGGCATGGGTGGGCAGAAATAATGACTGTGGAGACCATATTTTGACTACAAATGCTTACATTGCAACACAAATTTCAAAAGCCTGGAATGCTTAGATTTTGATCTAGAGGTAGTATTAGTTTTTTAGTTGGCTGAAAAATAGTGTCTCATCAGCCCTCTCATTTTGGATCTTCATGGATTAAAATTAGACAACTAAGAATAATCCTTTGGACCCAAATAAAGCCTTACTTTGACCAACATGATTACTATTAGTTTGTTGGTTGGTTAAAAAATAATCTCTCATTAGTCCCTTCATTTTGAATCTTCATAGACTAAAATAGTCAACTAATAATTTGTCCTTTGAACCCAAATAAAGATTTACTGGAATGCATTATAAATGTTGGTAGGGCTTTGCAAGTCTAACAAAAAATTGGTATGAATATCCATTCCCCAAGGGAAAAAAAAAAATCAAAACAACAGACTTGCTGCAGCAATATGCCATCATAGTGCATGTCTATACTTGTAGACACGCTGGTAAACATATCTCCAAAAACGTTCCTACATTTTCTATACATCGTGTCTAGATTTGTTGACTTGCAATGTAAACATGTTTATAAAACCGTATCAATATGTATAAACATGGTTCTAGTGTATGTCTTTTAAACAGCTTTACCAAACGTGGCTAGGAACTTTGACATAGTTCGTGGGTAGATGCTCCAGAGATGCTTTGCCAAAGCACATCGATATATTCCACTAGATATGAAATAAACGTATCTAGCCTGCAAGAAAGCGTGTATCTACAGGGTTTTGTTTTTCTAGTAATGGACATAAGTAAGTAAATTAAACTATTATAAATTTGCTCAAAGCAGAACTATTAATATTGCTGAAAAAAATACTTGGTACTGAGAACCTTCATGATTTGAGCCAAATGACGGTCTTTCCAAGTCCGCAACCTGCTGCGTATGCTATTTTACTAACAACACGCTGCATAACTAATCTTGATAACGGTAAAATAAGACTGGTCATCTTGTATGTATCAGTATGCTTTGTTTTGTCCAAAATAACAGCATCTCGAAATTATTTTGAAGCCCCTGGCCTGACAGAGAATCAAAACAACCAATCGGCTTGTGCTTTTTCATTGAAATCTCTTTTTTTTTTCAGAAGACCAGAAAAGTACTAGTAGTAACATTAATTTGTGTGTCTCAGTAAATGCTCTGAGGCTTGCAGCACATTGTCATCTGAGGCATTATTTGCCTTGCTCAATAGAGATAATTAAATACCAAAATCTATCACGATGGATATGGATCAAATTGAGATAAATACCAAAATTTGTCACCCACACACCTGGAACGCGCTGCTCCGCTGGATACACCAGGTGGCCAACGTGTTGAGCAAAACGTACAAGTTCAAACCATCCAATTTGTTTGGCACTTTAGCTTTGAGCACATAAACTAAAGAGAAGTGAAAAAGATGAGGGCACAAGAAACGAGAAAAAGAGATAGGAGTATATTGAAAGAGGAAAAAGTTAGAATGCCAATTATTTTTAAAAAGCTAAAGAAAGCTAGAATGCTAATTATCTTGGGAGAGAGAGAGCGCATGTAGCTAGGTTCGTGGATGTGACTGTAGTTCTCTGCCTAAGCGAGCTCACAGTGCTTCGCGCTGCTAATGTCCAGTGCTTGAAGAACGATGGGGTCGGGGGTCAATTCAGAGAACTCCCTCTGGTGCATTAGCTCTCATCTAGACTGTCAATAAACAAAGCAAAGGGTTCGATGGACCCGCAGCAGAGAACTTTCCTTCCCCACTCATCTCCTCTGATGCGGCGCTCGTCGCACCAACGCCAGCTCACCATGGTTCGATGGACGCTGCTCGCCGCTCAATGCAAGCATGTCGGACTGTATGGAGTCGCTCGCCCCCGGCGAACCGCACAGCACGCCAGACCTTAGCTTCGCGCCCCGTTTGGGGGAGTGGCCTAGGAATGACGGACTCATCAGCTCGCAAACTTTTTTAGCAATTGCTCGGACAGCGTCCACCTCGTACCACTAACGTCTCCACTGCTCCTCGTGCTGTCTAATTCCCGGTCACAGCCGGCACGGTCTCGGCACCGTCATTCAGTGGAGGTTTGTGCAGCCGTAGCAGGTTGAGGAGATGAGTCCACATCTTATATGGTGCAACATCGTTGACACTTTGGGTGAGACAGTGTAGGGATACGACAAGATCATTTAAACTCCCTTTATGATTCGCCCTGGAGGACGACGATGAGATGGTGCCGATGTGGAGGGCTTGTTCTCTAGAAAGATGGTTGTATTTTGTGGTGTTCGATGGATGTGATTAAGGTGGGAAGTTGTGCTGGTCATCAGAGAAATCCCATCTATGGCATCTTCTTCTACATCGACCTATTTATTGTGACGCCAGCAAGAGAAAAAGACTTCAACAATGCTTAGCTGTAATTTAGTTTTTATTCCTCAGTTGTTTTCTCCTTCTTTTCATTAGCCCTTTGTGCGATAAGGGATGGAGCATTTACATTGATTTCTAGTTGTAATTTTGAATAGCTACATGCATCTACCGATGCAGAGGCTGAAATAAAGTTTTATTCCCTATTCTAAAAAAAAATTAGCTCCCTTAACCCAGCTAATACTAGCTAAGAGCATCTTCAAGAGACTCTCATAAAATTAGCCCCATAAACTTGTTTTTAGGAGCAGCTAAAAAATTATGAGAGGCAACTTTTCTCTCCTCCTCCAACAATCCTCTCCTAAAAATGGATTAAAACACTTTTGATTGGGCCGCGTCAGCATTTAGGGCTACAAAAACATTAATTCCATAGAAGAAAGAAGAGGTGGGAGCCCCAATTTTTTCCCCTGTTTGTAGCTACAAATGAGGGGAGTTTAGGGGGCTATGAAAAAACTGAGGGTGGTTTTGGGGTCTTGTTGGAGATGGTTTTTTTTATTGGATCTCAATATTTTTTTTGCGAGGATGGATCTCAATATTTTAATTTAAGGGATGTTTATGGAGATCTCTTGGAGATGCTCTAATGGCTAGCTAAAGGTCGGCTAATAATTAGAGGTTTCAAGCAACTTTTGGAGAGCTATATAGACTAGTTTTTGTATTCATTTTATATTAAGAATAGCTAAATCCAAAAGTTTAGAATACATTTTTCGCTATTCTCTTGGAGTTGCTATAATGAGTAGCAATGACTGAACTTCAACGTAAGCAAAGAAGTATAATTTGAAGGAAATAACACTATAGCTGGAAGTAATTATTTCTTACTAAACATGGCTTTCCGTCACAATATATATTTACTTAGATAAGCTATTTAATTTTGGAAGTAGGCACCTAGCATCAGGCCGTGATTGCATCCTACTAAACATAGATATTTTTTCATCTCTATATAAATCGTGTAGCATTCGGCTCCCAAACGCATCTGCAAAGAAAGTGTCACGGCCATATAGCGAAAGGACGCGATGGAGATTAGCAAGATGGTCGTCCTTTCGGTGCTCATCCTCGGATGCTTCATGGTGTCTTCACACGGTAAATGCTCTCAACCAATCAGTAGAATCCATGTCTATTTGTTGCAAAAATTAATCGGTCACTTTCTAGAGTCGCTTCAAGCCATGACCTCATCAATTAACACTCCTATTTGCATTGTATGCAGGTCACACAGTGGATCAGATGGATAGCAACAAGATTTGGTGCCCATGCCCGCAAAAAAATGCGAGGACAAGAACTGCTACTGCTGTTCGGACCTACAACAGGACTGCTATTCGTCCCTTGAGGAATGCCATAAAATGTGCTGTAATAAAAGGGAGCCTTTTGCTCTCGCAGGGCCATGAAACTATATGCCGCCTGTCCTCATCATTAGTAAAATTACGCCATGAATGTCTCGAAATAAAGCAATTCTGAGATTTCCTTGTTGGTTGGTCACTTGTAGAACTGCTCTGGCCGGTGGACTTGTGTTTTTTTAAAAGCAGCGCCAATTTAGAAATGGTTGATTAATTAAATGATTTCGTTAATTCCACTTGGGCCAGAGCAAGCCCAACTCAGCCCAGCCTACGATTTTTGTATCATTAATTCTTACGTTCACATATATGAATACGTACAACCAACCTTCATACGGATCAAACAATGACATTTGACTACTAGCTGTCTACGTGAACTGAATCAACGATTTCAACTGATGACCAATACGCATGCTCCTGCATAGCCGTCGTGCCCTGAGGCAACGGTGGCTCTGACATCTAGGCACCCATACTTCTTAGAGCGTCCGCAGCGGTTAGAGTCACCGGCTGACTCTTAACATTTCCATCGAATAAATAAAATGAGCATGGGCCGTACAGGTCAGGTTTTATTAATATTTGGTTGAGGCTGCAGCAGAGCAAGATGAGCAGCGCAGCTGCATTATTTTCTTATGATCAAACAAAGCCTAACCATCCTGCCATTCAGCTGATGACATCTCAAGAAGGCGACACGTTAGCTTGAAGAGCCGGCCATTGATAAGGGCCCCACGAGGAAAGAAAAGGATGATCCTTCGGACTGGCTGCAGGCATGCAAAAGCATGGCAGGATCCTCTGCTTGGAATTCAGGTTGTGGGTGCAGACGATAAGGTGTTTTAACGGGAGAGAATTGCAATGCCCAAGTCCCAATCTACTGTGCCTACAACTACTGAACAAATGCATTCCGAGATTCAAAAAGTTTGCATTCATGAAATATGCGCCACAGCCAAAGTTGCAATGCCTCCCTCCCTCAAATCAGCACGACTCCCTATATCTACTACCTCCATCCCAAAATATAAGCATTTCGGGTTTGTTAAAAGTCAAACATGGTCAATTTTAACTAACAATATATGTAAAAAGATAATATTTTAAATATGAAGAGTTGCATATTAGGATAGTTGGTATCATGATGGATCTAACAACATCCATCGTCTAGCCTTGTCTGGAGCTAGCGCTTGTTGATATAAAATTATTTCTGCTCTCTCTCGTCTTTTTTTTTTAATATAATATCATTTCTGCTGTCTCGTAAATGGCCGTTAGGGAAGCTCTTAGCGTGCCGCGGCAGAGAATGGAAAGGAGGTCAGTGGGTTGAGCGACTCGTCTCTCTCTCTCATCAAGCTCTTGCCTGTTGCCGCGGTGTCGCACGGGCAGCAGCGGCGGTGCGGGTGATCCTAATTCTCTTCAAATCTTCTTATTCGTTCATGTGCTGCCAGTGATGCATATTAAAATAGATTTTTGCGCTTGAATTTGACTTGTGTACTGCATGATGCGTACTTGAGAGCAGTGCACAAAAGGAGATGCAGGAGTATACACATTTTTGCTGACCGAGTTGAGGGGATCGTAATGGGTACTTTCTCCATCCCAAAATATTCTAGAGTTTGGTCAAAGTCAAGTTTCTTTAATTTTGACCATCAATAACAAAAAATATATAACACTTCACTACATATAGTTGATGTTGTTAGATCTATCGTGATACCAACTATCCTAATATGCAACTCTTCATATTTAAAATATTATCTTTTTACATATATTGTTAGTTAAAATTGACCATGTTTGACTTTTAACAAACCCAGAAATGCTTATATATTGGGATGGAGGTAGTAGATAGGGAGTCGTGCTGATTTGAGGGAGGGAGGCATTGCAACTTTGGCTGTGGCCCATATTTCTTGAATGCAAACTTTTTGAATCTCGGAATGCATATGTGCAGTAGCTGTAGGCACAGTAGATTGGGACTTGGGCATTGCAATTCTCTCCCGTTTAAAACACCTTATCGTCTGCACCCACACCCTGAATTCCAAGCAGAGGATCCTGCCATGCTTTTGCATGCCTGCAGCCAGTCCGAAGGATCATCCTTTCTTTGCTCGTGGGGCCCTTATCAATGGCCGGCTCTTCAAGCTAACGTGTCGCCTTCTTGAGATGTCATCAGCTGAATGGCAGGATGGTTTAGGCTTTGTTTGATCATAAGAACTAATAATAATTTCTAACAATCAATTGGTTGACTAACT
The DNA here is from genome assembly GCA_012490785.1 of Eragrostis nindensis. Lineage (NCBI taxonomy): Eukaryota > Viridiplantae > Streptophyta > Magnoliopsida > Poales > Poaceae > Eragrostis > Eragrostis nindensis. The sequence continues at coordinate 371,268 of JAAXCT010000577.1, read as the reverse complement.
AACAATTAGTCTCTATTAGAAGGGTTGTCTTGTCCTAACCAACATGATTACTATTAGTTTTTTAGTTGGCTGAAAAATAGTGTCTCATTAGCCCTCTCATTTTGGATCTTCATGGATTAAAATTAGACAACTAAGAATAATCCTTTGGACCCAAATAAAGCCTTACTTTGACCAACATGATTACTATTAGTTTATTGGTTGGTTAAAAATAATCTCTCATTAGTCCCTTCATTTTGAATCTTCATAGACTAAAATAGTCAACTAACAATTTGTCCTTTGAACCCAAATAAAGATTTACTGGAATGCATTATAAATGTCGGTAGGGCTTTGCAAGTCTAACAAAAAATTGGTATGAGTATCCATTCCCCAAGGGGAAAAAAAAAATCAAACAACGGACTTGCTGCAGCAATATGCCATCTTAGTGCATGTCTATACTTGTAGACACGCTGGTAAACATATCTCCAAAAGCGTTCCTACATTTTCTATACATCGTGTCTAGATTTGTTGACTTGCAATGTAAACATGTTTATAAAACCGTATCAATATGTATAAACATGGTTCTAGTGTATGTCTTTTAAACAGCTTTACCAAACGTGGCTAGGAACTTTGACATAGTTCGTGGCAACTGGTTCGTGGGTAGATGCTCCAGAGATGCTTTGCCAAAGCACATCGATATATTCCACTAGATATGAAATAAAACGTATCTAGCCTGCAAGAAAGCGTGTATCTACAGGGTTTTGTTTTTCTTGTAATGGACATAAGTAAGTAAATTAAACTATTATAAAATTTGCTCAAAGCAGAACTATTAATATTGCTAAAAAAAATACTTGTACTGAGAACCTTCATGATTTGAGTCAAACGACGGTCTTTCCAAGTCTGCAACCTGCTGCGTATGCTATTTTACTAACAACAAGCTGCATAACTAATCTTGATAACGGTAAAATAAGACTGGTCACCTTGTATGTATCAGTATGCTTGTTTTTGTCCAAAATAACAGCATCTTGAAATTATTATGAAGCCCCTGGCCTGACAGAGAATCAATACAACCAATCGGCTTGTGCTTTTTCATTGAAATCTCTTTTTTTTTTTTCAGAAGACCAGAAAAGTACTAGTAGTAACATTTGTGTGTCTCAGTAAATGCTCTGAGGCTTGCCGCACATTGTCATCTGAGGCATTATTTGCCTTGCTCAATAGAGATAATTAAATACCAAAATTTTGTCATGATGTATATGGATCAAATTGAGATAAATACCAAAATTTGTCACCCACGCACCAGGAACGCTCTGCTCCGCTGGATACACCAGGTGGCCTACGTGTTGAGCAAAACGTACAAGTTCAAACCGTCCAATTTGTTTGGTACTTTAGCTTTGAGCACATAAACTAAAGAGAAGTGAAAAAGATGAGGGCACAAGAAACGAGAAAAAGAGATAGCAGTATATTGAAAGAGGGAAAAGTTAGAATGCCAATTATTTTTAAAAAGCTAAAGAAAGCTAGAATGCTAATTATCTTGGGAGAGAGAGAGCGCATGTAGCTAGGTTCGTAGATGTGACTGTAGTTCTCTGCCTAAGCGAGCTCACAGTGCTTCGCGCTGCTAATGTCCAGTGCTTGAAGAACGAATGGGGTCGGGGGTCAATTCAGAGAACTCCCTCTGGTGCATTAGCTCGCCTCTCATCTTGACTGTCAATAAACAAAGCAAAGGGTTCGATGGACCCGCAGCAGAGAACTTTCCTTCCCCACTCATCTCCTCTGATGCGGCGCTCGTCGCACCAACGCCAGCTCACCATGGTTCGATGGACGCTGCTCGCCGCTCAATGCAAGCATGTCGGACTGTATGGAGTCGCTCGCCCCCGGCGAACCGCACAGCACGCCAGACCTTAGCTTCGCGCCCCGTTTGGGGGAGTGGCCTAGGAATGACGGACTCATCAGCTCGCAAACTTTTTTAGCAATTGCTCGGACAGCATCCGCCTCGTGCCACTAACGTCTCCACAGCTCCTCGTGCTGTCTAATTCCCGATCACAGCCCGCACGGTCTCGGCACCGTCATTCAGTGGAGGTTTGTGCAGCCGTAGCAGGTTGAGGAGATGAGTCCACATCTTATATGTTGCAACATCGTTGACACTTTGGGTGAGACAGTGTAGGGATACGACAAGATCATTTAAACTCCCATTATGATTCGCCCCTAGAGGACGACGATGAGATGGTGCCGATGTGGAGGGCTTGTTCTCTGGAAAGATGGTTGTATTTTGTGGTGTTCGATGGATGTGATTAAGGTGGGAAGTTGTGCTGGTCATGAGAGAAATCCCATCTATGGCATCTTCTTCTACATCGACCTCTTTATTGTGACGCCGACAAGAGAAAAAGACTTCAACAATGCTTAGCTGTAATTTAGTTTTTATTCCTCAGTTGTTTTCTCCTTCTTTTCATTAGCCCTTTGTGCGATAAGGGATGGAGTTTACATTGATTTCTAGTTGTAATTTTGAATAGCTACATGCATCTACCGATGCAGAGGCTGAAATAAAGTTTTATTCCCTATTCCAAAAAAAAATTAGCTCCCTTAACCCAGCTAATACTAGCTAAGAGCATCTTCAAGAGACTCTCATAAAATTAGCCCCATAAACTTGTTTTTAGGAGCAGCTAAAAAATTATGAGAGGCAACTTTTCTCTCCTCCTCCAACAATCCTCTCCTAAAAATAGATTAAAACACTTTTGATTGGGCCACGCCAGCATTTAGGGCTACAAAAACATTAATTCCATAGCAGAAAGAAGACATGGGAGCCCCAATTTTCCCCTGTTTATAGCTACAAATGAGGGGAGTTTAGGGGCTATGAAAAAACTGAGGGTGGTTTTAGGGTCTTGTTGGAGATGGTTTTTTTATTGGATCTCATATATTTTTTTTTTTGCGAGGATGGATCTCAATATTTTAATTTAAGGGAGGTTTATGGAGATGCTCTAATAGCTAGCTAAAGGTCGGCTAATAATTAGAGGTTTGAAGCAACTTTTGGAGAGCTATGTATTCATTTTATATTTGAGAATAGCTAAATCAAAAAGTTTAGAATACATTTTTCGCTATTCTCTTGAGTTGCTATAATAAGTAGCAGTGACTGAACTTCAACGCTAAGGAAAGAAGTATAATTTGAAGGAAATAACACTATAGCTGGAAGTAATTATTTCTTACTAAACATGGCTTTCCGTCACAATATATAGTTACTTAGATAAGCTATTTAATTTTGGAAGTAGGCACCTAGCATCAGGCCGTGATTGCATCCTGCTAAACATAGATATTTTTCCATCTCTATATAAATCGTGTAGCATTCGGCTCTCAAACGCATCTGCAAAGAAAGTGTCACGGCCATATAGCGAAACTACGCGATGGAGATGAGCAAGGTGGTCGTCCTTTCGGTGCTCATCCTCGGATGCTTCATGGTGACTTCACACGGTAAATGCTCTCAACCAATCAGTAGAATCCATGTCTATTTGTTGCAAAAATTAATCGTCACTTTCTAGAGTCGCTTCAAGCCATGACCTCATCAATTAACACTCCTATTTGCATTGTATGCAGGTCACACAGTGGATCAGATGGATAGCAACAAGATTTGGTGCCCATGCCCGCAAAAAAATGCGAGGACAAGAACTGCTACTGCTGTTCGGACCTACAACAGGACTGCTATTCGTCCCTTGAGGAATGCCATAAAATGTGCTGTAATAAAAGGGAGCCTTTTGCTCTCGCAGGGCCATGAAACTATATGCCGCCTGTCCTCATCATGATAGTAAAATTACGCCATGAATGTCTCGAAATAAAGCTATTCTGAGATTTCCTTGTTGGTGGTCACTTGTAGAACCGCTCTGGCCGGTGGACTTGTGTTTTTCTAAAAGCAGCGCCAATTTAGAAATGGTTGATTAATTAAATGATTTCATTAATTCCACTTGGGCCAGAGCAAGCCCAACTCAGCCGAGCCTTAGATTTTTGTCTCATTAATTCTTACGTTCACGTATATGAATACGTACAACCAACCTTCATACGGATCAAACAATGGCATTTGACTACTTGCTGTCTACGTGAACTGAATCAACGATTTGAACTGATGACCAATACGCATGCTCCTGCATAGCCGTCGTGCCCAGAGGCAACGGTGGCTCTGACATCTAGCCACCCATACTTCTTAGAGCGTCCGCAGCGGTTAGAGTCACCGGTGACTCTTAACATTTCCATCGAATAAATAAAATGAGCATGGGCCGTACAGGTCAGGTTTTATTAACTGCAGCAGAGCAAGATGAGCAGCGCAGCTGCATTATTTTCTCACCCCGCCTAGGTAGCTTTGGCTGGAGCTAGCGCTTGTTGATATAAAATCATTTCTGCTCTCTCTCGTCTTTTTTTTTAATATAATATCATTTCTGCTGTCTCATAGATGCCCGTTAGGGAAGCTCTTAGCGTGCCACGGCAGAGAATGGAAAGGAGGTCAGTGGGTTGAGCGTCTTGTCTCTCTCTCTCTCATCAAGCTCTTGCCTGTTGCCGCGGTGTCGCACGGGCAGCAGCGGCGGTGCCGGTGATCCTAATTCTCTTCAAATCTTCTTATTCGTTCATGTGCTGCCAGTGATGCATACTAAAATAGATTTTTGCGCTTGAATTAGACTTGTGTACTGCATGATGCGTACTTGAGGCCAACGCGTGCGAGCCCGAGCGGTCAGAGCAGAGGCTCCGGGAGCGTTTCGCTCCCGTCGACCCGGGCTCGACGCCGCGGCAACCGCGCGGCACTGTAGCTCGCTACAGTGCCGCGCATGTACTGTAGCTCCCGTGGCTGGAATATGCCCGCTGCAGTACAGAGTAAAAAATCCCCTCGTCCTCCCCGGGTCAAAGCACATGGTAAAAGACTCGCGCCGAAGCTCACAACGGCCAGCTGAGTCCCTGTGTAAGATCGGGGAGGGGGTTCGGGGGTTTTCTCGACCTGCGTGAGAGGTTATTCTCCTTAGTAAAATGCCGTTGGGGGCGGTCTTCCCCCGGCAGGTCGAGTTTTTTTATGATGCGTACTTGAGAGCAGTGCACAAAAAGAGATCCAGGAGTATACACATTTTTGCTGACCGAGTTGAGGGGATCGTAATGGGTACTTTCTCCATCCCAAAATATTCTAGAGTTTGGTCAAAGTCAAGTTTCTTTAATTTTGACCATCAATAACAAAAAATATATAACACTTCACTACATATAGTTGATGTTGTTAGATCTATCGTGATACCAACTATCCTAATATGCAACTCTTCATATTTAAAATATTATCTTTTTATATATATTGTTAGTCAAAATTGATCATGTTTGACTACAAACCTAGAAATGCTTATATTTTGGGATGGAGGTAGTAGATAGGGAGTCGTGCTGATTTGAGGGAGGGAGGCATTGCAACTTTGGCTGTGGCGCATATTTCTTGAATGCAAACTTTTTGAATCTCGGAATGCATATGTGCAGTAGATGCAGGCACAGTAGATTGGGACTTGGGCATTGCAATTCTCTCCCGTTAAAACACCTTATCGTCTGCACCCACACCCTGAATTCCAAGCAGAGGATCCTGCCATGCTTTTGCATGCCTGCAGCCAGTCCGAAGGATCATCCTTTTCTTTTCCTCGTGGGGCCCTTATCAATGGCCGGCTCTTCAAGCTAACGTGTCGCCTTCTTGAGATGTCATCAGCTGAATGGCAGGATGGTTTAGGCTTTGTTTGATCGTAAGAACTAATAATAATTTGTAACTATCAATTAGTTGACTAACTAACAATTAGTCTCTATTAGAAGGGTTGTCTTGTCCTAACCAACATGATTACTATTAGTTTTTTAGTTGGCTGAAAAACAGTGTCTCATTAGTCCTTTCATTTTGGATCTTCATGGATTAAAATTAGACAACTAAGAATAATCCTTTGGACCCAAATAAAGCCTTACTTTGACCAACATAATTACTATTAGTTTATTGGTTGGTTAAAAATAATCTCTCATTAGTCCCTTCATTTTGAATCTTCATAGACTAAAATAGTCAACTAACAATTTGTCCTTTGAACCCAAATAAAGATTTACTGGAATGCATTATAAATGTCGGTAGGGCTTTGCAAGTCTAACAAAAAATTGGTATGAATATCCATTCCTCAAGGAAAAAAAAAATCAAACAACGGACTTGCTGCAGCAATATGCCATCTTTGTGCATGTCTATACTTGTAGACACGCTGGTAAACATATCTCCAAAAACGTTCCTACATTTTCTATACATCGTGTCTAGATTTGTTGACTTGCAATGTAAACATGTTTATAAAACCGTATCAATATGTATAAACATGGTTCTAGTGTATGTCTTTTAAACAGCTTTACCAAACGTGGCTAGGAACTTTGACATAGTTCGTGGGTAGATGCTCCAGAGATGCTTTGCCAAAGCACATCGATATATTCCACTAGATATGAAACAAAACGTATCTAGCCTGCAAGAAAGCGTGTATCTACAGGGTTTTGTTTTTCTAGTAATGGACATAAGTAAGTAAATTAAACTATTATAAAATTTGCTCAAAGCAGAACTATTAATATTGCTAAAAGAAATACTTGGTACTGAGAACCTTCATGATTTGAGTCAAACGACGGTCTTTCCAAGTCTGCAACCTGCTGCGTATGCTATTTTACTAACAACACGCTGCATAACTAATCGTGATAACGGTAAAATAAGACTGGTCACCTTGTATGTATCAGTATGCTTGTTTTTGTCCAAAATAACAGCATCTTGAAATTATTATGAAGCCCCTGGCCTGACAGAGAATCAATACAACCAATCCGCTTGTGCTTTTTCATTGAAATCTCTTTTTTTTTTCAGAAGACCAGAAAAGTACTAGTAGTAACATTTGTGTGTCTCAGTAAATGCTCTGAGGCTTGCCGCACATTGTCATCTGAGGCATTATTTGCCTTGCTCAATAGAGATAATTAAATACCAAAATTTTGTCATGATGGATATGGATCAAATTGAGATAAATACCAAAATTTGTCACCCACGCACCAGGAACGCTCTGCTCCGCTGGATACACCAGGTGGCCTACGTGTTGAGCAAAACGTACAAGTTCAAACCGTCCAATTTGTTTGGCACTTTAGCTTTGAGCACATAAACTAAAGAGAAGTGAAAAAGATGAGGGCACAAGAAACGAGAAAAAGAGATAGGAGTATATTGAAAGAGGGAAAAGTTAGAATGCCAATTATTTTAAAAAGCTAAAGAAAGCTAGAATGCTAATTATCTTGGGAGAGAGAGAGCGCATGTAGCTAGGTTCGTAGATGTGACTGTAGTTCTCTGCCTAAGCGAGCTCACAGTGCTTCGCGCTGCTAATGTCCAGTGCTTGAAGAACGAATGGGGTCGGGGGTCAATTCAGAGAACTCCCTCTGGTGCATTAGCTCGCCTCTCATCTTGACTGTCAATAAACAAAGCAAAGGGTTCGATGGACCCGCAGCAGAGAACTTTCCTTCCCCACTCATCTCCTCTGATGCGGCGCTCGTCGCACCAACGCCAGCTCACCATGGTTCGATGGACGCTGCTCGCCGCTCAATGCAAGCATGTCGGACTGTATGGAGTCGCTCGCCCCCGGCGAACCGCACAGCACGCCAGACCTTAGCTTCGCGCCCCGTTTGGGGGAGTGGCCTAGGAATGACGGACTCATCAGCTCGCAAACTTTTTTAGCAATTGCTCGGACAGCATCCGCCTCGTGCCACTAACGTCTCCACAGCTCCTCGTGCTGTCTAATTCCCGATCACAGCCCGCACGGTCTCGGCACCGTCATTCAGTGGAGGTTTGTGCAGCCGTAGCAGGTTGAGGAGATGAGTCCACATCTTATATGATGCAACATCGTTGACACTTTGGGTGAGACAGTGTAGGGATACGACAAGATCATTTAACTCCCATTATGATTCGCCCCTAGAGGACGACGATGAGATGGTGCCGATGTGGAGGGCTTGTTCTCTGGAAAGATGGTTGTATTTTGTGGTGTTCGATGGATGTGATTAAGGTGGGAAGTTGTGCTGGTCATGAGAGAAATCCCATCTATGGCATCTTCTTCTACATCGACCTCTTTATTGTGACGCCAGCAAGAGAAAAAGACTTCAACAATGCTTAGCTGTAATTTAGTTTTTATTCCCTCAGTTGTTTTCTCCTTCTTTCCATTAGCCCTTTGTGCGATAAGGGATGGAGCATTTACGTTGATCTCTAGTTGTAATTTTGAATAGCTACATGCATCTACCGATGCAGAGGCTGAAATAAAGTTTTATTCCCTATTCTAAAAAAAAAATTAGCTCCCTTAACCCAGCTAATACTAGCTAAGAGCATCTTCAAGAGACTCATAAAATTAGCCCCATAAACTTGTTTTTGGGAGCAGCTAAAAATTATGAGTGGCAACTTTTCTCTCCTCCTCCAACAATCCTCTCCTAAAAATAGATTAAAACACTTTTGATTGGGCCACGCCAGCATTTAGGGCTACAAAAACATTAATTCCATAGCAGAAAGAAGACATGGGAGCCCCAATTTTCCCCTGTTTATAGCTACAAATGAGGGGAGTTTAGGGGCTATGAAAAAACTGAGTGTGGTTTTAGGGTCTTGTTGGAGATGGTTTTTTTATTGGATCTCAATATTTTTTTTTTTGCGAGGATGGATCTCAATATTTTAATTTAAGGGAGGTTTATGGAGATGCTCTAATAGCTAGCTAAAGGTCGGCTAATAATTAGAGGTTTCAAGCAACTTTTGGAGAGCTATATAGACTAGTTTTTTGTATTCATTTTATATTAAGAATAGCTAAATCCAAAAGTTTAGAATACATTTTTTGCTATTCTCTTAGTGTTGCTATAATAAGTAGCAATGACTGAACTTCAACGCTAAGGAAAGAAGTATAATTTGAAGGAAATAACACTATAGCTGGAAGTAATTATTTCTTACTAAACATGGCTTTCCGTCACAATATATATTTACTTAGATAAGCTATTTAATTTTGGAAGTAGGCACCTAGCATCAGGCCGTGATTGCATCCTACTAAACATAGATATTTTTTCATCTCTATATAAATCGTGTAGCATTCGGCTCTCAAACGCATCTGCAAAGAAAGTGTCACGGCCATATAGCGAAACTACGCGATGGAGATGAGCAAGGTGGTCGTCCTTTCGGTGCTCATCCTCGGATGCTTCATGGTGACTTCACACGGTAAATGCTCTCAACCAATCAGTAGAATCCATGTCTATTTGTTGCAAAAATTAATCGGTCACTTTCTAGAGTCGCTTCAAGCCATGACCTCATCAATTAAAACTCCTATTTGCATTGTATGCAGGTCACACAGTGGATAAGATGGATAGCAACAAGATTTGGTGCCCATGCCCGCAAAAAAAATGCGAGGACAAGAACTGCTACTGCTGTTCGGACCTACAACAGGACTGCTATTCGTCCCTTGAGGAATGCCATAAAATGTGCTGTAATAAAAGGGAGCCTTTTGCTCTCGCCATGAAACTATATGCCGCCTGTCCTCATCATTAGTAAAATTACGCCATGAATGTCTCGAAATAAAGCAATTCTGAGATTTCCTTGTTGGTTGGTCACTTGTAGAACCACTCTGGCCGGTGGACTTGTGTTTTTTAAAAGCAGCGCCAATTTAGAAATGGTTGATTAATTAAATGATTTCAATAATTCCACTTGGGCCAGAGCAAGCCCAACTCAGCCCAGCCTAAGATTTTTGTATCATTAATTCTTACGTTCACGTATATGAATACGTACAACCAACCTTCATTCGGATCAAACAATGACATCTGACTACTTGCTGTCTACGTGAACTGAATCAACGATTTGAATTGATGACCAATACGCATGCTCCTGCATAGCCGTCGTGCCCAGAGGCAACGGTGGCTCTGACATCTAGCCACCCATACTTCTTAGAGCGTCCGCAGCGGTTAGAGTCACCGGCTGACTCTTAACATTTCCACCGAATAAATAAAATGAGCATGGGCCGTACAGGTCAGGTTTTATTAATATTTGTTTGAGGCTGCAGCAGAGCAAGATGAGCAGCGCAGCTGCATTATTTTCTCACCCCGCCTTGGTAGCTTTGTCTGGAGCTAGCGCTTGTTGATATAAAATCATTTCTGCTCTCTCTCGTCTTTTTTTTTAAATATAATATCATTTCTGCTGTCTCATAGATGCCCGTTAGGGAAGCTCTTAGCGTGCCGCGGCAGAGAATGGAAAGGAGGTCAGTGGGTTGAGCGACTCGTCTCTCTCTCTCATCAAGCTCTTGCCTGTTGCCGCGGTGTCGCACGGGCAGCAGCGGCGGTGCCGGTGATCCTAATTCTCTTCAAATCTTCTTATTCGTTCATGTGCTGCCAGTGATGCATATTAAAATAGATTTTTGCGCTTGAATTAGACTTGTGTACTGCATGATGCGTACTTGAGAGCAGTGCACAAAAGGAGATGCAGGAGTATACACATTTTTGCTGACCGAGTTGAGGGGATCGTAATGGGTACTTCCTCCATCCCAAAATATTCTATAGTTTGGTCAAAGTTAACTTTCTTTAACTTTAACCATCAATAACAAAAAATATATAACACTTCACTACATATAGTTGATGTTGTTAGATCTATCGTGATACCAACTATCCTAATATGCAACTCTTCATATTTAAAATATTATCTTTTTATATATATTGTTAGTCAAAATTGATCATGTTTGACTACAAACCCAGAAATGCTTATATTTTGGGATGGAGGTAGTAGATAGGGAGTCGTGCTGATTTGAGGGAGGGAGGCATTGCAACTTTGGCTGTGGCGCATATTTCTTGAATGCAAACTTTTTGAATCTCGGAATGCATATGTGCAGTAGCTGCAGGCACAGTAGATTGGGACTTTTTTTTTTGAGGGAAAACGCCCACAAGGGGCTAGAAACTTCCATTACTCCAGATGGTACAGCAAAATAGCACAAAGGCCCTTACAAAAGAAAGGAATAACACTTAGGCCCTTGAGCATATAGAAGAGGACACAAAAGAAAATTAAAATTACATTCAGGTCCTCAAATGGAAATGTCCACCGTCACCGGAGAGCGCACAGCCGCCGCCGTAGACATCGCCGTCTCTGGAGAAGGCAGAATCGCCAGAGCTCCAGAAGCAGAACCGTAGCCGGAAGCACCTCCATCTTTACAGGGCCACGTCGAAGTGAATGGCGAGAAACCATCAATCCTTCGCTGAAAAGATGGGGAAGAAGCCTCAGAAAGCAACTCGCTTGGCACGCTAGCGGCCCGCCCAGCGGCCTCCACGAAAGCTGCACTTGACGGAAAAGAGGTCGAAGTAGATTAGGATGAAGCTTCACTGGGCTCGACTCATGAGAAGCTCTCCAGTCGACTCCGGGGATCAGCTTGAGGAAGCGATCAACCCAAGCCAGAGCCAGAGAACTCCAGTGCTCGACCACGAACTGCAACATAGGCATCCAGCCAACACTACCACTCCAAGGTACCAGATCTGGAAGCAAGGAGGGAGAAGAGAAAAAGAGGGGAGAACACCCCGGGGAGGAATCCGGAGGGGAGAACACAAGGCATAACGCCAACAACCAGTAGGGAAACAAGAACAAGGAAACTAACCGGCGCCGAACGGGAACAATCGCCAACGGCGAGACCGAGGCGAAGAGGCCAGCCGGAACAGCTACCAGAGTAAACTAAAAGCTAGATCTACTACTGCTAATGTACAAGGAAGGGTCCGTCGCCCTACTCAACGCCGGCAGAGTGCCGGAGAAGGAGGGGAGGGGCCAGACACCGCCGGAGAAGAAGAACCCTAGGGAGGTTACTGTTGGGGAGCTCGGGTGAGGAGAGAGTCAAGACGCGTGCGGAGTTTTGATTATGGTGTAGTAGATTGGGACTTGGGCATTGCAATTCTCTCCCGTTAAAACACCTTATCGTCTGCACCCACACCCTGAATTCCAAGCAGAGGATCCTGCCATGCTTTTGCATGCCTGCAGCCAGTCCGAAGGATCATCCTTTTCTTTTCCTCGTGGGGCCCTTATCAATGGCCGGCTCTTCAAGCTAACGTGTCGCCTTCTTGAGATGTCATCAGCTGAATGGCAGGATGGTTTAGGCTTTGTTTGATCATAAGAACTAATAATAATTTCTAACAATCAATTGGTTGACTAACTAACAATTAGTCTCTATTAGAAGGGTTGTCTTGTCCTAACCAACATGATTACTATTAGTTTTTTAGTTGGCTGAAAAATAGTGTCTCATTAGTCCTTTCATTTTGGATCTTCATGGATTAAAATTAGACAACTAAGAATAATCCTTTGGACCCAAATAAAGCCTTACTTTGACCAACATGATTACTATTAGTTTATTGGTTGGTTAAAAAATAGACTCTCATTAGTCCCTTCATTTTGAATCTTCATAGACTACAATAGTCAACTAATAATTTGTCCTTTGAACCCAAATAAAGATTTACTGGAATGCATTATAAATGTCGGTCGGGCTTTGCAAGTCTAACAAAAAATTGGTATGAATATCCATTCCTCAAGGAAAAAAAAAAATTCAAACAACGGACTTGCTGCAGCAATATGCCATCATAGTGCATGTCTATACTTGTAGACACGCTGCTAAACATATCTCCAAAAACGTTCCTACATTTCTATACATCGTGTCTAGATTTGTTGACTTGCAATGTAAACATGTTTATAAAACGGTATCAATATGTATAAACATGGTTCTAGTGTATGACTTGCAATGTAAACGCTGGCTCATCCTGGGCGTTGTGGGCACGAACGCAAATCTGCCTCGCCACTCTTGCCGGGCCACTGGAAGGAGCACACTGGGACGCGCTGCGAAACCTCCTGCCGGTCTACCAGAATATCTCTACATCTGAAGTACACGATGGGAGGGCCACTGACTTTTGGCACGACACTTGGCTGCCTGGAGGTCCTCTGTCGGACACATTTGCAATGCTCTACAGCCATGCTATCCGAACACATGTATCTGTCCGAGACGCTCTGAATGCTGGTATCCAGAACACACTGCAACCGCGCCTCACTGCGCCAGCCCGAGCTGAGCTTAGCACCTTGCTTGACATCCTGGCTACAGTACGCCTGACTGAAGAACCAGATGCTCGCTGCTGCCCCATTGCGACACCGACCCAGAAATTCAGAACCGGCGACCTGTACAAGCTAATTGCTGGCGTTGGTGACCAGCCTGATTTCCCCAAGTACGTGTGGTGCAACTAGTCTCCCCCAAAAGTGCAGTTTTTTATCTGGCTCCTAACTCAAGAAAGAATACACTGCAAGTCAAATCTGTTCAAAAAGGGAATCACCACTGAAGCCAAGTGCGAAGTATGCAATGAAGCCGACGAAACACCGCAACACCTTCTCTTCGAATGCCCTTTTGCTGCTACCTTTTGGACATCCATAGGGATCAACCCACAAAACGCACCTTCAGTACGCTGCTTGTGGGATGTACAACGACCTGACGCCTTCCCGATCAAACACTTCAGTGTTTTCATCCACCTCTGCTGCTGGAACATATGGAAGCACCGACATGACGTTGTGTTTCGATCTCTGCCTCCATCTCAGGAACGACTCAAGCTTGCTTGCCGTAGCGACGCTATGCTATGGAAGTACAGATGGCCTGCAAGTGACTCGACAATTGCAAGTACCTGGTGTGATGCTCTATCTTTAAATGTAATCTAGTCTCGCCCCCTGCTGGTGTAATCCAAACTATGTAACTTTTATTGATGGACGGGCCATGTGCCCGACCCCCTATCAATGATATCAGGTGGGGATGCTCTCCCCCCCCCGTCGACCTTCAAAAAAAAAAGTGTATGTCTTTTAAACAGCTTTACCAAACGTGGCTAGGAACTTTGACATAGTTCGTGGGTAGATGCTCCAGAGATGCTTTGCCAAAGCACATCGATATATTCCACTAGATATGAAATAAAACGTATCTAGCCTGCAAGAAAGCGTGTATCTACAGGGTTTTGTTTTTCTAGTAATGGACATAAGTAAGTAAATTAAACTATTATAAAATTTGCTCAAAGCAGAACTATTAATATTGCTAAAAGAAATACTTGGTACTGAGAACCTTCATGATTTGAGCCAAATGACGGTCTTTCCAAGTCTGCAACCTGCTGCGTATGCTATTTTACTAACAACACGCTGCATAACTAATCTTGATAACGGTAAAATAAGACTGGTCACCTTGTATGTATCAGTATGGTTGTTTTTGTCCAAAATAACAGCATCTTGAAATTATTATGAAGCCCCTGGCCTGACAGAGAATCAAAACAACCAATCGGCTTGTGCTTTTTCATTGAAATCTCTTTTTTTTTCAGAAGACCAGAAAAGTACTAGTAGTAACATTTGTGTGTCTCAGTAAATGCTCTGAGGCTTGCCGCACATTGTCATCTGAGGCATTATTTGCCTTGCTCAATAGAGATAATTAAATACCAAAATCTGTCATGATGGATATGGATCAAATTGAGATAAATACCAAAATTTGTCACCCACGCACCTGGAATGCGCTGCTCCGCTGGATACACCAGGTGGCCTACGTGTTGAGCAAAACGTACAAGTTCAAACCGTCCAATTTGTTTGGTACTTTAGCTTTGAGCACATAAACTAAAGAGAAGTGAAAAAGATGAGGGCACAAGAAACGAGAAAAAGAGATAGCAGTATATTGAAAGAGGGAAAAGTTAGAATGCCAATTATTTTTAAAAAGCTAAAGAAAGCTAGAATGCTAATTATCTTGGGAGAGAGAGAGAGCGCATGTAGCTAGGTTCGTAGATGTGACTGTAGTTCTCTGCGTTTAAGCGAGCTCACAGTGCTTCGCGCTGCTAATGTCCAGTGCTTGAAGAACGAATGGGGTCGGGGGTCAATTCAGAGAACTCCCTCTGGTGCATTAGCTCTCATCTTGACTGTCAATAAACAAAGCAAAGGGTTCGATGGACCCGCAGCAGAGAACTTTCCTTCCCCACTCATCTCCTCTGATGCGGCGCTCGTCGCACCAACGCCAGCTCACCATGGTTCGATGGACGCTGCTCGCCGCTCAATGCAAGCATGTCGGACTGTATGGAGTCGCTCGCCCCCGGCGAACCGCACAGCACGCCAGACCTTAGCTTCGCGCCCCGTTTGGGGGAGTGGCCTAGGAATGACGGACTCATCAGCTCGCAAACTTTTTTAGCAATTGCTCGGACAGCGTCCACCTCGTACCACTAACGTCTCCATAGCTCCTCGTGCTGTCTAATTCCCGGTCACAGCCCGCACGGTCTCGGCACCGTCATTCACCGGTAAGCGACCGGCCAAGCTCTGGGTTCTGGCTGCTGGGAGCAGAGGGAGTTCTTGGATCACCCGCACGTGCCTTGCTGCTGCTCCAAGGAACTCTTCCTTCGGGCGGCCGCATGGATTGGATTCCCTCACCGTCGTTCACCGGTGAGTCAACTGCCCATCTGCTCCCATTGGATTTTGGATTCCCTCACAATGATGATTACTGTACATGCATCTGCCTTCCCTTTTTTGCCCTGTCAACTTCGTAGAGGGGACCCTCTGCCTACTGTCGCTCTTGTACTCTGAAACTCCTGTAGGGTTGGTTGCAAGGAGTAGTATCAGTAGAAATGATGATTTTGGTATGTTGGTTGAGCTCCAGACGTCCAAGGGCTTCCAAGAAAAAAAAAAGTGTCTATACCCTGAAAATAAACGATGATCTTGTTTGATCTACAATATGGAATTGGTGTTCGTTGTAGAGTTCAGAAAAGGAGTTCGTTGATGTGACCTTGCTTTTCAGTGAGTTGTGCCTCTCATAATCTCATCCAAATTGATGGTTTCTGTTCAGGTTAGCTAAAACTATATTTGAACTGGAATTCTGTTCATCGTCGGGAAAATACTACTAGTAGTTTGCAATTCGTTTATTGTTGGACCATACTGTGTCTCAGTCTTTATGGTACTCTGGGCATGCAGGAAGACATGTTCCTTGAACCTCACGAATCCAATGTAGATAGGTTGAAACTCAAGATGCAGCAAGACATTTTGCTTATCAGTGGAAAATATCATGTTTTCTTCAAATTTTGTGCAGAACCAATGATAATAGCTATAATGTAAGAACATAGTTCAATGATAACAGCATAGCCTAATGACTTTTACCATCCTGAAATATTGCCCATGCCTGCTTTCTCCCTTTACATCTCTCAACAGGCTAGACAAATTTACACGTCCGAATTTGCACTGATCCACATTTGGGCTATCTACCTACCCCTTTCTCAGTTTGCACTCATATGTAGTACTGCAACTATCTTCTTCATGCAATAGAAGTTGCCCTATCAAAGCAAAAGAACGCAAATGCAGCTTTAAAGTTGAGCATTCTTTGTTGTTGCACGTAAGAAGCGTGCTAGCTAGAATTCATCAAGTAGCAGGTTCCTTTTCAAACCAAGAAATGAATCATTTTATTATGCTTGGCCAAAAGTGCAAACACGATATTATGATTTGCTGCTTGTGTAAATTAATTCTGCTTTGCTGATTGACTATTCCCTGATATTTTGTTACACATAGGAGGCCACCTCCTTTCTTTCTTTTTTCACTGCATGCCAAGGTGAGAGATGTCCATGTTGTCTGCCATGCAAGTTTTGAAATGCTTAGTTTATGTATAAATGCAAGAGAAGAAATCATACTCAAGTGTCACAACCGATTTTTATAAGCATAAATCGGATGCATTCTACATGTATGCCAGGATCTGTTTTATCATACATATAGCGACAAAAATAGTGATACAGTTCTATAACGAAGAAAACAACCTTAAATAAAACAAACCAGAGTATTAAACACAGCAGCGGATGATACAACTCCAGGGCACTCCACAGGCAGTCGACTGGCGGCAACGCGACCTTCTCTGCATCGTCTTCAAGTAGTCTTGGCCTCCTCACTGAGCAACATTTAATATATAGAAAAGCAAGCGTATGACTACATACCGTACTCAGCAAGTGTGGGAAAATATGACATGCAAGGCTATCATCAAGAAAGGCTTAACTCAATGTTTGCGCCTATGCATCCTAATATAGACACCTACATCAAAGCATCTTATTTACTAAGTGTGATGACTGCTCCCAAACCAACAGACAGCTCACCAGGTTCCCACCACCTGGCTACCAAGACTCGCCAGGTTCCAACCACCTGGCTACCAACTCATCGGGTTCCCACCACCCGACTACCAACCAACCAACCACTAATCATGAATAAGTCCAGGCTTGCTCGTGACCGTGAGCACGGCTGTCAAGACAGTTTTACACTCTGCAGAGGTTGCATCACTTTACCCACAAGTCGTGATTTCATCACCCGTCGGTGACTAAAACCTCCATTATGCCGTATGCACACTTCCTTAGGTGTGCGGCAAGGAGATCACTACGAGGCCTTTACAAAGCGCCTCCAAACCTATATGCACCCGCTAAGGTTCCACCGCTAACAGCATATTGGAGTCCATTTTACCTCCGCTGCAGAAGCCCCCTCTGGCGCCACTAAACATCCGAATGGTGCACACAAGGTAAGGAGACAACTAATTAATTGGCCAAGCTGCTCCCATCGCAGTCTTGTGATGGCGCGGATATGCCGGGTTACATGCTCCATGAACCGGTCCTTAAAATCTAAAGCAGGTACAAGCACAAACCAAAGTCTCGTGCACGACGGCACCATACCAAACAAACCATCCTGCTTAGATTCCCTAAAAGTACCATGTTGCTAACCATTACCAAGCCAATTATGTTGCATAGATCATTAGTCAAAATTAAGGACACTTCCCAACCCAAACATACAGCAGGCTAAGCAAGAATCTACCCGAACCTAGACACTACCCAACAGGCCACAAGGAATAATGAGGAACATGATAATGACACATAGGATTCAAATTAAACGCAATGCATCCAAGGAATATACTACAACTAATACTAAATAGGAGCAAGATGTTCAAGGACACTTGCCTGTTCATATAGTGCTGCTCAGTGGTCTTTTACTCTTGCTCTTCATATCCTCGTACCGCTTCTTCACGTCATCATCGATTCGCAAGAACTAACGATAAAAGAAAAAGCACAAACAATTAAATACAGTACACCAAACAGTAAAACATATCATAAAAACTCTATGGTTGGATAGGATACAACGAGACAAAGATTTAAGCGCAAGAATCGCCTAAATCGGAGGTACTGATAAAAAGATATGGGCAATCCAAATGACAAGATTGTTCTGAAAACTGTACAGGCACAGACAGTGACGGAGACATGCGCGTTCCCGTCAATTGGGTGCACATTTGGAGACAAGGTTTTCACAGTAGTGTGCCTAGTGTTGAGGAACACGACAAGGACATGATGATTTGGGTAAGGATTCACCTGAAAAGGAGATCGATCATTTGGATCGAGATGAGGTCGTGCAGCGACAGTTGACGGTGGCATCGCGTTCCTGGCAACATGGGAACAGATAAAAAGGAATCTCTTCTGCAGAATGAAAGATAGCTTGGTGGAACACGATTTGGCATGTCTGGTGCAACAAATAACCAAGTAAATTGGCTGGAACAAGGATTTCATTACTATGTTGCGCGCTGGACAGATCCACAACAGGGAGAAACAGTCGTTGCGATTTAGATCCCGGAGGCTGCAGAGCTCCTTTGCCCATGAATTTTGGATATGTTGTAGGGGAAGTAGAGGGCACCTTCTGGTGAAATTTGGCTTCAATTCGTTGGGTGGATCGCCGGGAACGCCGATGCCAATCGGCGGCGGCATGGCTGGGCGCGAGAGCGACGGGGCGTGGCAGCAGCCTGGCGGCGTGGTGAGGATTTGTGAGGGGTGGAGAGGACGTGGGAGGCCCTGTATTTGTAGGGGAGAGATGGGTTTGGTGGAAGAAAGGAAGGAAAGAGGAAAATACGAAGTAAATGGTATTGATTAGGACGTTTAATGCACATTCTTTCCTGTTTGAATGCATGCGATTGGTGGGGCGAATATAGACAGCCTCATGACCAGATACGTGCATGTAGAGAGTGTGAGAGAGAGAGAGAGAGAGAGATGGGAACAAAGCAAGATATATTCGCAGGATATATGATGGTGATGAAAAATCGGAGAGATTCAACAAGGATTTATCCAACCTTTAAAATCCTTAACTTATTCTAAAATTTTATAAATTCATTTTTCATCACATAAAATAAATTCATTTTATTTAAATGTGCAAAAATTATTCACATCCCAAAATAGAAATTTTGGGGTGTGACAAACTACCCCTCTCAAACGAAATCTCGCCCCGAGATTTAGGTGGACTAGCACTACACCACAGTTTGGTTTAGGCGACCGACGGTGGTCGCTAAAAGGCCCTTCACCGACCCACTATAAGTCGGTAAAGGCTTTTACCGACCCTCTTGGTTGGTCGGTATAAGTGGCGTCGGTAAAAATTTTACCGACCGACCACTTTTTACCGACTCACCGTCAGTCGGTACTTCCAAGCATTACCGACGCATAGTTGGACACTATGTACACATTTACCGACTCACGGTCCATCGCCAACAATATTTTTTCTTTTAAAAAAATTACTGCTTTTTTATCCTAATCTACCAATGCATTTCAGAAATAGAATCATCGAATGAACCCACTGCATAAAATATATACAAATTCCCTTGAATAATAAGATTCTTTGAATCATACAAGTGATAAACTATAGTACATTATAGTAGATAAAGGGAAAACTGTAATTCAATCTAGTGTTTAGGAAGCTAGAAGTACAATTTGAAAGTTATGTTTCCATGATTCCTCTAGGACACAACACAGGACCTCAACCTGAGCCAAAATGCTGCCTTTGATAATTCTCTCTCAATTAACCCCTTTTGTGCTTTCAAGATTGACTATAGTAGAATCTGCAAAGAGAAACTAAAGTTACTAGCAGGAACCCGGGGCTGCCAAGTTCACATAAATGTTGGCTTTTAGAAGGCGGCACAAATAACGAGTAGAACTGAACCTGAACTCCACTTGGAAATCATTGCAACAGGTGGAGGATACTCCATCTAGCACCGCTATCATCTGCAGGAGAAGGCTCTGCGAATTACAGGAAATAGGAAAATTAACACTAAAGCAACAGAAATCGCTTGAACAGAAGTTAACAATCCAAGGTGACAAAAACAGCAGCTTGGCCAAGGGACTCACCTATACTCCGAGCATATTGGCATATGCTGCCTACCTTTGTCACAGCCATTAGTGATAATGCCCCAGAACTGCAAGGTACTAAGTACTGACTAAATACATCGAATGAACAAAAGACGAAAAAACAGCAAAAGATGAAACATGTTAATGTGTGATGCTGATGTGAATACAATCACTTAGGTCATGTTTGGGAGATAGAAAAGTTATACACTTGTAAACATATTACACCTGTAATTTATTGTGCGCGAGAAAACCTCTGAAAACTTTACTCTTGTAAAATGATGTTTGGACACTCTTATTAAAAACACCCTGTACTTGAAGTTTTCAGAGAGATTAATTCAGACTATAGCATTTGAAGCAAGTACTGCCACGCATTAGTGCCTTCTTGTGCAGTGCTTGATCCCAAAATAATCCAAGATCTCAATCTGTGTGAATCAAATATGAACCAAGCAATTTTGACATCTCAAAATCGAAGAAGATTCAGAACTCCATGGAGGCGAGCATTGTCAGGAGTCAGGGTCGGTAACAAAAGTATAGCCGATTTTCTTTCAGCGAGTATACTGATTTTAGGTACAAGAATGTTTCGTTTCAGCAGTGCAAATAATCAGAGTACTATTGTAGACAAACAAGTCCTAGCAAAAGTTCTTGCAGCAACAGGGCTATACTCGCTGAACGAAAACAGAACGAGCTAGCATTTTATTTTGACTGCATACACAATTTTCCTAAAAAATAACACATGGTGGCATCAGTAATCAATTATCCCTCAAAACTTTATATCAAATTGACATGTTCAGTAACAACAACAAGATATTCTGAAACAACCACTTAGAAGTTGGAATTACCTGCAGATCTTGCCATTGGAGATTGGGGCGACGGTTGTCTGGTCATGGCGAAGGCCATCCTCCTACCTCAGGGCAACCCTGATCCTAACAAATGAAAAGAAGAGAACACGAAAGAGAAATTAGGAGGAAAAAAGCGAGAAATCAGGCAGCGGCCCTCATACAGCAGCAGTGGTTTCTCCTCGTGCTTGATGGTGGCAGGGAGATCTGGTCGAGGGCGAGGTGCGCGATGGTGGAGGGCGGGCGTGATTCTGCCGCGGGAGGGTGCGGCGGCAGTGCAAGGATGGGAGCAACAGCGGCCGAGGCAAGGTGGGTGACGGGCTTCTCGTCGTGCTTGAGGTTGGCGGCGGTGGGATCTGTGGAGAAGACCGGCGCGTGGCCATGGGGGCGGAGCAGATGGGATGGAGTCGAGGCGAAGTGGCGGCGGGATGGACGGGTGGTTGACAGAGGCTAGGGTTACTCTTGCTGGGCCTTGGGCCTTCGGATTTATTTTTACCGACCCCCAGTTTAACGTACAAGTAAGGAATTGCCGACCCATCATGCGAGGCTATATGTAAATTTTTTTACCGACTGACTGTTCGTTACTAAAACAAGAATTACCGACCTTTGATCAGTTGGTAACTTTCGCCAATCCACTATAAGTCGGGAAAAGCCCACTTTTACCAACTGATGTGGGTCGGTAATTCCGTGCTGTGGTGTAGTGTAGAGAGTATAGAAGGAGAAGCATAGGGTCATCCTAAGGTTTCGTTTTGCGTTAAGCTACCCCCTTTAAACAAAAAAGCTTTTTGTTTCGAAAGAGCACACAATGTTCTAACTCGATGTAAACAAGGACCGGCTTTCACCCACTATACAAAAAGTTACGTATGTGAGTGAAATGACATAATCGATAAGGTTTCTTCAGAAGTAGGTCTTTATCTTCACCATCACTATCGTAGAGAAGTCATTCGACGTCCTTCTCGAACCAGATCTTCATCTTCATCATCAAGGTGCTTTCATAGGTTCATCGAACATCCATTCTAAATAAGGTCACGTTCCTAGAGTCGATTATAGCTCTGATGCCACTTTGTCACACCAGATTTTTATAAGCATAAATATGATGCATTCTATATGTATGCCAGGATCTGTTTTATCATACATGTAGCGACAAAAATAGTGATACAGTTCTATAACGAAGAAAACAACCTTAAATAAAACAAACTAGAGTATTAAACACAGCAGCGGATGAGACAACTCCAGGGCGCTGCACAGGCAGTCGACTGACGGCAACGCGACCTTCTCTGCATCGTCTTCAAGTAGTCTTGGCCTCCTCACTGAGCAACATTTAATATATGAAAAAGCAAGCGCATGAGTACATACCGTACTCAGCAAGTGTGGGAAAGTATGACATGCAAGGCTATCATCAAGAAAGGCTTGACTCAATGTTTGCACCTATGCATCCTAATATAGACACCTACATCAAAGCATCTTATTTACTAAGTGTGATGACTGCTCCCAAACCAACAGATAGCTCACCAGGTTCCCACCACCTGGCTACCAAGACTCGCCAGGTTCCAACCACCTAGCTACCAACTCATCGGGTTCCCACCACCCTGAAAGGATCAAGGGCACCGAGAGGGGGGGGGGGGGGGGGTGAATCGGTGTATCAATAATTTCTTCCAAACGTACTAGAAGTATGAAGCTAGCAAGACTAGATATGGTAATAACAAGAAGCTAGCAATGCGCGCACACAATCTAGTCTATGCAACAAGCAACACCCTAGCAAGCAATTCTACTAAGTAACAAGAGACAACCTATCAAGCAATTCTACTAGCATGAAAGTAAATGCGAAAGCGTAAATGCTAGTAAGTAAAGGAGATAGAGATAGGAATGCTCATGATTTTTCCCGTGGTCTCGGAAGGATGGCGCCTTCCCCTACTCCACATTGGGTCACTCCCGTCGGAGTCTCGACCCCGTCCCTCCGCTCGAAGGCGATCCCTCCTAGAGCACACTTCACCCTCCGAGTGAAGTCGCGGGCACGTCCCGCCGGGCTCTCTCCCGGATACTCCTCCGGAGGTAAGGCTCCGCACTTGATGCGTGCCAAAGAGCGCTCCACTAGTGATGCTTCTTTCGCACGGGAAGCTCCAAGACCGTGTACAAACTTGTGTCGGCTTCCACAATCTCCTTGGACAGCTCAACACCGACGCCTAACCGGTCTAGGCCTTGCCATAGACCAAGAGTAACAAACCGAAGTGACTCTCTCAAGCTCACACTAGCCTAGAGATCAAGTGGATGCAATTGCTACTCTCTCAAGCACTAGGATCACTCCAAATCCTTCACAAGTGCTTATCTCCCTTGCTCTTGGCTTCCTCTGAGTTTCCTGTACTCCCACAATGGCCAAGAGACCCCTCAAGGGGCGAGCAACCAACTATATATAGGCTACCAACCCAAAACTAGCCGTTGCTCAAAAGTGCCCAGGAAATCTAGAGACCGTACCATGGACCGTACCGTCCGGTCTCCATTAGACCGTACCGTCTGGTCTCTATTTCCAGGCAACCTTCCATTTCCTTCTTCTCTGTCAATGAAGACCGTACCGTCCGGTCCCTAGGACCGTACCGTCCGGTCAATAGTCTGGTCTTCATTTTCTCCACTTCCAGAAACTTCAGCTTCTCTGTCTGGAAATCCACTGATGACCGTACCATACGGTCTCATGACCGTACCGTCCGGTCAATGCTACGGTCTTCATTTTCTCAGCATCCCGAGACTTCACTTCTCTGTCTGGATCTTCAATGAAGACCGTACCATACAGTCCCTAGGACCGTACTATCCGGTCTCTTCTGCATAAGCTGAAAACTCGATCCACTTCATGATCCTTGCTTCCAACTTCTCCATTCTTGGTTCCTCTTCTTCTCTTTCAGCCACCCTAGCCCTCAAGAGACTCATAATGCATCCATATGATCTCTAACCTAGTGTGCTCTAAGAGAACCAATTCGATCCCTCTTGATAGTCCGATTCCTATGGACTCAAGCTAACATCTACACCAAGCCAACACTTGCTTGGTCTATCATGTCCTTAGCCTTGATCCATCTTCAACCTTGACTCCATCAAGTTCTCGATCCGAATTGTCGAGGCAACCAATCACCAAGTCATCGATAAAGATAGAGTATGTGAGACGACGCTTGCTTGACGTGACCATTTGAATATCCTGCATGGAAATGTTAGTCACATCAATATGGTCACCCAATCACCAAAACATTCATACCTTTGGGGTTTCCAAACTCCAATGGTCATGAAGCTTACAATCTCCCCCTTTTTGGTGATTGGTGACAACACATATCATAAGATAAAGAATGGAAAGCGCAAGAGTGATCGAGAAAACTGGATATGAAAGAGAAATAAGTAAAACGGATATCAAGGTAGTCATAGCTCATAAAGGTATCACCTGCAAAATGGAGTTAGAGCACATGGGTGATATATATGGAATAAAAGCAAGAGCTGTGACCACAATACTGTGATGATAAGTTTATAAGATAGTCCTGCAAAAGCAAGTGAGTACACATATCATCACAAAAAGAGAAAACCTGGCAAGATAGATATATAAAGAAATGCATCCAGGTAAGCATACACATACTCAGAACAATATACAATATATATAGATAACGAGCAAGTGTATGAAACGAAACCAAGTGCATTCTCAATGAGCTAAACACCAGCAAAAGAAATCCAAGCTCATCAAGAACCACGAAGTACCAAAAGAATATACAAACAAAGTCGCAAAAGGTCTCCTCCTAGACAGACTCTCTCTCAAACTCCCCTTGAACACAAGATCACTCCACTACTCCCCCTAGACCTATACAAGATCACTCTATCTCTCTCCCCCTTTGGCACCAATGACCAAAAAGAGACAAAAAAAAGAGAAGGACCGCTATCCTATGCATCGGAGGCTGGAGGAGGTGGTGCAGCAGAAGTGGTCACTGTAGGCTCTGAAGCTGAGGTAGTGTCCTGCTGCTGCAGCTACTGCTGCTGCTGCTCTGGAGAAGTGCCTGTGTGCTCAACAACTCGAGGTGGTGAAGGAGTCCTGAGAGGCTCTGTCTGCTCCACTGCTGCTGTCTCAACTGTAGTAGACACCAACTCTGCCTGAGTAGCTGTCAGCACTGAGTCTATCTGGACGGAGGCAGTCTGGGCTACTGTGTCGAAGTCAAGAGTACGAGCTGGCAGTGGTGACACGAAGAACGGACTCGTCAGCTGAAGCGGTGAGAAGCTCGGAGCTGTAGAAGCTAGAAGTGCTGACGGCGTCATGGAGAGGCCTTGTGAAGACAAGTACTGGTGTGAAGGGCCTGCCTCTCCTGCCAAAACAGCGAACGTGAACGTCGACGGTCCCACCGTAGTTGCACCAGCAGGTGAGATGGGAGCCGTGAGTAAGCTGCTGAAGTACTGACCCTGGCTGGCTGACTGTCCTGCCTGTGCCTGAGCAAACTGCTGCTGCTGCTGAAAACGGAGCGTGTCTGTGGCAGCACACCTGAGAAAGTGATAGGCGGGAACGACGGAAGACCTGGCACTGCCTGTCCAAAGAGACGGAGAGTCTGAGCGATCGCCTCAAAGCCTGTAAACATCGAGGACAAGCCAATAGCCATCTCCCTCTGAGTAAGAATGACGCTGTCCAACATAGAACGAACGACGAACGAACGATGAACGAACGACGAACAATGTATTATAAATAAGTATCCTCAAAGATACAAGATTGGGCTAAGTCCTCAAAGAACGAACGACGAACCAGCGCATTATATGTTTGAAAAGAGAAATAAAAGCGCCTAGTTTATTCATATAAGTTTTATATATATATATAAATTAAATTTTTTTATTTAATTTTATCATGTAAGAAATGCAAAGAAATGAGATAACTACCGGTTATCCTGTCGGCAAGGGCATCGTCATTTTAAGTCTAACAAGCAAGACTTTTCTCCCTCAAGTTGAGCTTGATTACGAGGTTCCGGAGAATGATCTGCAAGGTTAGTGCCAACATACAACCACGATATTTGCAATATTTATGATAAATGAAAGCATCTACAACCATCCTAAAGAAGAAATAGCAAAAGAAAGCCTTAAGGAGGTTGTAGTGCTTAAGCGCGGTTTTGGCACAACCAAACATTGACTCTAGAGGAGGATCATATGAACATGCGTCTTGTGGGTTTTCAAGAAAGAAGCTGTCATGCTCATGCAAAGAATCTTGTTCTTCTAGAGTAGATGCCTCAAGGCAATCCATGGCCGAAGGGTTATCTTCTAGAAATTTTTGCTCATCATCAAGAATGATGGATGGAGGGCCAGAGGGAAACGACTCAAGTGAGGTAGATGAAGAGGATGGTGAGATTTGAAGTGTTTCTTCCTTCTTGTCCTCTTCTTGGTTGGAAAACTTCACATCCTCATGAAGAGCAAGATTAGGTGATGTGAACAGGGATACAAATTTCACTTGCTCAAGTGGTTCACGATCGATGTGAGGTTTCGCCAAAGGATTTTGAGTGGTAGTGGTGGCGAAAGAGGTTTTCCAAAGACCTGCCTTCATGTCCTCCTTGAGAAATGGTTCCTTGAGGGGATCGGGAGGAGTAAGAGGCATCTTTTCCCAAGTGTAGTTCGAGGTGTTTCCATAATCATCAGAAAGATCTTCCTCTAATAAAGGGAACTCAAGAGGTTGAATTTCTTCTTCCTCCTTCATTGTTCTTGGTACGGGAGAGGGCTCAACAGGTGAATCTTGGGGTGTGGAAGATGGAGGGTTTGATTCAGATGTTGAGGGTTCCTCATGGCTTGACACTTGGAGAGGTATTTTTAGATCATCAACATAGGAAGAGTTTTTAGGTCTCAAAAAAAAAAAAACATAGGAAGAGTTTTCTAGGATAAGATCTAGGAGCGCTCTTCCTTCTGTCGGAGTTTTGGTAGCAAAAGATCCTCCAGCGGTGATGTCAAGGTATAGGGCGAATTCCTTGTCTAGACCCATATAGAAGTGTTGCAATAACATGTGGTCGGGAATAGACAAGTTTGGGCCGGAAAGATTTAGCGAGGAAAACCTAGCCCAGGCCGCACCTATAGACTCCTTCTCATTCTGATGAAAGTCGAGAACTTCCATACGGAGAGCAACGACGCGGGATAAGGGAAAGAAGGCTACGCAAAATTTATCTCGAAGCTTTTCCCAATCACCGTACGTGGTTCCGACGGCAAGTATGTACCATTTTTTCGCTTTCTCTTGAAGGGAGAAAGGAAATAACTTCCATTTCACTATGGTGACATGCCTTGGATCATGACGCATGAACATAAGTGCTCGAACTGTCACAGATGGTGATATGGATTTTCATGCTCAAGTCTAGAGAAAGGTCGTTCCCGTACCATGGTTATAAAGGCGGGGTGGAGTTGATAGCCAAATGAGGAAATGGGTTTTGAAGATGGTGGTGGCTCAAAGAACTCTCGCCTTGGAGCAGAGAATGATTCGAGTGTAGGTTCTGGCTCCATGATAAATGTTTTTGGTATTTTCTTTTAATTGGATAGGTAATGATGGGGAAATGGTAGAAGGGATAGATGGTGGAAGTTTGATGATGGATGAAGGAAAAGCAATAAAGGAAAGAAAAGATAAAAGGATACAATACGAGGACCAACTAGGTTCGAAGACAAAAGCAACAACCGTTCCCCGGCAACGGCGCCAGAAATGCTTGTTGGTATTTCTTACGTCACGAATAAATCCGCAAGCGCACGAAGAATACCGTTGTAGCACTTCACCCGTGAGTATTCAAGGGAATCGTTATTTATATTTTCCCAAAGGAACGGAGTGGGATTATCTTCTAGTCTAGCTCGTCCAAGGACACGAAGAAGGATGGTAGAAATGGGTAGAGAGGATTCCTATGGATGAGGTTCTTTCTAGAACAAGAGAGGTTTAAACACAGCAGGGCTGTCACCACCTACCGGCAACCCTCTACCACTAGGACACGTGACACTAGGGCTATCAAGTCCCTATGCCAGTCCTGAGGTCGCGTGACAACAAGGCAATCAAGTCCTCACTGCCAGACCTATGGTAGATCCCTCCTCTAATTGCTTACTTTGGGCACCGGCTTAGACCTGGTCTGCTAAGTCACTCCAGCCAAGAGGCCTACTACGTACCCGAACGTGGAAGATTACGAAGGACGGATAGGGCTGTCACCACCTGTCGCCTACCTCAACAAATCGTGGAGCACGCAGCAAACAAAGCTAACCTCTAACCTAGACACCACGTCCAAGCTGTTGATTACTACCTTAACTTGGGCGAGAGGCAAGGCACTCTAGATGAATAGAGCGATGATCCCGTAAGCAAGTAAAGAAAGAACTTAATCTAGATAAGAAGTACTCGAATCATAAGCAAGCTAAGGATCCACAACCAAACAAGGAACGCTTAACCAAGGTTAGACTATATCCAATAGGACATCGAGAATACTTACTTTGATGCAGATGAACGAACGATGAATGACGAACGAACGATGAACGAATGACGAACGATGAACGAACGAACGATGAACGAACGATGAACGAACGACGAACAATGTATTATAAATAAGTATCCTTAAAGATACAAGATTGGGGCTAAGTCCTCACAAAGGGAGGACTACCCTTCTCCTCTACCGTACTCTCTCCCTACTCTACTAGTATACAAAGGACCCTAGGCCCTTGGGAGTGGAATGAGGCTCTCCTTCTTGTGTGTCTTGAGGGGAAAGGGGTACCCCTTTATTTATAGCCCTCCAAAGGCGGTGGAATTGAGGCAGTTCCCGGCATTGATGGCATTGATTGCAGGCAGAACCGACCTTGGTACGTCGGTGGGGAACCGCCATAGAAAAATGGGCCAGAATGGCCAGTGTAGCAGGTCGGCCGACCTACTGCAGCAGGTCGGCCGACCCCCCCTTGGCCCCTATGGCCTTGGGCTTTGGTGTAGTGGTCCACGGGGTCCTCATAAGGCCTCTCCCCGGTGTATGGCCCAGGATGAGTCCAGATGACTGTATTTTGACCTTTTCTCCATCCCGGGTGATTTCTGCGATGACTGTGGACTTGCCGGAGTGATATCTTTCTTGGGCTTTGGCCAAGGAGTCTCCCTTTGGGTTCTAATGATGTATCTCAATGTGTTGACCCAAAGTGAATAGGGTTTGTATCCCTTTTGGTGTATGTCATCCTCGGCTGCCGATGCTGATTTCTCGGAGTGGTGTCCTCTCTGGAATATGGTATGGGTTGATTTGGTGGATCCATATATCTTTGCTATTGTTGAGGATCTCCAAGAGATGATCTTTCTTCATATCTCCTTGATATTGGGCTTTTGGGGAGATTTCTTTATGACGGGGAAACTCGGTGTTTGCAGAGTGGGCCTTTTATGCTTCCTTTTCCCCGTTTTCCTATGAAATGCAGCTGCACTCACAAATTCACCAAGACTTGTGGAAATTATTAGTTTCAAGTCCTAGGTCTATCATTGGTGTTTGATTTATGATAAAAAGTGCAGCTAGTTGACGGTGAAAATCATGACTTAACAGCCGTCAACAACTCCCCATACTTAGCTCTTTGCTCGTCCTCGAGTAAAGTTGTGAGCTTAAGGCGGGAGCATACTTCCCATGGTATGATGCTAGCATACAAATTGTTCCAAGCCATACCTGCACCTGTGAACTTTGATGTGTCTACCATGTCATCCTGGGCGGTTGAGGAATAGAACGGTTTTGATTCAAGGCATCATAGCTGCATCTGATGAGTAACTTGGATTTTTGAAATATTTTTAAAAGTAAAAACATAGCTCATACTCCTCAAATGATACTCTCAGATCGCTCAAAGTGTATGATTCCTCACCAAGGCATTTGAGTTGCCTCTTTTCAAGGCATTTGAGTTGCCTCTTTTCATCCTACTACTATAAATGGCTTTTTGTGGAGCTTGGTAGGGAATGAAAAGGGGCATACTTGAATTACTTATGTTGCAAAGTCAAAAACTGGATCCAAGGAGAAAACAAGTCACGCAATCTGATCAAGAGTGTGCATGTGTGTGGATGTGTGAATGATAAGTGGTAATGAAATGGATACTCCTCGATGTGGTGATATCTCTCTCTTTTGATTGATTTTCTTTTGAGAGCATGGCTATCTTCATCATTTTTTTTCTCTCTCTCTCTCTTTTTTTTTCAATCACACTCAGTATGCTAGAGCAAGTATTTCTTTTATTCATGCTTCTTATGCATGTGAGCACTCTTTTTTTTTCTTTTTTTCATCAACCTTTCTTTTTGTTCATGATAGCCATGTCTCTTTTGCAAGGATATTTTAGAGAGAGACATCAACAACAAGTGATGGAGTATTTATTTTTGGTGGATGGGTGGATGGAAAAGGTGTTGCTAACTTCCAGTGTAGAAGTTTAGCATGTTTTGTGGTGGTGGTGTATGTGTACGTGATCTTGATCATGAAAGTATGACAAGCATCTCACAAGGGTCACAACAATTTGACAAAGCTCAAAGTAATAACAAGCAGCATTTGTAGAGGTTTTCAATGTGATACTTATTTGGCTCTGGTGGGAAAATAAGATCATTGAGGAGTGCAAAGCTATGGGTTTTATGTTTTGCAAGATAAAATCCCAAGCACTCAATACAGAAGAAGCAAGATTGCTCTCATCCAACCATATCACATTCGCCAACAACTTAGATAAACATGGGTTCCTAAGAGAATGGTGTTCACAAGCAACAGATGTATGATGCGAGGAATAAAGAGTATGCAGGCCAACCAGAAAGAAGCATGTTGTTGAGGGATAAACAAGATTTGTTTTATCATTGAGTTAAATTTTAGTGATTGACTCAAAAGATTATTTTAACTCATGAATTAGAGAGATGGAGTAGTAGGGTAGGATGCGCAAACCATCGCCTTGGATGAAGTGGAGACCAAGAGAGACCATGGGATACTTGATCGAACCAAGGGTTCGACCGAACTTTGTTTTCTTGTGCCCGATGGCTCCACCCCTTTACATGTTGATCAGTGCGATGTTGTGCATCGTGTTGGTGGGAGATCTCGAATGTGTGCATGATGAAGAATGAGGGATCTCCCCCACACTTGTTCTTGTACCTGGCTTATTTATTCAAAAGAAACAAACAAATGTGGAAATAAAAAGGACTCTACCGGGGTTAAAGACCGGAGAGCCTAATTTATTGAATTCAGCAAAGGCGCATTATATGTTTGAAAAGAGAAATAAAAGCGCCTAGTTTATTCATATAAAGTTTTTATATATACAAAAATTAAATTTTTTTATTTAATTTTATCATGTAAGAAATGCAAAGAAATGAGATAACTACCGGTTATCCTGTCGGCAAGGGCATCGTCATTTTAAGTCTAACGAGCAAGACTTTTCTCCCTCATGTTGAGCTTGATTACGAGGTCCCGGAGAATGATCTGCAAGGTTAGTGCCAACATACAACCACGATATTTGCAATATTTATGATAAATGAAAGCATCTACAACCATCCTAAAGAACAAAAAGCAAAAGAAAGCCTTAAGAAGGTTGTAGTGCTTAAGCGCGGTTTTGGCACAACCAAACATTGACTCTAGAGGAGGATCATATGAACATGCGTCTTGTGGGTTTTCAAGAAAGAAGCTGTCATGCTCATGCAAAGAATCTTGTTCTTCTAGAGTAGATGCCTCAAGGCAATCCATGGCCGAAGGGTTTTCTTCTAGAAATTTTTGCTCATCATCAAGAATGATGGATGGAGGGCCAGAGGGAAATGACTCAAGTGAGGTAGATGAAGAGGATCGTGAGATTTGAAGCGTTTCTTCCTTCTTGTCCTCTTCTTGGTTGGAAAACTTCACATCCTTATGAAGAGCAAGATTAGGTGATGTGAACAGGGATACAAATTTCACTTGCTCAAGTGGTTCACGATCGATATGAGGTTTCGCCAAAGGATTTTGAGTGGTAGTGGCGGCGAAAGAGGGTTTTCCAAAGACCTGCCTTCATGTCCTCCTTAAGAAATGGTTCCTTGAGAGGATCGGGAGGAGTAAGAGGCGTCTTTTCCCAAGTGTAGTTCGAGGTGTTTCCATAATCATCAGAAAGATCTTCCTCAAATAAAGGGAACTCAAGAGGTTGAATTTCTTCTTCCTCCTTCATTGTTCTTGGTACGGGAGAGGGCTCAACAGGTGAATCTTGGGGTGTGGAAGATGGAGGGTTTGATTCAGATGTTGAGGGTTCCTCATGGCTTGACACTTGGAGGGGTATTTTTAGATCATCAACATAGGAAGAGTTTTCTAGGATAAGATCTAGGAGCGCTCTTCCATCTGTCGGAGTTTTGGTAGCAAAAGATCCTCCAGCGGTGATGTCAAGGTATAGGGCGGATTCCTTGTCTAGACCCATATAGAAGTGTTGCAATAACATGTGGTCGGGAATAGACAAGTTTGGGCCGGAAAGAGTTAGCGAGGAAAACCTAGCCCAGGCCGCACCTATAGACTCCTTCTCATTCTGACGAAAGTCGAGAACTTCCATACGGAGAGCAACGATGCGGGATAAGGGAAAGAAGGCTAAGCAAAATTTATCTCGAAGCTTTTCCCAATCACCGTACGTGCTTCCGATGGCAAGTATGTACCATTGTTTCGCTTTCTCTTGAAGGGAGAAAGGAAATAACTTCCATTTCACTGTTTCTGGTGACATGCCTTGGATCATGACGCATGAACATAAGTGCTCGAACTCTCGCAGATGGTGATACGGATTTTCATGCTCAAGTCCAGAGAAAGGTCGTTCCCGTACCATGGTTATAAAGGCGGGGTGGAGTTGATAGCCAAATGAGGAAATGGGTTTTGAAGATGGTGGTGGCTCAAAGAACTCTCGCCTTGGAGCAGAAAATGATTCGAGTGTAGGTTCTGGCTCCATGATAAATGTTTTTGATATTTTCTTTTAATTGGATAGGTAATGATGGGGAAATGGTAGAAGGGATAGATGGTGGAAGTTTGATGATGGATGAAGGAAAAGCAATAAAGGAAAGAAAAGATAAAAGGATACAATACGAGGACCAACTAGGTTCGAAGACAAAAGCAACAGCCGTTCCCCGGCAACGGCGCCAGAAATGCTTGTTGGTATTTCTTACGTCACGAATAAATCCGCAAGCGCACGGAGAATACCGTTGTAGCACTTCACCCGTGAGTATTCAAGGGTATCGTTATTTATATTTTCCCAAAGGAACGGTGCGTGATTATCTTCTAGTCTAGCTCGTCCAAGGACACGAAGAAGGATGGTAGAAATAGGTAGAGAGGATTCCTATGGATGAGGTTCTTTCTAGAACAAGAGAGGTTTAAACACAGCAGGGCTGTCACCACCTACCAGCAACCCTCTACCACTAGGACACGTGACACTAGGGCTATCAAGTCCCTATGCCAGTCCTGAGGTCGCGTGACAACAAGGCAATCAAGTCCTCACTGCCAGACCTATGGTAGATCCCTCCTCTAATTGCTTACTTTGGGCGCGGCTTAGACCTGGTCTGCCAAGTCACTCCGGCCAAGAGGCCTACTACGTACCCGAACGTGGAAGATTACGAAGGACGGATAGGGCTGTCACCACCTACCGCCTACCTCAACAAACCGTGGTGCACGCAGCAAACAAAGGTAACCTCTAACCTAGACACCACGTCCAAGCTGTTGATTACTACCTTAACTTGGGCGAGAGGCAAGGCACTCTAGATGAATAGAGCGATGATCCCGTAAGCAAGTAAAGAAAGAACTTAATCTAGATAAGAAGTACTCGAATCATAAGCAAGCCAAGGATCCACAACCAAACAAGGAACGCTTAACCAAGGCTAGACTATATCCAATAGGAGATCGAGAATACTTACTTTGATGAAGACGAACGAACGATGAATGACGAACGAACGATGAACGAACGACGAACGACGAACGAGCGACGAACGAATGATGAACGAATGACGAACAATGTATTATAAATAAGTATCCTCAAAGATACAAGATGGGGTTAAGTCCTCACAAAGGGAGGACTACCCTTCTCCTCTACCCTACTCTCTCCCTACTCTACTAGTATACAAAGGACCCTAGGCCCTTGGGAGTGGAATGAGGCTCTCCTTCTTGTGTATCTTGAGGGGAGGGGGTACCCCTTTATTTATAGCCCTCCAAAGGCGGTGGAATTGAGGCGGTTTCCGGCATTGATGGCATTGATTGCAGGCAGAACCGACCTTGGTACGTCGGTGGGGAACCGCCATAGAAAAATGATCCAGAATGGCCACTGTAGCAGGTCAGCCGACCTACTGTAGCAGGTCGGCCGACCCCCCTTGGCCCCTATGGCCTTGGGCTTTGGTGTAGTGGTCCACGGGGTCCTCATAAGGCCTCTCCCCGGTGTATGGCCCAGGATGAGTCCAGATGACTGTATTTGGCCTTTTCTCCATCCCGGGTGATTTCTGCGATGACCGTGGACTTGCCGGAGTGATATCTTTCTTGGGCTTTGGCCAAGGAGTCTCCCTTTGGGTTCTAATGATGTATCTCAATGTGTTGACCCAAAGTGAATAGGGTTCGTATCCCTTTTGGTGTATGTCATCCTTGGCTGCCGATGCTGATTTCTCAGAGTGGTATCCTCTCTGGAATATGGTATGGGTTGATTTGGTGGATCCATATATCTTTGCCATTGTTGAGGATATCCAAAAGATGATCTTTCTTCATATCTCCTTGATATTAGGCTTTTGGGGAGATTTCTTTATGACGTGGAAACTCGGTGTTTGCAGAGTGGGCCTTTTATGCTTCCTTTTCCCCGGTTTCCTATGAAATGCAGCTGCACTCACAAATTCACCAAGACTTGTGGAAATTATTAGTTTCAGTCCTAAGTCTACCTTTGGTGTTTGATTTATGATAATTAGTGCAGCTAGTTGACGGTGAAAATCATGACTTAACAGCCGTCAACAGTCGGCGGGGAGCTCGACGGTGGCTGGTCGGCGGCGTACGCGCGGGAAGGCGAGGGCGGCAGCGCGAGTGCGTGCGACGGCGAAACGGCGGCGGTGAAGAAGCACAGTAACGTGGAGGATTCCCGTTAGGATAGGTTTAGTTTGAATCGACGGTCCAGATCCAACCAGACAGGAAACAACGGATCGGATTGAAGCTCATTCTCCCGATGAACTTGACCAGACCGTATGGTACGGTCCTAGAGATGGTACGGTCTCCTTCTTACCCCTGACAGACTTCTATAGAGACCATATGGTACGGTCCTGATGTCATCAGGACGGTATGGTCCGGTCTCCATTCTGCCTCAGGATTTGAAGGAACTCGTGCAAAAGCACACCGTATGGTACGGTCCCTATGACCGTATGGTACGGTCTAGTCCGAAAAAGCTGATTTTCAAGGAATTTCCTTCTAAGTCCAAGTTTCTCACACAAAAACCAAATAAACACCAAACATGGACTAGAAGGGGGACTCTCAAACACTCCTTTAAGAATAAACCAATATAGGTTGCGCATAGGCTTATAGTAATTTTTCAATCGGCAAATAAGAAGCAACCAATAAGAACCAAAAGAGATAAAACCAAAGGAGGGGTATGTATGAGCCCTTTGCCTATGATCTGTGCAAGTAGATTTAACCTTGAGGATCATTTAGCAAGACTCAATGGGCATGAAGCGCAATTCTTTTCTTTTGTCACACTTCTATGAGATGTGAGATCATATTGCGAATGAAGCACTTCCTTATAGTGTGACCACTCCTTTGTGATTTCCTATACGCAATGCATGAGACAAGCATATCATACAAATGCAAGGGGAATTTAAACATGCCATGTGATATGCAAGCAAAGTTAAGACAATGCATAAAGAAAACCTACTCAAGGTCAAGTTTGACCCTTTCTCAAGCTTAATCACTATGAGCCAAACCTTGCCTTGAGTCCATCGGTCCACCAACTCAAGCATCCCCCATGCTCATAGCTATCTTGAGAAAGTTAGACCTTGAACTAATTTTTTTTTTATTCTTTTCTTTTTAGTTATTAACATATGCATGGATGCAAACATACTAGTTCACAAGGAGTACCTAGCTACCATGCAAGCAATGCAAGAAAAGAAACTACTATGATACAAGTTACCTCCTTTAAGAGTAGATATGTCGGTGAAGCGCTCGTTGCTTGTGGTGGACTTTCATGAGTTGACGTTGCGGCACACGGTCCACCACCATCACCCTTCTAGGTCTTGTTCTTGGAGCCCACTCGCACTTGGTTGGCCTCTCAAGGTCAACAATGCACTTGGGCACCCAAATCCTTCTTGTCTTCCTCCACTTGTCTGGTGATCCTAGAGCTTTTGCCTTCACTTTGCCCCGCTTGTCCCTAAAGAGCTTGTAGTGTGTATTCTCATGGAACAAGTTAGCGTTAGGCAAAACTTTAGAACTTCTCACCTTGGGACAATTTTTGCTAGTGTGCCCGTCACGGCAACACTTCTCACAATAGTAGTTGTCCGCCATGAGAGGTACCACCTAAGAGGGAATGTTGTCGTCCTTGCCGATGAGGTTGATGGCGGCGGGGTAGGATCCAAGTCTCTTGTGCTCGGAGTTGTTCACAAGGTTACGACCAAGTATCTCCTTATGAATGGTCGTTCCCCTTGTGAGCCTTTCAAAGCCGTCCATCACCGAAGCTCTCTCCTCCTTGAGTTGGTGATATTCCTTCAAGATTTTCTCATCAAGAGAGATGCTCTCAAGAGAGGGAGTTAGTCCATCACAAGTAATATATGAAGAATCAGAAATAGATGAACTAGAAGAAGAAATGTTACTCTTTTCGAGGTTGGATTGATGTTCTTCCTCAAGAACCTCTTCTCGTTGAGCCTCATGTGATCAACCTTGAGCTTGTCATAGCTTTCATCCAAGGTTATGAGAGAAGTGGAAAGGTGCTTGAGCTCATCCTCTAGTAACTTGGACTTCTCCTTGAGCTTCATGTGGTCCTCCTCAAGTTTGTCATAGTCCTCATCTAGAGCCTTGTGAGAGATGGATAAGTCCCTTAGTTCACCTTCAAGTTGACGGACTCGGAAAGCTGCTACTACATGTTCCTTCTCTCTAGCAATGGCCTTGTCCTTTTTCTTGAGCATCTTGCGGTTAGGAGAATACTATCCAAGAGTTCCTCATATGTGGGCTTATCCTCCTCATCAAACTCTTCCTCGGACTCGCTCTTCTCATCCTCATCACTACTATCATCATCTTTGGCCATCAAGCAAATAGGAGGTGGAGGTAGAGTCTCGGAGATGTTTATAAGAGCAATACCGGCCATTTTCTTGCCCTTGGCGGATGAGTCATCACTTTCTTCTTCATCACTATCATCATCCGTGACCCACTCTCCAACAAAGAGACCCTTGCGAGATGATCTTCTCTTGTCTTTGCCTCTAGAGCTTTCCTTCTTGACAAACCTCTTCCTTGTCTTGTACTTGCTCCTGGAGTCTTCTTCTTCATCGCTTGACTCTTGAGTCTTCTTCTTGCTCTTCTTGATTGGCTTGGTGCATTCTTTGGCAAAGTGACATTTCTCTCCACAATTGTAGCACTCGGCGTCTTTGTTGATGAACCTTCTCTTGAAGAAGTTGCTTTTCTTCATGAGGAGAGCTAGGTCATTTGGATGGATTTGCAACAAGTCTTCATCATCTTCTTCAACTTCTTCATCACTTGAATCTTGAGTCATCACCTTCTTCTTCATCTTCTTGCTTGACCCCTCGGATGCAAAAGCAAGATTCTTGGAGGGCTTCTCATCAAGTTTCTTGTCAAGGTTGTAGCTCTCGAATGCGATGATCTTCCCAAGTAGCTTGTGGGTTGTGAGCTCTTGAATGTCGGTGTTGAAGAGACATGTGATGAGTGCTTCATATTTCTCCCTTGGGAGAATCCTCATGATCTTCTGCACAGGTCACCATCATCAATCTTCTCCTTCACACCGAGAGAGTTGATATCCTCTACAAGCACATTCAAGTGAGAGTAAGTATCATTGATTAGCTCATTTGAAGACATGGTAAAGGCATCATATTTGTCCTTGAGGACATAGTTAGCTCCCGCGGTGTCCATCTGTAACATCCTGGCCCAGGGCTTAATAGGATTGATAAGAATACTCATACCAACAGTTGCAACTTCTTTTCCGGAAGCTCATCTCGAAAGAACTCCGGGGTTAAGCGTGCTTGGCCCGGAGCAATTTCGGGATGGGTGACCGACCGGGAAGTCCTTCCCGGGTGTGCACGAGTGAGGACAAAGTGCGCAGAAAAGACGTGTGTTAGTCTGTGGGGACAGTCTTGAGATCCTAGAGAGCTGCCAGGCGTGCGGGCCCGGCCTCGTGGAGGCGGGACGTCACAAGTGGTATCAGAGCCGACCCTCGCGGTTTCACGGGCGCGTGTGGGCGCAGTTGCTCAGGCATGGTGCGCATGGCTGGTGTGGGCCCAGAGTGGTCACACAGCATGGCACATGCGCTGGCACTGGACGCACGGACGTGGCCAAGAGGGGACGTTCCTGGACTGGGGTTGATCGACGAGGACGTCGATCTCCTAAGGGGGTGAGAATGTAACATCCTGGCCCAGGGCTTAATAGGATTGATAAGAATACTCATACCAACAGTTGCAACTTCTTTTCCGGAAGCTCATCTCGAAAGAACTCCGGGGTTAAGCGTGCTTGGCCCGGAGCAATTTCGGGATGGGTGACCGACCGGGAAGTCCTTCCCGGGTGTGCACGAGTGAGGACAAAGTGCGCAGAAAAGACGTGTGTTGGTCTGTGGGGACAGTCTTGAGATCCTAGAGAGCTGCCAGGCGTGCGGGCCCGGCCTCGTGGAGGCGGGACGTCACAGTATCTTTCCTCTTTCACATCCGAGGAACCCTCATGAACTTGTTGGATTTGAGTCCACAATTCATGAGTGTTGGCGGTTCTTATGCGATAAAATTAAATTCATTAATTCCGCAAGCGCACGGATCACCATTGTAGCATTTCACCTTGGAGTATTCCAGGGTTATCGTATTTATATTTCCGCAGGGAAGTAGAGCAAAAGGGAGCTGAATAGTAGCAATGCATTGAATAATTTGGAGAAGGAATAATATATCAAACTATACTTGAGACGGGGGTAAGATAGGCATGATAGATATGGGTGGCACACACATCCTCAAATCCGAAGTGAATAAAAGAAAACTGTAGTATACATTTGGGAGAGCAACGAGATAGAGTTAAGGCTACCTGTATGTTTATCTATTATTTACTCTTTCTAGCAGTCAAGTCTACAAAGGTTATCTACTCTAGCTAAGCTCATACACATACAAGTCATGTCGTTTCGGGGCATGGAAGTGCCAGGGCAACCGATGCTGCTAGTTCACCCTGGGAATCCATCCTCTATAATTAAGACCCTGCTGAGTCCAACCCGGACGTGGTGGATTACAGAGACCGGTGCAGCTGTCACATACACTCGCGGCTACCATCCTCCGTGGGGTTGGGTGCCAAACGTGCATAGGCCAAGCTCTAAGCGCCACGCTTACAACCCGCCTAGAGGAACTACTCTTGATCAACGGAGCAGCCCTATCTAAGAATAAACAAGCACAGATTTCACCCGACGTCATCTCGACGAAGGCACTCTCTCGTACTTGCCTACTCCAACAATCACGAATCCCACAACAAGACTTCTACGAGCACTTACTTAACAGAATAAATAAACTAAATAGAAAAGAATTACTAAAAGAAATAAATAAAGATAAATCTAAATATAATTATATTGAATAAAATAATATCTCAAGAGTAAGGATACAAAGAACTATACCGAACTCCGAGAAGACTCCGGAAGCCCGAGAGAGCTCTCACTCTACTCTACTCTACTCTAACTCCCAAAGCTACTACTAAACAAGAAAATGTAAACACTTGGATGAAGTGTGAGGGTGCGAGTTGCTTCTGAGGCCGGGGGTCCAATTTATAGCTTTTCATGTCGGTGGGAGCCCGCTGGCCGAAGCTGGAGAGTCGGTGGCGCCAAAGTAGGCCGGCCGGCCTAGGGGGGTGGCCGGCCGGCCGTCCCCTGTGGCGGTTTGCCACGTCTTGCGCCTGGACGCTCCAGATCACTCCCTGAAGGCGGTCTGAAGGTCGGCTCCTTGCTGGGGTCGGCAGAATTGAAGTGGGGGCCAAGTTAAGGCCCAAATGGCCCACCTTCCAGAATGGCGGTGCAAATCTGCTGGGCTGGCCTTGAATTATGCGTTGTGGATCAGTTTTCAGCCCACTGGAGGAAGCCCGGGGCCTGCGGCCACCATGTGGGGCCGGCCGGCCTAGGGTGGGGCCGGCCGGCCAGGAAAATTCCTGACTGGGCCCACTTTCCTCCATTATTCTCTCCTGCATCCAAATATCCACCAAAACTTGTGGAGTAGCATTAATCATATCTACTATACACAAAATCTTGGTGTTATGCTTTTA
This sequence comes from Eragrostis nindensis, assembly GCA_012490785.1. Lineage (NCBI taxonomy): Eukaryota > Viridiplantae > Streptophyta > Magnoliopsida > Poales > Poaceae > Eragrostis > Eragrostis nindensis. The sequence goes on along the minus strand of JAAXCT010000577.1, from coordinate 330,956 downwards.
TTTACCGGTAGGGTGGCGGTCAAATCATGGTTTAACGACTGCCAACAATGAGCGGTACCCGCGGACCTGACTCGAGCAAAAACCTCTTTAGTGATTGCTTCAAACAAGGCATTTTTAGTTTTAGCATTTGCCTTCGCGAGATTCACATCAAGAGTACCAATGGGAGTTCTTAGAGAGACACCGGAACTTGTCACCTCCCATGCGATAGGATCGAGAGCCTCGAGATAAGCTTGCATGCGAGCTTTCCAATAGGCATAGTCGGTCCCATCGAACGGGGGCGATCCACTTCCTCCCGGCATCCTTACTCAAGGCGGTTAAGCCCTATTTGAGCAACGATGCTCTGATACCACTTGAAAGGATCAAGGGCACCGAGAGTGGGGGGTGAATCGGTATATCAATAATTTCTCCCAAACGTACTAGAGGTATGAAGCTAGCAAGACTAGATATGATGATAACAAGAAGCTAGCAATGCGCGCACACAATCTAGTCTATGCAACAAGCAACACCCTAGCAAGCAATTCTACTAAGTAACAAGAGACAACCTATCAAGCAATTCTACTAGCATGAAAGTAAATGCGGAAGCGTAAATGCTAGTAAGTAAAGGAGATAGAGATAGGAATGCTCATGATTTTTCCCGTGGTCTCGGAAGGATGGCGCCTTCCCCTACTCCACGTTGGGTCACTCCCGTCGGAGTCTCGACCCCGTCCCTCCGCTCGAAGGCGATCCCTCCTAGAGCACACTTCACCCTCCGAGTGAAGTCGCGGGCACGTCCCGCCGGGCTCTCTCCCGGGTACTCCTCCAGAGGTAAGGCTCCGCACTTGATGCGTGCCAAAGGGCGCTCCACTAGTGATGCTTCTTTCGCACGGGAAGCTCCAAGACCGTGTACAAACTTGTGTCGGCTTCCACAATCTCCTTGGACAGCTCAACACCGACGCCTAACTGGTCTAGGCCTTGCCATAGACCAAGAGTAACAAACCGAAGTGACTCTCTCAAGCTCACACTAGCCTAGAGATCAAGTGGATGCAATTGCTACTCTCTCAAGCACTAGGATCACTCCAAATCCTTCACAAGTGCTTCTCTTCCTTGCCCTTGGCTTTCTCTGAGTTTTTGTACTCCCACAATGGCCAAGAGTCCCCTCAAGGGGCGAGCAACCAACTATTTATAGGCTACCAACCCAAAACTAGCCGTTGCTCAAAAGTGCTCAGGAAATCTAGAGACCGTACCATGGACCGTACCGTCCGGTCTCTATTAGACCGTACCGTCCGGTCTCTATTTCCAGGCAACCTTCCATTTCCTTCTTCTCTGTCAATGAAGACCGTACAGTCCGATCAATAGTCTGGTCTTCATTTTCTCCACTTCCAGAAACTTCAGCTTCTCTGTCTGAAAATCCACTGATGACCGTACCATACGGTCTCATGACCGTACCGTCCGGTCAATGCTACGGTTCATTTTCTCAGCATCCCGAGACTTCACTTCTCTGTCTGGATCTTCAATGAAGACCGTACCATACGGTCCCTAGGACCGTACCATCCGGTCTCTTCTGCATAAGCTGAAAACTCGATCCACTTCTTGATCCTTGCTTCCAACTTCTCTATTCTTGGTTCCTCTTCTTCTCTTATGTGATCTGTCACAAGCTCTGCTTCACTGCGCACGCCATACTGATTGAGCAGCGCATTCAGTTGGGCCTCATATGAGCACTTGCATTGCCAAGCACTCGAGAGAAAATTCGATGAGCCATGAACTTCCATATCTTTGTCATAAGGTAGATCATTCAAAGTGGAAGTTTCTTCAGGAACTGCATCACCATTGGAGGCTTCTTTTATTGACCGACAAAGCCTTCCAAGGGTCTTTACTGATTTATAAGAGATGGCATCATCCTTCCCCATGAAGTCGGGATATAATTTTGGTCGAAGGGATTGTGGCATTGAGACAATTTTTCCCGTCTTAGGAAAGTCCACCGCAGTTGCTGCTAGTTCGGCCAACTGAATGCACTTCTCATCCATTGCGCCATACTCACTAATATCAGCATGAACAACATGAGCATTGCTGATGGCACCAAGTTTCTCATTAACTATGTTCTTCAAGAAGAAATCAACGATGTCCTGTTACAAGCACAGGATCTTATCAACAAATTGCAACAAAGCAAGTAATATTAAGTTATACACAAACAGATAAAGCAATTTACAGAAACTAGGTGAAATGAAGATGTATCAGAAGTACGATGTATATGAATCAGGTGAACAGGATAGTATTCAACTTCCACTAGTGAACAAGGTTCATAAGGGTGTCACTAAAAAACACACAGTTTGCTAACGTGTGAATGGTATCAAAATGTGCCCTTATTACTGTACTCCACAAAAACAATCTGGTAGGCAGGGAATTTGGAAAATGGATGTGCACTTTGTTAGTGAAACAACTGCTCAATCATGGATACCTCAGAACATAGTTTACTCTTTTCACTAAAGTGCACATAGGCCAGCAGATGAAATATGCAATTTTGAATATTAGATATGCATTTTCTGGTACAATAGGAAGACATGCAAAGCGCATTACATCAGCAACTATGTTGTCCCTAATAATATGACATGCATGATTTCACTTTTATAAAAGAGACTAATAACAAAACATTTTCATCATTTTTCGTAAAGATATGATTCTCAATAAAAGACAACAGTCAGTGGAGGATGATCCATAATAAGTGATTGTAGCTTACATTGTTGCCCTAAATAAATATAGTTCAAACTGTTGTGTTTCTGGTAATCAAACGGCATGCAGCATAACCAAGTAGGGACAGAGAGGTAAAACACTCAAAGATTTCCCATGGCAACCCTATCCTGCAACCTCCTTAGCTTGTTACACGAGTCAAACACATGAGATTTGTATCCCCGAAATTCCCTCACTGCAGCCACATTCACATCATCCAACCTTATCCTCAGCAAACCATAGAACTCAGGTGTGAGCTGGTGTTGATTTATTATTCCCTTGTGCACCAGAGCATTGACGAGGAACAGCACTGGAAACTTGATCCCCTCTGCGTGCTGCACACAGAAGAAGAGGTCCTGCATTCGCTCCCCAAACTCTGGCTCATCACACATGCCGTGAGCCCCCGCCTCACGCCCCACCCGCCACCGCAATCCACAATCTTCACCCTCATATCCTCATGTACGCCAGCGCCTGGTCCATGTTCGGCCAGAACCGCGGAGAACGAGACCCTGTACACCCCGCACCGCCCAATCACGCCGCTCGGGGTGATGTCGGTGGTCCGTACCATGGGTCGTCGTCGTCGACTAGGTCGAAGGGCACCAACTCCTTGATGTCGTCGTCGGCCATGCAGTAGTACACCATAGGCACGCCCCACAGGCGAAGGAGCAGGGAGTCTGTGGAGGAGCCGACCAAATAACACATAGATATTAAATGGCGTAGGCTAACCCATGATAAGAATCAACACGCGTGGACCACCTAACAGATCATGTGTCAACTCACATCAAGGCAGCCAACAAATAGCATTCAGTCAAAATATGTGCGATTCCGGTATTCCCCGATATGCATTTCAACACCCAAGATCAATGTGCATACCGTTAGGCCATAATTGTAACCACCCTCATCACAAGATACAAATAGAGAGCAATTTTAAAAGTCATTACAAGTCTTTATTCAATCCAAATACAACAAAAGGGAGAGTTCAATTAGTTTAGCTCTCATGCCAACATTAAGAACTAGCCAAGGAAATGTGTCATAAGAGTTTGATCTTTGACATGAGTACGCAACAGAACTTAAACAAAAAGCTAATGGTGCTCAGCCCACAAACACCACCGGGGTTAGCACAACCACAACCAACTACTCCTACCCATCACCGCCCTCGGTAGGGTAGAAGTAGCCATACACGTACTCGTCCTCATCTGCAAAAACTTAAACATAGCACCGTGAGTACGGAGGTACTCAACAAGACTTACACATAGTCATATAACTCTATGTACAATGGAGGATGCAGTTAGCTTTGGACAAGGATATGACGATAATACATTTTGCATAAAACGAATTAACTGATCAAATTAGATAAGCATTTAGATGACAAGCATAAAGGAAAAACTAAAGAGCAACTCATCCTATGCCCACCCATACAGATTCCCATAGCTCAAGTGTACTCATTCAACCATCTTGTCATCCCATATGCCAACACGGGATCATACCCAAACCACAACTACGATGATGACTAACAAACATAAACTTGCTCATAACCAAGAGCGCGTCAATTCGAATTGATTTTACACCCTGCAGGGGAGTACTATTTTACCCACACGTCACACGACCACCGCCAATACGATCCGTCAGAAGTAAAGGGTGATTCAATGTGACAACCTACTCCAAATACGCCCCGACCATTTAACAGACGTTCGGTGAAGGCAAGTTGGTCGCACTAGGCCCTCACATGGGGTCATCTCTAGCACCTTCTACAACCTCCGATCTCGCAAGCTAAATGGTCGCGGCTAGATAAAGAGGAAGGCTTACCCGTTCCATTATATTGAGTATGTGGCAGCACGGAAAGATGTTTATGTTGAAATCACCAACGAGACGGTCCTTAATTAACTTAAGCGAGCCTATGTTGCATTCGAGACTCCATTCCCAAACCACCCCCACTGCACGCTTAAGTCTCACATAAAACCACCACCATCACCAAGACCAAGATAAACTTTCACTAGGAGCAACAGTAAATCGCTTATCGAAGATATTACGCATGATAAGCAATTATCGTGACTCCAACATAGACTCTACCCATTAAGACAGGTTGCAAGGAACAAGATATAACAAGAATTCAATGGCGAACATGCAGCAATTAGGAGCTATCCAAAATTAACTATTGCTCGACCAATGCATATAACCTTACAGGCACAAATAAATTCATTCACCATTGGTAACCAAAATAGTTGGAGAAATGCTTAGATGATTGCCTGAGGATCCACACTCACGTTCTCCGGTTCAGGTTCGCCCTCAGCACGACCCACGTCGGACTCCGACGGTTCGTTAACACAATGAATATGCTTGCAAATACATTATATGGGGTGAAAATGACATGAAACAATGGTGAATGCCATACTCAAGATAACAGCAGTGCAATGCAAAAGGAATGACATGATTTGATAATGAATGATTAAGATTGCAGTTACATCGAGGAAAAGACTTCAATTAAACTGATTGGAGCATTTAAATTATTTTCGAATTTAAATTAGTGTATTATGTAGCACAAACATTTTACTATAAATAATTGAAATTTCTGAGATTTGTTAACAAGGTTTCACTGCTTTTGAGCAAGGCGTTATTTAATTATGATTTATCACAGGGGAAAGGTAGGAAATTAATTAGAGATCATTTAACAGAAATTTCACCAGTGCTGATATTTTTAGATGGTACAGCATGGCATGATAGTACCAGGGACCAAGTTTTAGGACTTTTGGAGCTTTATCAATTTCTGCTGATTTTTCAAAGATCTGATTTTTCAATTTCTGCTGATGTTAGCCTTCCTATACTGTTCCTTCACGGGCACAGACATGGTGCTCGGCAAGCTTTGCTAGGCGCGGTGGCAGTGGAAGCCACGGGATTGGAGAAATAGGAGGGGATGCGAGCATGCTTGAGACAGCAGAGAGCTCACCAGCCTGCAGGTCGTCGCGGAAAAGCTCAGGCAGGACAATCGGCAAGGGGGCTCCCTGGCAACGATGGCTTGCGGCAGAGGAGACGACGAATCCGGCAACTACAGGGATAGAAAAATTGGCGTCCCGGCCCTGATTAGCTGTGGCAACGACGGATGAAGACATGCACAAACGGAATCGACGAATTGCTCACTGTGACGGATGGATCAGATCGCGCTGGTGGTGCTCGTGCGGCTGCCGAAGCTTGACGAAGGCGATGCGCGCTGCAGCTCCAGTGGATGGGACGACTAGGGAATGAGGTTGACGAGCTCGGCACGGCGTCCTCGTGCAGATCCCGTCGACGGCAGGCGAGGAAAGGAGACGCGCTGCCGTTGTTGCTTGGGCTTGATGGAGAAAATGAATGAGAGGAAACAGAGGGAGGCGTGCGGCTGGAGCTTGGGCTCGCCGTTCTTGACGGAGGACGCGACGGCGTTGACGACCAGGCCCACGAGCATGGAGAGGGGCGAGGCCGAGGCAGTTCACGGCGTACGGACGGAGCTCGGACCCGGAGCAGAGCTCGCCGGCCGCGTGTTGCCGCGTTCGCGCATGCACTCACGCGCGAAACAGAGATAGAAGAGAGAGGCTGACAGTGGGACCCGCATCGCATTTTGTCTGTGTCTCCAGAGACTCCGCCGAGTTTTGTCTGGCATCTCCAGAGATTGAAGCGATGTTATGTCTCTGCTCTCACGAAATTGTCTGGCCTGTATACAGATAGATGGAGATTCTCCCCTGAAACACTACACTTCTTTCTTCTTCTCTAAAATCCGAAAAGTGGACTTAGAAAACTCAAAAAATCGTGAGAATTTGACAGATTAGAGAAGGGATGGTGGAGAATCCAATTGAACAAAAATCGCTCGAAAAGATGAAGAATAGATTTAAATAAAATTCCTCAAAGATGCAGAGGTCGATAACTTTGCTCGAATTTAGAAGCGTCAGAAAAGCTCCTACAAATCTGGGAAAATTCATCACAAGTCAAGGTTTTGCATACAGTTAATCGTAGAGTTATTCTCAGCATAAATTCTTTTCAAGAATTCGAAGTTACTTAAGAAGATGTGTTTTCTCGATTTACTTTGTCAACTTGAGTTCAAATTAAAAACTCATGTACTTCTGAAATGAAAATGCACAAATGATGCACATGATGCTAGACAGGTTCAAAAACATGTATTCCCTCCGTTTTTATTTATATAACGCAGTTGACTTTTTTTGTTACTTTAACCATTCATCTTATCTACAAATATTTGTGCAAACAGCTAAATATATCGGTTAACTTTAAAGTGCTTTTGATGATAGATCTAATGATATTAATTTCACATTAAGTAACTAATTACATAATTATATATTGTTGGTCAAAATTTAATGAAAAAGTCAACTGCGTCATATAAATAAAAACAGAGGGAGTACCAGAAATTTGGCATGTTACACAGTCGGTCTTGAACTTGCGCACCTCGGTGACGTCGCGGACAGCGAACTCGAGCTTGATGTTGTAGCGCATGACGACGACCCCGCGGAAGCACGCGAAGGGGTAGGCCGTGTTGCGGGGGAAGACGAAGTGGCAGTACCCGTCGAAGGGGTCGATGGAGAACTCGAGCCCCGACGCCGGGCCGCGCCAGGCGGCGAGGAAGGCGTCGCCGGACAAGAGCTCTCCGTTCTCGAGCCGCGAGCCGGGGAACCGGAATGGTGGCGTCTGGCGGCGGCAGGCGGCGCGGAGGGAGCACTCCGGGCGGACACAGCGCGGAGGGGCTTCCGGGCGAGGAGGAGCTCGGACCTCCCGCAGCGTCGGCGGCGGCATGGGGTAGCACGCGGTCGTACTTGGGCGGCGCGGTGGGTTGGGACGCCGCGGCCTCGATGGGGAAGAGGAATTCGGCGGGGTCCAGGAGGTCTTGACGCGGCACCGCCACACCTGGCCAGCCTCGAACTCGAGGAAATCGGCGAGTTCCCGCGCTGAGACGTTGGCGTCGAAGCTGCCCAGGCTCACCTGCGTCATCACAAGGTTGCCCGGGGACGGGGCGGCGGCCGTGCCGGAAAGCGACCCCATGGCCTGCGCGGTTGCCTTGCGGTTGGGTGGGGGGAGAAGTGGAGGGATCAATTGCTGCCGTTTTTTCAGGGTTTTAACGGGGTTTGATTTGGTTTTTTCTGATGACTAGTTACCGTGCCGACGGGCGAATTATTTCTAACATGACATAATTTAAGGTGGTTATATGAATTCATTCAAAAGAAAAATAACAATAAATAGAATGTATAATTATTCCTCTAATGGTCACGTTCAAATATGTCATGTTACATACTTTTATATATAGTATCACTTTGGTATATAATTTTACTTACAAGCCTTATTCCTATTTTGGTATTTTGGATTTCAAGACTTTTAGCCCAGCTTGTCCATAAGAAAACGCGTCAATCGATTAAAATATTTCTGTATAGGGGCAGCCGAGCCCCCGAGAAATTGATTTGCTCGAGAACGAAGAGCGGTAATTCTGAAGCTCCAAACCAGAGCTCTATCTCGTTATAAATCTAATCGTAGCCATGACACACCCTGTCCCCTAAAAGATTGATACCAAAATAGCAGATCCAAATCATGGGTCTGTCTCAAAACTTAGATTTAGACTAGTACAAATGCACGTGCGACACGCACGCGCGAATATTTTTTAACATGACGTTTTGTGTGGTTATGTGAAAAAACATAATACATAAAGTTTATAATTATATTGTTATAATAATCACATTCAAATATGATGTAATACATAGCTATATATGATATGGAGACCCTTGTAGGAATCAGAAGCGGCAACGGCCGCTTGTAGCAAGGAACGATGAGTTCTTCAGTATTTTTATTTGTCAGAAATTAAAGAAAAGAGAGAAAATAGGCTCTGTGATCTATCTCATTCCTGGTTTGAAGCCCACGTATACCAGACCATGCATACACCCTCGACCAATTTCAACTTCATTTTATGACCTAGCGTTGTAAGATAATCACTGTCTTTTTGTTATATTTATCTAGATGACGGGAATTACAACAATATTAGCTATGTAAAAATATAGATAATAGACATTATATCCAAGAGTGCATCAATTGGTTCGTCAGATACAATTACGAAAGTCAATGTTGGTGAAGGTATGGTCCAACGAACATATTAAGGAACTGCAAAAATCGAAGAAGAAGTTGTTTATATGATTTTAGATTGATAGCTACACGATGGTAAACCATAGGTAGACCTAAAATGTCGCCATTACGATGTTCAAATAAATTATCACCTTTATTGCTAATGTGACAAAACACATATTTGCAAGCTTTGAGGAGGCTTTAACTATGACACAAATCCATGCTAATAAGAGTTTCAATCATAATCCTTATATAATAACAAATAAGCATCAATAATGGCATAATTAAAATGAAAATTAGAAATTGATCTATGCTTGCTTGCATGGAGGTTTGCATTACTGCATCAACAAAATACAACATATTTTGAAGTTACTTAATCATAATAATGACCCAATGCAGTGATCTAGTACACATCTAAACTAATAAAGCACGAGTTAAGGGTTCAATGTCCACCCACCTAAATTTTGTTTACCCTCTTCTATACCCACCTTTGATTTACATCCTGATCACCCCCTGCGGCTGCCTCCACCCTCGGATTTTAAGCAAAGTGGGGCCGTTACATAGGCGTTACATCTCTTGTTACACCTTTACAACAGAGAGGGGTTACGTTTAGGGGTTGAAATCGTTGATTTTCTCACCTGGCGACTTTCATACCCGCCCGCAAACACCCAAGCGCAGGAACGGCGAGGAAACCGCGCCCTTTCCTTCCATCGTTGTTTGTTACCAAAACTGCACGCGCCCTATTTCTCGATCTAGGCCTCGACGCACAGACGCCGCCGCGAACGCGAGGTAGATGATGGTAACCATTTAACCGAGGACTGGCAACCACCGTGGTGACCGCGGCTGCTGGCGATCCCCGCGCCGTCAGCCTCTCCCAAGCAGGTCGCCCCATGTTTCGACCACCGAGGACCCCCCACCCTCTGTCTCGTGGTCGCGGCCTTGCGGGAAGCTCAGGCGGCAGTCGACGTCGGCGAGGGCTGCCAGCTCAGGCGGCGCACGGGCCCTGCAGCGGGGGCTGCAAGCCGTCGGGTCCTTCCTGTGTCGGCGCGGCCCCTCCATCGCGAGGGCCGAGGGCGCCGCTCCTGCCTGCGTACCACTCAAACCCACGACCTCTTTAATCCACGCCGCCGATGCATTCCTCCCCATCGCAGGTGCGAGTCCATGGCCGAACATCAACAGATCACCCGCATTATCGTCTTTACATTTCTTCAGGTGTTGTTTTTTCGCCCCCCTCCCAGTCCTTAATCGATTGCAGTTTCACCGGTGATTGGCGGGCTCTTATTCATTTGATGATGGCCATGGGCTAGCAGCGACCTTCACTCCAATTAAAAAAAGGTTTGTTAACTGCCCATCATCACCGACATGCACAGTAACTGTTTACTAACTACGATCCTGAATTCCTGATTACTCTCTCCTTTCTATTCCTATATTAGCAGATTGTGTAGCATGGTTCTAATTCGTGATTGCCAGATCATTGCCCTTATGATTACATCGTAGCATGGCTCTCACTCCATTTGATCTTATCCTGAATGCTTTTTTGCATGACAATGCTTCCCTGAATGTTTGGATGCCCTGCTACTTACCTCGTTCCAGTTCTTGGTAAATGGTAAGCAGTGTTACTCACAGATAGCTCATCTAGCAAGTCAATTCATGTTGTTGGGTATGTGCCCATCTGTCATGATGTCATAGTGCTACTCAACAAGCATTATGCAGGATGTGTGCACATACATGACAGACCCAACACTTTCTGAAGTTGTTGCCCCATCTGTACATGGAGCGAAAGATCGCAAACTTAGCATGGGCCAATTGTAGGTCTATGTTGTCAATTCTTAGCGGTCGTTATTACTCACTGTCTATGCCGTATAAATGAAACAACCTTTTTCTTATTTCAGTGTCTAAATGTGATGATGTGTTCTATTTCAGTTCTATAGTCTTGAGGTAAATGATTTTGAGGTACCTGGGCTATGATTATGAGTGGAAATTCCAGTAGGAGACTTTGTTCAGTTGCTTTCCAAGAAGATACCAACATTGAAGTTTCAGGATCTTGTCTGGAATAATTAGTTGGGTTCGCCTCAAAAATTAGTAACTGCAGCCTTCTGGTTTCCTGTACCCATCACCTTGTTAGTGACGACTTGAGATCATGCATGAATCCATATAATCTGTTTATTGTATCCTATAGCACTACATATAGTCTTGTGCAAGGTCCATAACTCGATCTCCCATACTCACATGCTTCTGTTCTTGTATAATTGCAGGGCATCGGAAGAGAACTAAAATATGTAAGTAACCTTTATCTTGGCATCACTGTCAGTCAGTTCTTTACTTATTTGTATCGACGATCTAGACATGTCGGAGTGGAATTTTTTTGTTTAAGTCTTCGTACTTCAATTATTTTTCAATATTCTTCCACTGACTAGTGACAACAGTGAAGAGTAATGTATCCTTCACCACTGTCTAGTGTGAAATCGAATTTTTCGCAAACTTGATTCATATAACGGTTCCCAATTTGCATTCACTCGTGTGTTTTTTTTCTTTTCAAAATGCTAATTTAGATTCAATCGTGATGCAGATATTGTTGCAAGCACATCGGGCCTCCTACTGCTGTGCTTAGTTATTCTCGCGCTCTACTTGACTTACAAATATGGTTGTCTGCGCTCTAAAACAAAAGACGAGCCGAGGATCAAGTCATTCCTACAAAAGAATGGAAACATACATCCAAAAAGATACACATATGCAGAAGTTAAAAGAATGACAAAAAATTTTGCTGTGAAGCTGGGCCAAGGTGGATTTGGCACTGTGTACAGAGGCAGCCTTCCTGATGGCTGTGAGGTAGCAGTTAAGATCCTGAAGGACAAAAAGCGTGACGGGGATGAATTCATGAATGAGGTTTCTAGCATCAGCAGAACTTCTCATGTCAACGTTGTCAAGCTGTTGGGATTTTGCTTTCAAGGATCCAAAAGGGCTCTCATTTACGAATACATGGTTAATGGTTCTCTTGAAAGGTATGCTATAAAAAAAAACATACAAAGTGAAATTAATATGACCTATGAGAAGTTATTTGACATCCTCATAGGAACTGCAAGAGGACTTGAGTATCTCCACCGAGGATGCAATACGCGCATCGTTCATTTAGATATAAAGCCCCACAACATTCTATTGGACCAGAATTTCTGTCCCAAGATCTCTGATTTTGGATTGGCCAAGGTATCCCTGAATAAAGAGAGTGCTATCCCCATATCTGGTAAAAGAGGAACCGTAGGCTTCATGTCCCCTGAGATCTTTTGGAATAATAAAGTAAGTAGCAAGTCTGATGTCTTCAGTTTCGGCATGTTGATCTTCCAGATGCTTGGGGCACGGGATATAAATGCGAGTAATGAATCTAGTACCAAATATTTCCCACAATGGATTTATGACCATTTGGATGACTTTTGTGTCAGTGTTTCTGAAATTACCGGTGAACCAACTGAGCTTGTGAAAAAGATGATAATTGTTGGGAGCTGGTGCATACAAGAGATCCCAGCAAATCGCCCGACAATGACTCGGGTAGTGGAATTGCTGGAATGTAGCACGAGTGCCCTGGAACTGCCACCACATATGCCTTGGATTGATATGCACACTACAGATGCCCATTTTTGGTCTGCAAACACAGATACAACTGCTCAGAGATCATTAGAAAATAGTCGTGATCGACTCTCCTGTGCACTTTGATCTTTAGACAATGCATTCAGATTCAGAAGTTGTTTTATGGTTTCATATCTTAAACAAATGATGACCGTACATTATTCATGTTTAGCCCAAATTGAGGAAAACAGCAACGTGAACTGGTTTGGCTTGGAGTTGCCCCCATCTGTATTCATGGGAACCAGCAGTATGAACTACATAAATCAAGAAGATCTATTTTGCTCATTGCTTGCACCATAAGCAGAACAACACAGCAACAGCTGAATATATAGATTAATTTGGTTAGATGCTTGCTGTTAGCTTGATTGCTATGTTACTAGGAGATAATAATATTTAGTTAGGAGATAAGATTGCTTGGTTAAGTATAGACTTACTTTTCTGATTCCACAAACTTTTCTGATTCCATAGACTTACTTTCTCAGCCTAGCTTTACAATCTTTTGTGCTGTTGCACTTCCTAGGATTTAGAACTTTGAAGGAACCTTGGGAGTGAGAATTAAAGGGATGGAAAGACATTTGTATGAGAATGTTGGATTGGTCCTAACTAATACTTTGGAACTCTGTTCTGACCTTAGTTTGCAACAGGTCTTCTCTTGTGTCGGCTGGTACAAATGAGCAAAGTGTGATGCGTTTGATAAAGAATCAACTGGTTATAGAAAGAGCTAAGTTGACATACAAGGAGAATTCATGTCTTCTTCTTCATTTTTGTGCTAATTTCTTAATTAAGATGTATTCAAGTTGTATAGAGTTTGAATTATGTAAGATAACTTTATATAACATAACACAAATTGTTATGCTAAATGTTAGCTTTGACTTCGAGATCATTTTCTAATGTATATCATCTCTTAAAGTCACAAATACAATTGGTAATAATTTTAGTTATATTTTTCTACTTTATTTTCATGCATGATAACATAATATGTCATAATACTTATAACATCCTCATTTGCTTACACTGCAAGTAATGTAATATGTACTTCCATGAGTCACCTATTTGATTGTATGATTTTTTACTACATATGTTAAGGTGGAAAGGGAGCAAATGCCAAGGATCAATAAAAGAAGTCGTTTATAGTATACAAATTTATTCTAGTGACTAGTACCAATGCACGTGCGCCACGCATGTGATAAAAAAAAAAATACATCACTTGGCAGGAACATCAAAAGTTTGTGCAACTTTATTGCTTGTCTTTTTAATTCGTTTGGCAAGAACCACCTATGGCAATCACAAGTTACATTATAATTTAGCCTGAACCTAACACTCTCAATGCATAGAAGGTGCCAAGTTATGGTCTTAATGATAAGTATAATGTGTAAAAGTGCGAACAAAAAAGTTACACATGTGACTTTCATTGCTTCACAAGAAAAAGAAGTGTAACAACAGCCTAGTCTTCGCTTTTTTTTCGTCGTCTTACCCAATGGGATAGAGAAGAACATCTGAAGCTAAAATTCTAGCTGGATGGATGAACCACCACACACAACTGTTGTTTGAAAACGTCAACTATATCGCCTCCATTGCTGTGAATATGGTTGATTGGTCATTATCCAATAATATGAGCATGCTCGAGGAAGACATCAACCATTGATGTAAAAACGTCAACAAAGAATGAAAATTTAATACATTCTAAAAAAAGAACATTTAGTCAAATTTCAAACATACGCTTCAGAGGAAAGTCTAAGGGAGAAAAACCATAATAAGTCTAAGATGCATAGTTCATCAAGTCCATGGTGAAACTTATGGATGCTGACCATTTGTTGTGAGAGCAACTACATATGTTTCACTGGGATACAACATTTCACATTAGCATTGTAAATGATGACCAGCCTGCAATAGGAAAACTTTTGTTGCTATTCTCCATCACGATCTTATAGGTTAGCGACAAATGCTCTATCCTAGTCTTAAGCTCCACAAGACCACATTATACCATCCTTGTTCAACTTGACATCTGGCATACATGCAAGAATGCAATATACATCAACTCGTTAGTGAAAAATTGCTGCAACTTAAAGATTTACGTGCGCTCTGCCAATTGATCAGCATGTTTATCTCGCCAAATAAAGAGGAACTGCGTCCTTCCAGCAATTCCATATCATGTCATTGGATCAGCAGATACTTGATAATTGTTCAGTTAAGGTTTCCAATCAGGTATTTCTCCTTGATGTGCAGTGCGGAATTTCCCCAAAAGTAATACTCGATAGGAGCAAAGAAATTCATTAATATTTGTTTCACATTCTTATACAGGTCAATAAAGGAAACGTAACATTGATAATGAACTATATCCATAAACATTAATACTAAATTTTGGGCAAGGCTGGAACATACCGGCTGAAGTATTTTTTCTAGCAAACCAAGTTTGTGCAACCCCTGCAAATGCAGATTACCTAAGCTTGAGCTACCATCCACATTCCAGTTACCAAGATAATTGTAAACTATCAGGTGCCAAGCTGGGAAAAGCATCAAACACGTAAGTAACAAAATTGCTAGTTCTGCCAATATTCTTCAGCGTCCAAAAAATATAAGAAATTTGTGGGTTTTTTTTGGGGGGGGGGGGGGGGGGGGGGGGGGGGGGGGGGGTTGTCAAATTTATCAATCAGAACCCTGGTTAATAAACTACTACTCTTGTTGGTTGATGACATAACAAGAGCACTAAAACCAGATATAACTCAGAAAGAAAAATTGGCTCACCTCTTCAAGATGTTTGTTGTGTTTCCTGCTCTCATTGCCACTTTACTTATTCTCCTTCCAACTGCAATATTCGGAACTTAAAAAGGAAGAGTTAAATATTCAAGTACAAATGAAAAGAAAACAAGATGTAGCGAATAATAATGAACTCTGATGTGGATGAAAACCAGCTTCATTAATAATGCAAATTTATTTCAAACGAGTGATTTATTCAGATAACAATCATTAAAAGTAGGCTATTTTCACTCACTATTGGAGGATTAAGATAGTAACCACATTACCACAATGATAATTTGAGAGGATTACATGCAAGCTAGAAATAATAAATTGAATATGGTTGCACGCCATGCACCGTCCAGAGCTACAACTCATCTAAAAATGATTAAAGATTGAGGCAACTAATAAGTAAGTTAGTCAAGCTAATGACCGAGCTGCCCAACGTGATTAAACAAGACTGATTAAGCAAAGGGTTGCACTGACTGTAGAGAAAAGAAAATACGAACAGCCTATATGCCTGCAAAACTACAAGCTGAGCAACCATGTTACCGAATGAGAAAATCGACGGAATGCAGACGTAAGCACTAACCAAGGCAATCTGATGCAAGTGGACCAACGATCACCGAAATGATTAGTAAAATAAGGCAAGCAGGCAAATTTACTGGATGCACTGACGGTACTACAAGCTAAACAAGAGAACTCAAAAAGGAATATTCTAATCAAGCAAGATGAGCTAACTCTTGACCCAAAGAACAGAGCTTGTTGCGCCTGGCTTCAGACCTGAAAAACAGAGCTATACTAACACAAAGTTAGCTAAACTACTGTTGAATTTCACCTCGATTAAACAGGGGCAAGAGCTTAGTCAACAAGAAAATTTTAGGACAGCTGAGCCAAGAAAATTCCAAGACCTGCAAGAAGAAAATATAGATCTGCGCACACAAGAATAGCTAGAACCAGCGTACGGCAATAGATTACAGAGACAGCAGCTCGATCGTCACGTAAATCACTGAATCTCTATGAAATAGTCTCCAAACATCAAGAATGAATTACCATAGGAAGGTCTATCCACAAGGAAACTCGACCCAACATGAATCATCACAAAATCTCTGAGAAATCCTAGAGATCGAACTTACAATCGGTAGGAGGGAACAACACTATCGATTTGTTTAACTATTTAACAACCAAATAAACGCACCACTCTATTCAAGAGAAACGACGAACCAGCTTCAGTCGAGAAGGTACAAGAAGGGGACAAGCTCGAGGTCGAGGCGGCGTCGAGCTCCGGGTCAACGACGAGGACGTCGGTGCCGAGCTCTGATTCGGGTCGACGTACCTTGCCAAAGGAGATGGCCATGACCCCGCTCCGGCGGCCACCGTGACTGTGGTCGGAGGAGAGGTCGACGTGGTCGGGGAGCCACGTCGCGGCGTGGGAGCAGGACCTCCGGCGCGGCCATGCACTCAGCCCGGAGGCCACCTAAAGAAGGACAAGGGCCATCGCCAGGAGCTGAGGGCGCCGCCGCGGTTGATGCACTCCACCTCCGATCCATCGCGTGGATACTGGAGATCAGGATCGAGGAATAGAGAGAAGATGAAGGAAAGCCAGGAGTGGTCGGGATTCGGGGGGAAGGAAATCGGAACGGAAGGGAATGAAGGCGTAAATCACGGGCGGGAGATGTGGGACCGGGTAGAGAAATCGGAGGTGTAAAAAAGCACCGCAATGTCACGCTCCCCCACGTCGAGCGTCACCCAGCGTTACACATTGCAACGCTGAGTGGCTGGTGGTACCCCACGACAGGATCAGAGTGAGGTTCGATTTAGATCAATGACCGATTTACAGGTTGAGTAGAATCTAGCTGGGTGAAAAATATTTTTCTCTAAACTGATGCTTTAGTGATTTATTAATTATTAATTATATATTATAGATATAGATATAGATATAGACTAGGAGCGGAGCGCCCCTTTCTTGTTCTTGGTACAGGTTGCAAAGGCAGGAAATAACTATCTTATATATAATAGGAATTTCTCCCTTTGGTCGGATACTTACTTATCTAGGAAACAAATTAAGCTTTAATGTTTCTATATCTGAAAGTAGGGAATCTCGTGCTTGCATATTCTAATCTATCTAAACTAATAAAGCACGAGTTAAGGGTTCAATGTCCACCCACCTAAATTTTGTTTACCCTCTTCTATACCCACCTTTGATTTACATCCTGATCACCCCCTGCGGCTGCCTCCACCCTCGGATTTTAAGCAAAGTGGGGCCGTTACATAGGCGTTACATCTCTTGTTACACCTTTACAACAGAGAGGGGTTACGTTTAGGGGTTGAAATCGTTGATTTTCTCACCTGGCGACTTTCATACCCGCCCGCAAACACCCAAGCGCAGAACGGCGAGGAAACCGCGCCCTTTCCTTCCATCGTTGTTTGTTACCAAAACTGCACGCGCCCTATTTCTCGATCTAGGCCTCGACGCACATACGCCGCCGCGAACGCGAGGTAGATGATGATAACCATTTAACCGAGGACTGGCAACCGCCGTGGTGACCGCGGCTGCTGGCGATCCCCGCGCCGTCAGCCTCTCCCAAGCAGGTCGCCCCATGTTTCGACCACCGAGGACCCCCCACCCTCTGTCTCGTGGTCGCGGCCTTGCGGGAAGCTCAGGCGGCAGTCGACGTCGGCGAGGGCTGCCAGCTCAGGCGGCGCACGGGCCCTGCAGCGGGGGCTGCAAGCCGTCTGGGTCCTTCCTGTGTCGGCGCGGCCCCTCCATCGCGAGGGCCGAGGGCGCCGCTCCTGCTTGCGTACCACTCAAACCCACGACCTCTTTAATCCACGCCGCCGATGCATTCCTCCCCATCGCAGGTGCGAGTCCATGGCCGAACATCAACAGATCACCCGCATTATCGTCTTTACATTTCTTCAGGTGATGTTTTTTCGCCCCCCTCCCAGTCCTTAATCGATTGCAGTTTCACCGGTGATTGGCGGGCTCTTATTCATTTGATGATGGCCATGGGCTAGCAGCGACCTTCACTCCAATTAAAAAAAGGTTTGTTAACTGCCCATCATCACCGACATGCACAGTAACTGTTTACTAACTACGATCCTGAATTCCTGATTACTCTCTCCTTTCTATTCCTATATTAGCAGATTGTGTAGCATGGTTCTAATTCGTGATTGCCAGATCATTGCCCTTATGATTACATCGTAGCATGGCTCTCACTCCATTTGATCTTATCCTGAATGCTTTTTTGCATGACAATGCTTCCCTGAATGTTTGGATGCCCTGCTACTTACCTCGTTCCAGTTCTTGGTAAATGGTAAGCAGTGTTACTCACAGATAGCTCATCTAGCAAGTCAATTCATGTTGTTGGGTATGTGCCCATCTGTCATGATGTCATAGTGCTACTCAACAAGCATTATGCAGGATGTGTGCACATACATGACAGACCCAACACTTTCTGAAGTTGTTGCCCCATCTGTACAAGGAGCGAAAGATCGCAAACTTAGCATGGGCCAATTGTAGGTCTATGTTGTCAATTCTTAGCGGTCGTTATTACTCACCGTCTATGCCGTATAAATGAAACAACCTTTTTCTTATTTCAGTGTCTAAATGTGATGATGTGTTCTATTTCAGTTCTATAGTCTTGAGGTAAATGATTTTGAGGTACCTGGGCTATGATTATGAGTGGAAATTCCAGTAGGAGACTTTGTTCAGTTGCTTTCCAAGAAGATACCAACATTGAAGTTTCAGGATCTAAAGGTTTGTTTTCGTACCTGACCGGCCTGAACCATGATACTGCACACCGTTTGATATCTTTAACCTCTAAGTTACATAAAGCCTTAATTTACTTGACGTCGTTGACTATACTGAATCTATTTTATTATCTTTTGGATTGTCATGTTTTGCTGGGAAAAAGGAAGAAAGAAGAGTAAATTCCATGGCAGAGTATTAATACCTTAATTTTGTTTCGTTGCAACATGATGTAATTCTTTTTTTAGAGTTTCAGATTTAGTGTGCTACTGGAATTGCTGCCTTTCACCAAGCTAATGTTGATGCTAACAAATGTGTATCTGACTTGGATCATTTTAGGCTATTAGTTGACCCTGCTGGATCTTAGTGTGTGCCTCAGATTTTCTCATCCTTGCATTCTCTACATGATTTTCAGCGGCAATAAATATTTCTAATTACAGTGGCCAACAAGCCATCTCAACTACTCAGAGAAAATGTAACATGGAAAATCTGGATAAGCGAGCTGTGAGCCTTTTTGTCCGTCAAAATGATTTTCGGTTAGGTGTCATTTGTTTTAATTAAAGATGCATATCCCTGTGTCCCAAACACAGAGCGGATATGTGCTCTTTATTTAGCATTTGGCACTTCAAATTGGGTTCTTCATTGTACTGTGAGCTCATGCGACACCATGGCAACGCCCACAGTGATCTTCTTTGAATTGGGAGGTCGGGAGCTGATTTCTCCTGTGTTCTCTAATTGCCATGCGCCTGAATGACCATTTTTTGCCACTGGATTTATATGAATTAGGGAGGAGCTACACTGAGAAATGTTCATTCTTTATTATTTCAGGCCACGGGGTTTCCTGGATACATCAATCTCAGTTTGATCAGTAGTGAACACAACATATCTGGAGAAGAAATTTTGAAATCCAGTGACATCTACAACCTTGTGACCCAGACAAAGGTAACCTCATATTTTTGTTTTCTTCAATGACTGATCCATAATCCAGTTTTTCTGTAAAAATAGATATATACTTTAAATATGAAATGAATTTTTAACTATTATTTATATGATTATTCCAGGTGATAAAGGCTCGTTGGTGAATTTTGGGAAGGTTCAACTCGCTCATGTATGATTAGTAAACATGCATAGACTCTTCATATTATATATATGTATAGGTTATTCTATGTTAATATTTTGAGGTGAGTGTACTGGAATGTGTGCATTTATCAGATCATACATTCTTTTCTCATGCAGGATGACTGATAAACATGCCAATATATGCAAGTGTGCTGAATAAAAGCTGACTCTTTATCTGAACTATTAAAAAAATAGTAGTTAACATTCATGCGATGCTTTTCCCAATATATTTGATGCTTTAACACATTCATGTGATGCATGGCATGCCATCAATTATGCACTTGACGATACACATTTATGTAGTTATCCATCTGTTAGCTTCCATATTAGTTTGACGGTGATAACTTCTTAGCAATAAGTGGATAAATTGGTGGGAAGACATTTAGTGGAAAAATTGCTTGTACTGTCGAACTATGATTTGTTTTCTAAACCGATCAAAAGCTTAATTCTATAAATTTTGCATTATCAAATTCTTTTTTTTTACTGATCCCCCAGTCTAGAGTTGTTTCTTTTTGGGATGAATTACTCACCTCCAGTTGTTTCTTTCTTTCATTTCAGTCAATCAATGGATGCTTTATTCCAGTGCTGGCTCATATCCTAAATGTTAAATCTCCTTATACAAGCTCCTCTCCATGGCATGAGTGAAATGATATAACTCATATAACTGAAACCTTCGGCTAGCCATTAGTGATTCTTTTCAAAATAGTAAAATTTTAAATTGTAAAAAAAATGTAGTCAAGTTGCCTGTAATTTTAATGGTCCTGCCAGGTGATATAATTTCTTGATCACGTGCGTGGCGCACGTGCATTAGTACTATTATCCTTCAAGATCCTGAACATTTGGAAGACGTACTGAGCCAGAATGTAGGTGGTCAGCATATACAGAAACCATTCAATAGGATTACGATTGTTGAGATGATTTATGGCATGGAGCATGAGCTATGAAAAAAGTAGGAGATTACATCGGTCTGTAATAATATAATGTGAGTTTAATATTATAATTTGCGGTGTATTAGATCATTATGCAACAGCTCATCATTTCTGATTAATTAACTTCGAGCACTATCCTTTACAATTGACCAATTCCGTTGATCTACTATTATTTAAACCTGCCCAAAGTTGAACTTCGCAAAATGGAAATACTTTGAAATTTTCTTTTATTCCTCTCAAGATGGTGCTGAGAGATTTCTTTGAGTTCACTAACCATCCCTGTCTGTTCAAGAAAATGTGCGAAAAGTTCCTAATACGTGACAAGCAATCTCTCGCACAACCATGATTATGAAAGCGTGAATAATAAACCGACTTTGAATCATCCAAATTTTTGTAGAAAGCTTGATGTCCATCATGGTTGTGCCGTGTGTCTTGTGTCTTGTTGTTTTAACAAATTTGCTATTGTCATGAGTTATGCTGCCTTAATTAAAGTGTTTCACATTGAATGTGTTATGCTATAACTTAAATATCGTTAAAAGTCTTTAAAACACGTGCGTGGCGCACGTGCATTCTTACTAGTTAATTTATAATGCCGAACTCTTATTACAGACAAAAGTAAAAATGTGTAATCTCTGAAGTTTCGCCTAGTTGTGCCTATTACATAGTTTCTATATATGTTGATTTTTTGAAATCTTCTTTTTAGTATGTCTTGTTAATTCCTTAACTAAAGAAAAGGAGACTAAAAGCTTTCCAATATAATCTGTTCATCACCCATATATTGTAGTTTAGCCATAGACAATTATGCAAAATTTCTGATCGTGATGGAAATTTGAGCACCATCTAAAAGGTAAAGCCATATTTAGAACTTATTTCAGCATCATGACACACTTCTATATATGTTGACAATCTGTCCGGGCAGAAGGAGGAACAATAGTAGTGACAGTGATTCACATATTCACCCATGTGGCCTAAATGATTTTCCTTCAAGGCATGTCCTGGACATCCATTTCATAAGAAAAATTCTGGCATGCTTAACATGCTTCAACAAAGAAAACTTACTATTTTCAAAAAAGAAATTCTCTATGATTAGTTACATGCAACATTGACTAATCAAAATATGGAAATAATAATCCTGCGGGTAAATCCATTTCTTGGATACATAAATTATTTATGACAATGTAGTATCTTTTTCCCTCGTCTGGTCACCACAAGGAGACATCCAAAGTGTTTCAACTTGGTACATATATTTCAAATACGACCGCCTTGTAATTAATGCCCTGAATCAAGCAGTGAACACGCAATCAACATAGGGAGTCCATTTCATTTTAACAATAAATAGAAGTACAGGAAAATAATAATAAAAAAAGTAAGACAGTGATGAAAACTGCTAGGAAGAGATGAATAAATTGAGATGACAGGAACAATGTGCTTTTGCCTCATTACAAACCACTAAAAGAAGTATTATCAGATCTACATTTCCCTGCTTTCCGTGTCATGACTATACAAAAAAAAAACTTTTGGTTACTGAAACATGTGGGTGCATTGGGTCGGGTAGCTCAAAAGCAATCAAAAGGATTGCGAGCACCCTTAAAGCGTGTGTAATAGATTTTTCATTTTCCATTTCATCAGTCAAGACGCTCGAACACTCGGATCCTCGTATGCTTCAGCAATTTCAACATGCATGAAGCTTCCTAGGCATTCATGAGATCATTTAAGCTTTTAGCATGCTACAAAAGTCATTTCAGCATGCAAGAAGTGGTGGAACTTAATCACTTTCAAGTTGGTGGAACTTAAGCCATTTCAGGTGATACCCAAGTTTTATTGAACAAAAGGTGTGTCAAAAAGTTGTTATATTAATTAATACATGCACCAGGACTGCTTCTGTAGCTAAGCAAAGCTCACATTCCAAAATATTGATGTATAATGCAGTTAATTGCGTACCATGATAAGGTACTACAACAATAACAGAATGAAACTTCAGTGAGTAATTAATATTGGTGCAAAATTCTATTTCTTGCCTATGCTACTTACCTCACACCCTCCGTTTCTTGCATATTGCTTGAAAGCTTCTCAATACAGTCATAAAAACGAAAACAAACATACGAGTGCCCTGCTTATTTCCAGGAACCATGCATGATGTTCAAACCACCAAGGCATGGGCTTCCAGTTACAAACCGTTGTGCTTACCTCCTCAAGTTTTCTTCCATCACGAGCTGCTTGTTCCTTTGCATGCTCCAAAGCTTTAAGCCTCTGGCTGGCACACTAATTTTGAATCAAAATTCAGTGATATATCAAAATCAATGGACTACTGGTTCAAGTGACATCAAACAGGGCATTAACCAATCATGAAGGGGTCGACTCTTGGAGGTACCCACTACTGATCTGCCTCAAAAATGAATTCAGTTCTTTTTAGCACTTGTCACCTGCCAGTAATCAAGTTAGCATTAGTAAATCTTGTCAACACACTCAAGGTACATAGATGTAAGTACAGAAACGTCAGTACCTCTTCATTTCAGCCCCAACTTTCTCATATCATAAATCTTTATGAGCATGATCTCACCTCAAATCTCCTCATTGTCGACATCCTCATCATCGCCTCTTCACTTTCCCTTGCCACTGCCTACAACAAAGAGCAATATATAATGATTAAGCAACTACTCTTTCGAAAGATCTATAGCAGAACAGATTTTGGTGGACTTAACTCCTGAAATACCTCCCGCTCTATCTGATTCACTGCTAGACTGCCCTCATTTTCAACCCCCTTTAGTGAGATATAAAATCAGTGGATTAATGGTTCAAGTGATATCAAACAGGTCATTAACGAATCTCCCCGCAAAAAAGGTCATTACCGAATCATGACATGCACTTTCCTACAAGATGGAGTCGGTGCAAATGAATTCTCAGAACTGGCTTATGCAAGCATGGAATAAAATATCAAGTAAAATGTTCATTTCTTGAATATACGCAGGTCAAATATTTGGCAGGTAAGCTTGGCAAGTGATCGCACTTATAGCATAATGAAACGCCCCCCCTAAATCTATAGCATCGTCTTTACAGCAACTTATCAAGATAACCCTTCAGAGGGAATAACACTTTAATTTATCATAACAGAAACACATTTTTGGCTATGACAAATTGTAGATGATGGGAGTCAATATCTTCATGTTCTTGGAGCACCACAATCCAACCAAAAGAGCCATTTTTCATCGTATGTTACCATCAGTTAGAAAATTAGGAAAGTGATGATGTATCATCTTCATATTTATCCATAGAAAATGAAAGACACCATTACCTCCTAAAATAGTTACCACAATCACATATAGGGTTCATTATATGGCTCAGGAAATCACTATTGGGTTCAGGTCTTCAAACAGACAGTGATAATTCCCCTTACCATAATATTAAGAGCAAAATTAGAACAATTCAATGTGTAGCATATACTGTGTGTTCAGACATATATATCCTAAAATATGATGGTGCTACTATTAGTCAGGGCAACACAGCATATATTGTTCAGGCATATATCCTAAAACAGAATTCACATACACAAATGTGATGGCATTCCATCTTTTTGACTCCCTAATTATTACTGTAAAACAAGAACAACTGAAACCATGGTGGCAGGAAATATATCAATTTCTTGGAAAATAAATATCACTTGTAGTCATTTACCTTTAAGCTCAGATAACTCAGCAGAAATATCTCAAACGTATAATGAAAAGATAGAAATATGGTGGCATATAAGAAGATCTATTTCCACCATATATATTGTAATAAAGAACCCTATAACATGGCCATCTAAGCAGTCCATCTAAATCAGAGAGGGGTTATATTGTTAGCACAAAAATGTGCTACTAACTTATGGAGAAAGAAAGAATTGCCTTTAATGGCTAACAATAAATTATTACCAAGAATAAGTCTTCTCCAAAAATCAATCCAATTAAGCCAAGAGCTGTGCACAAAGAAAGAAAAATCAATCTGAGTGTCGGATGCATCACCACACCATGCCAAGAAGCAGAAAGGCAGTGAGAACGGCACACTAAAAATAATGAAAAGGCTGCAACTATCAACCACATTACAAAATACCAAAGATAATAATAAACAATGAAGTGGTGAGTAATAGTTACAGCACACAAAAACATGAAAATTCTTAGGGCACACTAGTAAGAATGCACGTGCGCCACGCACGTGTTTTAAAGACTTTTAACGATATTTAAGTTATAGCATAACACATTCAATGTGAAACACTTTAATTAAGGCAGCATAACTCATGACAATAGCAAATTTGTTAAAACAACAAGACACAAGACACACGGCACAACCATGATGGACATCAAGCTTTCTACAAAAATTTGGATGATTCAAAGTCGGTTTATTATTCACGCTTTCATAATCATGGTTGTGCGAGAGATTGCTTGTCACGTATTAGGAACTTTTCGCACATTTTCTTGAACAGACAGGGATGGTTAGTGAACTCAAAGAAATCTCCAAGCACCATCTTGAGAGGAATAAAAGAAAATTTCAAAGTATTTCCATTTTGCGAAGTTCAACTTTGGGCAGGTTTAAAATAAATAGTAGATCAACGGAATTGGTCAATTGTAAAGGATAGTGCTCGAAGTTAATTAATCAGAAATGATGAGCAGTTGCATAATGATCTAATACACCGCAAATTATAATATTAAACTCACATTATATTATTACAGACCGATGTAATCTCCTACTTTTTTCATAGCTCATGCTCCATGCCATAAATCATCTCAACAATCGTAATCCTATTGAATGGTTTCTGTATATGCTGACCACCTACATTCTGGCTCAGTACGTCTTCCAAAGGTTCAGGATCTTGAAGGATAATAGTACTAATGCACGTGCGCCACGCACGTGATCAAGAAATTATATCACCTGGCAGGACCATTAAAATTACAGGCAACTTGACTACATTTTTTTTACAATTTAAAATTTTACTATTTTGAAAAGAATCACTAATGGCTAGCCGAAGGTTTCAGTTATATGAGTTATATCATTTCACTCATGCCATGGAGAGGAGCTTGTATAAGGAGATTTAACATTTAGGATATGAGCCAGCACTGGAATAAAGCATCCATTGATTGACTGAAATGAAAGAAAGAAACAACTGGAGGTGAGTAATTCATCCCAAAAAGAAACAACTCTAGACTGGGGGATCAGTAAAAAAAAGAATTTGATAATGCAAAATTTATAGAATTAAGCTTTTGATCGGTTTAGAAAACAAATCATAGTTCGACAGTACAAGCAATTTTTCCACTAAATGTCTTCCCACCAATTTATCCACTTGTTGCTAAGAAGTTATCACCGTCAAGCTAATATGGAAGCTAACAGATGGATAACTACATAAATGTGTATCGTCAAGTGCATAATTGATGGCATGCCATGCATCACATGAATGTGTTAAAGCATCAAATATATTGGGAAAAGCATATCATGAATGTTAACTACTATTTTTTTAATAGTTCAGATAAAGAGTCAGCTTTTATTCAGCACACTTGCATATATTGGCATGTTTATCAGTCATCCTGCATGAGAAAAGAATGTATGATCTGATAAATGCACACATTCCAGTACACTCACCTCAAAATATTAACATAGAATAACCTATATATATATATAATATGAAGAGTCTATGCATGTTTACTAATCATACATGAGCGAGTTGAACCTTCCCAAAATTCAC
The DNA here is from genome assembly GCA_012490785.1 of Eragrostis nindensis. Classification (NCBI taxonomy): domain Eukaryota; kingdom Viridiplantae; phylum Streptophyta; class Magnoliopsida; order Poales; family Poaceae; genus Eragrostis; species Eragrostis nindensis. Next base: position 304,306 of record JAAXCT010000577.1, on the reverse strand, counting down.
CAACGAGCCTTTATCACCTGGAATAATCATATAAATAATAGTTAAAAATTCATTTCATATTTAAAGTATATATCTATTTTTACAGAAAAACTGGATTATGGATCAGTCATTGAAGAAAACAAAAATATGAGGTTACCTTTGTCTGGGTCACAAGGTTGTAGATGTCACTGGATTTCAAAATTTCTTCTCCAGATATGTTGTGTTCACTACTGATCAAACTGAGATTGATGTATCCAGGAAACCCCGTGGCCTGAAATAATAAAGAATGAACATTTCTCAGTGTAGCTCCTCCCTAATTCATATAAATCCAGTGGCAAAAAATGGTCATTCAGGCGCATGGCAATTAGAGAACACAGGAGAAATCAGCTCCCGACCTCCCAATTCAAAGAAGATCACTGTGGGCGTTGCCATGGTGTCGCATGAGCTCACAGTACAATGAAGAACCCAATTTGAAGTGCCAAATGCTAAATAAAGAGCACATATCCGCTCTGTGTTTGGGACACAGGGATATGCATCTTTAATTAAAACAAATGACACCTAACCGGAAAATCATTTTGACGGACAAAAGGCTCACAGCTCGCTTATCCAGATTTTCCATGTTACATTTTCTCTGAGTAGTTGAGATGGCTTGTTGGCCACTGTAATTAGAAATATTTATTGCCGCTGAAAATCATGTAGAGAATGCAAGGATGAGAAAATCTGAGGCACACACTAAGATCCAGCAGGGTCAACTAATAGCCTAAAATGATCCAAGTCAGATACACATTTGTTAGCATCAACATTAGCTTGGTGAAAGGCAGCAATTCCAGTAGCACACTAAATCTGAAACTCTAAAAAAAGAATTACATCATGTTGCAACGAAACAAAATTAAGGTATTAATACTCTGCCATGGAATTTACTCTTCTTTCTTCCTTTTTTCCCAGCAAAACATGACAATCCAAAAGATAATAAAATAGATTCAGTATAGTCAACGACGTCAAGTAAATTAAGGCTTTATGTAACTTAGAGGTTAAAGATATCAAACGGTGTGCAGTATCATGGTTCAGGCCGGTCAGGTACGAAAACAAACCTTTAGATCCTGAAACTTCAATGTTGGTATCTTCTTGGAAAGCAACTGAACAAAGTCTCCTACTGGAATTTCCACTCATAATCATAGCCCAGGTACCTCAAAATCATTTACCTCAAGACTATAGAACTGAAATAGAACACATCATCACATTTAGACACTGAAATAAGAAAAAGGTTGTTTCATTTATACGGCATAGACGGTGAGTAATAACGACCGCTAAGAATTGACAACATAGACCTACAATTGGCCCATGCTAAGTTTGCGATCTTTCGCTCCTTGTACAGATGGGGCAACAACTTCAGAAAGTGTTGGGTCTGTCATGTATGTGCACACATCCTGCATAATGCTTGTTGAGTAGCACTATGACATCATGACAGATGGGCACATACCCAACAACATGAATTGACTTGCTAGATGAGCTATCTGTGAGTAACACTGCTTACCATTTACCAAGAACTGGAACGAGGTAAGTAGCAGGGCATCCAAACATTCAGGGAACCATTGTCATGCAAAAAAGCATTCAGGATAAGATCAAATGGAGTGAGAGCCATGCTACGATGTAATCATAAGGGCAATGATCTGGCAATCACGAATTAGAACCATGCTACACAATCTGCTAATATAGGAATAGAAAGGAGAGAGTAATCAGGAATTCAGGATCGTAGTTAGTAAACAGTTACTGTGCATGTCGGTGATGATGGGCAGTTAACAAACCTTTTTTAATTGGAGTGAAGGTCGCTGCTAGCCCATGGCCATCATCAAATGAATAAGAGCCCGCCAATCACCGGTGAAACTGCAATCGATTAAGGACTGGGAGGGGGGCGAAAAAACATCACCTGAAGAAATGTAAAGACGATAATGCGGGTGATCTGTTGATGTTCGGCCATGGACTCGCACCTGCGATGGGGAGGAATGCATCGGCGGCGTGGATTAAAGAGGTCGTGGGTTTGAGTGGTACGCAGGCAGGAGCGGCGCCCTCGGCCCTCGCGATGGAGGGGCCGCGCCGACACAGGAAGGACCCAGACGGCTTGCAGCCCCCGCTGCAGGGCCCGTGCGCCGCCTGAGCTGGCAGCCCTCGCCGACGTCGACTGCCGCCTGAGCTTCCCGCAAGGCCGCGACCACGAGACAGAGGGTGGGGGGTCCTCGGTGGTCGAAACATGGGGCGACCTGCTTGGGAGAGGCTGACGGCGCGGGGATCGCCAGCAGCCGCGGTCACCACGGCGGTTGCCAGTCCTCGGTTAAATGGTTATCATCATCTACCTCGCGTTTGCGGCGGCGTATGTGCGTCGAGGCCTAGATCGAGAAATAGGGCGCGTGCAGTTTTGGTAACAAACAACGATGGAAGGAAAGGGCGCGGTTTCCTCGCCGTTCTGCGCTTGGGTGTTTGCGGGCGGGTATGAAAGTCGCCAGGTGAGAAAATCAACGATTTCAACCCCTAAACGTAACCCCTCTCTGTTGTAAAGGTGTAACAAGAGATGTAACGCCTATGTAACGGCCCCACTTTGCTTAAAATCCGAGGGTGGAGGCAGCCGCAGGGGGTGATCAGGATGTAAATCAAAGGTGGGTATAGAAGAGGGTAAACAAAATTTAGGTGGGTGGACATTGAACCCTTAACTCGTGCTTTAGTAGTTTAGATAGATTAGAATATGCAAGCACGAGATTCCCTACTTTCAGATATAGAAACATTAAAGCTTAATTTGTTTCCTAGATAAGTAAGTATCCGACCAAAGGGAGAAATTCCTATTATATATAAGATAGTTATTTCCTGCCTTTGCAACCTGTACCAAGAACAAGAAAGGGGCTCCGCTCCTAGTCTATATCTATATCTATATCTATAATATATAATTAATAATTAATAAATCACTAAAGCATCAGTTTAGAGAAAAATATTTTTCACCCAGCTAGATTCTACTCAACCTGTAAATCGGTCATTGATCTAAATCGAACCTCACTCTGATCCTGTCGTGGGGTACCACCAGCCACTCAGCGTTGCAATGTGTAACGCTGGGTGACGCTCGACGTGGGGGAGCGTGACATTGCGGTGCTTTTTTACACCTCCGATTTCTCTACCCGGTCCCACATCTCCCGCCCGTGATTTACGCCTTCATTCCCTTCCGTTCCGATTTCCTTCCCCCCGAATCCCGACCACTCCTGGCTTTCCTTCATCTTCTCTCTATTCCTCGATCCTGATCTCCAGTATCCACGCGATGGATCGGAGGTGGAGTGCATCAACCGCGGCGGCGCCCTCAGCTCCTGGCGATGGCCCTTGTCCTTCTTTAGGTGGCCTCCGGGCTGAGTGCATGGCCGCGCCGGAGGTCCTGCTCCCACGCCGCGACGTGGCTCCCCGACCACGTCGACCTCTCCTCCGACCACAGTCACGGTGGCCGCCGGAGCGGGGTCATGGCCATCTCCTTTGGCAAGGTACGTCGACCCGAATCAGAGCTCGGCACCGACGTCCTCGTCGTTGACCCGGAGCTCGACGCCGCCTCGACCTCGAGCTTGTCCCCTTCTTGTACCTTCTCGACTGAAGCTGGTTCGTCGTTTCTCTTGAATAGAGTGGTGCGTTTATTTGGTTGTTAAATAGTTAAACAAATCGATAGTGTTGTTCCCTCCTACCGATTGTAAGTTCGATCTCTAGGATTTCTCAGAGATTTTGTGATGATTCTTGTTGGGTCGAGTTTCCTTGTGGATAGACCTTCCTATGGTAATTCATTCTTGATGTTTGGAGACTATTTCATAGAGATTCAGTGATTTACGTGACGATCGAGCTGCTGTCTCTGTAATCTATTGCCGTACGCTGGTTCTAGCTATTCTTGTGTGCGCAGATCTATATTTTCTTCTTGCAGGTCTTGGAATTTTCTTGGCTCAGCTGTCCTAAAATTTTCTTGTTTTTTTTTTTTTTTGAAGCCCCTCCTACTGGGTACAGCTGTAGCATCTGTTCGTATGCGTACACACGCACTCACACCTCAACGCACACCCACACACACCCACGCACACGCCCAGACTACAACTACACACAGCGTCGATGAAGACTGCGTCCTTCGAGAGATCGCCAGAAACCATGTCCTGACACGCGACGAGGGACGTCGCATTCCCTTGTGTCGCACGCACTGGAGAGGTACCTGCAAATTTATTTATGGGGACTAAGCCCCGGTGAGAAACACCAGGACCGATCCTGAGGATCGAACCCTGGTGGGCAGCGTGCCACCCGCACGACTTGCCAACCGAGCTACTGCTCGTTCTCCTAAAATTTTCTTGTTGACTAAGCTCTTGCCCCTGTTTAATCGAGGTGAAATTCAACAGTAGTTTAGCTAACTTTGTGTTAGTATAGCTCTGTTTTTCAGGTCTGAAGCCAGGCGCAACAAGCTCTGTTCTTTGGGTCAAGAGTTAGCTCATCTTGCTTGATTAGAATATTCCTTTTTGAGTTCTCTTGTTTAGCTTGTAGTACCGTCAGTGCATCCAGTAAATTTGCCTGCTTGCCTTATTTTACTAATCATTTCGGTGATCGTTGGTCCACTTGCATCAGATTGCCTTGGTTAGTGCTTACGTCTGCATTCCGTCGATTTTCTCATTCGGTAACATGGTTGCTCAGCTTGTAGTTTTGCAGGCATATAGGCTGTTCGTATTTTCTTTTCTCTACAGTCAGTGCAACCCTTTGCTTAATCAGTCTTGTTTAATCACGTTGGGCAGCTCGGTCATTAGCTTGACTAACTTACTTATTAGTTGCCTCAATCTTTAATCATTTTTAGATGAGTTGTAGCTCTGGACGGTGCATGGCGTGCAACCATATTCAATTTATTATTTCTAGCTTGCATGTAATCCTCTCAAATTATCATTGTGGTAATGTGGTTACTATCTTAATCCTCCAATAGTGAGTGAAAATAGCCTACTTTTAATGATTGTTATCTGAATAAATCACTCGTTTGAAATAAATTTGCATTATTAATGAAGCTGGTTTTCATCCACATCAGAGTTCATTATTATTCGCTACATCTTGTTTTCTTTTCATTTGTACTTGAATATTTAACTCTTCCTTTTTTAAGTTCCGAATATTGCAGTTGGAAGGAGAATAAGTAAAGTGGCAATGAGAGCAGGAAACACAACAAACATCTTGAAGAGGTGAGCCAATTTTTCTTTCTGAGTTATATCTGGTTTTAGTGCTCTTGTTATGTCATCAACCAACAAGAGTAGTAGTTTATTAACCAGGGTTCTGATTGATAAATTTGACAACCCCCCCCCCCCCCCCCCCCCCCCCCCCCAAAAAAAAACCCACAAATTTCTTATATTTTTTGGACGCTGAAGAATATTGGCAGAACTAGCAATTTTGTTACTTACGTGTTTGATGCTTTTCCCAGCTTGGCACCTGATAGTTTACAATTATCTTGGTAACTGGAATGTGGATGGTAGCTCAAGCTTAGGTAATCTGCATTTGCAGGGGTTGCACAAACTTGGTTTGCTAGAAAAAATACTTCAGCCGGTATGTTCCAGCCTTGCCCAAAATTTAGTATTAATGTTTATGGATATAGTTCATTATCAATGTTACGTTTCCTTTATTGACCTGTATAAGAATGTGAAACAAATATTAATGAATTTCTTTGCTCCTATCGAGTATTACTTTTGGGGAAATTCCGCACTGCACATCAAGGAGAAATACCTGATTGGAAACCTTAACTGAACAATTATCAAGTATCTGCTGATCCAATGACATGATATGGAATTGCTGGAAGGACGCAGTTCCTCTTTATTTGGCGAGATAAACATGCTGATCAATTGGCAGAGCGCACGTAAATCTTTAAGTTGCAGCAATTTTTCACTAACGAGTTGATGTATATTGCATTCTTGCATGTATGCCAGATGTCAAGTTGAACAAGGATGGTATAATGTGGTCTTGTGGAGCTTAAGACTAGGATAGAGCATTTGTCGCTAACCTATAAGATCGTGATGGAGAATAGCAACAAAAGTTTTCCTATTGCAGGCTGGTCATCATTTACAATGCTAATGTGAAATGTTGTATCCCAGTGAAACATATGTAGTTGCTCTCACAACAAATGGTCAGCATCCATAAGTTTCACCATGGACTTGATGAACTATGCATCTTAGACTTATTATGGTTTTTCTCCCTTAGACTTTCCTCTGAAGCGTATGTTTGAAATTTGACTAAATGTTCTTTTTTTAGAATGTATTAAATTTTCATTCTTTGTTGACGTTTTTACATCAATGGTTGATGTCTTCCTCGAGCATGCTCATATTATTGGATAATGACCAATCAACCATATTCACAGCAATGGAGGCGATATAGTTGACGTTTTCAAACAACAGTTGTGTGTGGTGGTTCATCCATCCAGCTAGAATTTTAGCTTCAGATGTTCTTCTCTATCCCATTGGGTAAGACGACGAAAAAAAAGCGAAGACTAGGCTGTTGTTACACTTCTTTTTCTTGTGAAGCAATGAAAGTCACATGTGTAACTTTTTTGTTCGCACTTTTACACATTATACTTATCATTAAGACCATAACTTGGCACCTTCTATGCATTGAGAGTGTTAGGTTCAGGCTAAATTATAATGTAACTTGTGATTGCCATAGGTGGTTCTTGCCAAACGAATTAAAAAGACAAGCAATAAAGTTGCACAAACTTTTGATGTTCCTGCCAAGTGATGTATTTTTTTTTTATCACATGCGTGGCGCACGTGCATTGGTACTAGTCACTAGAATAAATTTGTATACTATAAACGACTTCTTTTATTGATCCTTGGCATTTGCTCCCTTTCCACCTTAACATATGTAGTAAAAAATCATACAATCAAATAGGTGACTCATGGAAGTACATATTACATTACTTGCAGTGTAAGCAAATGAGGATGTTATAAGTATTATGACATATTATGTTATCATGCATGAAAATAAAGTAGAAAAATATAACTAAAATTATTACCAATTGTATTTGTGACTTTAAGAGATGATATACATTAGAAAATGATCTCGAAGTCAAAGCTAACATTTAGCATAACAATTTGTGTTATGTTATATAAAGTTATCTTACATAATTCAAACTCTATACAACTTGAATACATCTTAATTAAGAAATTAGCACAAAAATGAAGAAGAAGACATGAATTCTCCTTGTATGTCAACTTAGCTCTTTCTATAACCAGTTGATTCTTTATCAAACGCATCACACTTTGCTCATTTGTACCAGCCGACACAAGAGAAGACCTGTTGCAAACTAAGGTCAGAACAGAGTTCCAAAGTATTAGTCAGGACCAATCCAACATTCTCATACAAATGTCTTTCCATCCCTTTAATTCTCACTCCCAAGGTTCCTTCAAAAGTTCTAAATCCTAGGAAGTGCAACAGCACAAAAGATTGTAAAGCTAGGCTGAGAAAGTAAGTCTATGGAATCAGAAAAGTTTGTGGAATCAGAAAAGTAAGTCTATACTTAACCAAGCAATCTTATCTCCTAACTAAATATTATTATCTCCTAGTAACATAGCAATCAAGCTAACAGCAAGCATCTAACCAAATTAATCTATATATTCAGCTGTTGCTGTGTTGTTCTGCTTATGGTGCAAGCAATGAGCAAAATAGATCTTCTTGATTTATGTAGTTCATACTGCTGGTTCCCATGAATACAGATGGGGGCAACTCCAAGCCAAACCAGTTCACGTTGCTGTTTTCCTCAATTTGGGCTAAACATGAATAATGTACGGTCATCATTTGTTTAAGATATGAAACCATAAAACAACTTCTGAATCTGAATGCATTGTCTAAAGATCAAAGTGCACAGGAGAGTCGATCACGACTATTTTCTAATGATCTCTGAGCAGTTGTATCTGTGTTTGCAGACCAAAAATGGGCATCTGTAGTGTGCATATCAATCCAAGGCATATGTGGTGGCAGTTCCAGGGCACTCGTGCTACATTCCAGCAATTCCACTACCCGAGTCATTGTCGGGCGATTTGCTGGGATCTCTTGTATGCACCAGCTCCCAACAATTATCATCTTTTTCACAAGCTCAGTTGGTTCACCGGTAATTTCAGAAACACTGACACAAAAGTCATCCAAATGGTCATAAATCCATTGTGGGAAATATTTGGTACTAGATTCATTACTCGCATTTATATCCCGTGCCCCAAGCATCTGGAAGATCAACATGCCGAAACTGAAGACATCAGACTTGCTACTTACTTTATTATTCCAAAAGATCTCAGGGGACATGAAGCCTACGGTTCCTCTTTTACCAGATATGGGGATAGCACTCTCTTTATTCAGGGATACCTTGGCCAATCCAAAATCAGAGATCTTGGGACAGAAATTCTGGTCCAATAGAATGTTGTGGGGCTTTATATCTAAATGAACGATGCGCGTATTGCATCCTCGGTGGAGATACTCAAGTCCTCTTGCAGTTCCTATGAGGATGTCAAATAACTTCTCATAGGTCATATTAATTTCACTTTGTATGTTTTTTTTTATAGCATACCTTTCAAGAGAACCATTAACCATGTATTCGTAAATGAGAGCCCTTTTGGATCCTTGAAAGCAAAATCCCAACAGCTTGACAACGTTGACATGAGAAGTTCTGCTGATGCTAGAAACCTCATTCATGAATTCATCCCCGTCACGCTTTTTGTCCTTCAGGATCTTAACTGCTACCTCACAGCCATCAGGAAGGCTGCCTCTGTACACAGTGCCAAATCCACCTTGGCCCAGCTTCACAGCAAAATTTTTTGTCATTCTTTTAACTTCTGCATATGTGTATCTTTTTGGATGTATGTTTCCATTCTTTTGTAGGAATGACTTGATCCTCGGCTCGTCTTTTGTTTTAGAGCGCAGACAACCATATTTGTAAGTCAAGTAGAGCGCGAGAATAACTAAGCACAGCAGTAGGAGGCCCGATGTGCTTGCAACAATATCTGCATCACGATTGAATCTAAATTAGCATTTTGAAAAGAAAAAAAACACACGAGTGAATGCAAATTGGGAACCGTTATATGAATCAAGTTTGCGAAAAATTCGATTTCACACTAGACAGTGGTGAAGGATACATTACTCTTCACTGTTGTCACTAGTCAGTGGAAGAATATTGAAAAATAATTGAAGTACGAAGACTTAAACAAAAAATTTCCACTCCGACATGTCTAGATCGTCGATACAAATAAGTAAAGAACTGACTGACAGTGATGCCAAGATAAAGGTTACTTACATATTTTAGTTCTCTTCCGATGCCCTGCAATTATACAAGAACAGAAGCATGTGAGTATGGGAGATCGAGTTATGGACCTTGCACAAGACTATATGTAGTGCTATAGGATACAATAAACAGATTATATGGATTCATGCATGATCTCAAGTCGTCACTAACAAGGTGATGGGTACAGGAAACCAGAAGGCTGCAGTTACTAATTTTTGAGGCGAACCCAACTAATTATTCCAGACAAGATGAAGTCAAAAGCGTAGCATCATGAACAAGGGAGCGGGGCTGGCAAACTAAATCAGGGATGCAAATGTCAAAGTGAGAAACGGGGGTGGGGCCGGGGGTAATCCGAAGGTCCAGTATCAAAAGGATAGTACTTAGAGCATCTCCAACCGGTCTTCTATTTTTCATCCTCTATATCTCTATATACAGGATCCTCTATCCTGTTTTCATCCTCTATTTTGCAGCACACTCCAACCGGTACTCTAAACAACAATCTCTATATCCATTCATCCATTTTTTTATTACTATTTTCCAACTACTTCCTCCTCTTTCTCTCTCGCCCTGCCCGCCGCCAACGCGCCGCCGCCGCCGCTTCCCGCGCCTTCGCGCCCTGCCCGGCGCGCCAACGCACGGCGACGAGCCGCGGCGCGCGGGCGGCGAGCGCGAGCGCGCGGCGGGGCGGGCTGGCGCGCGAGGGCGGCGAGCGCGCGGCGCGCGGCGGAAGCGGCGAGGCGCGAGCGGGCGGTTCTGGGCGCGAGACGAGGGCGGGAGAGCTCGCTGCGCGGCGGGGGCGGAGCGCGCGCGTCGAGCGCGGCGAGCCGGCCCCTCGCGCGGCCCTCCTCCTCCTCCTCAGGCCGCGCTCTCCTCCTCCTCCCAGGCCGCGCTCTCCTCCTCCTCCTCCCAGGCCGCGCTCTCCTCCAAGACCACCAGGAGAAAATCGATGGCAGGAATTGGTGACCACCAAAATGGACTCTTTAGGTGATGCAGAAGACGGCCATGTAATCAATTCGATCCAATTCGTGGTTTGTGTTGCGGATTTTTCAGATTTGCGGCTAGGTTTTGGAGAGGGGAAAAGAAGAAAAAACCATGGCCGGAGACGGATTTCAGGCGTAGTCCGCGAAGGAGGCCTGTGGCAGGCGAAGGCGGCCTGCGCGTGGGTGCGCGGCGCCCTCCCCATCCGCCCTTGTGCCTGCCCCTGCCCCACGCCGCCTGCTGCCCCATGGTCGTCTCTGTCGAGCTCCCGCTCTCGCGCCCAACCGTCGCTTGCCCGCTTCTCGCCGATGCCGGGAAGGACTTGAGGAAGAGGCGGAGTTTGTGGAGAAGAGTTGCTGGGGAAGGCGGTGAAGCTTCACCGAGATGGCGCGGACGGCCGAATCCAGCCGGCAGTTGCGATAGCGATCCAGTTTGGAGCCTCTACTTCTAGAGCACGGAGGGAGAGAGATACCGATCGGTACAGTGTTTTAGAATCGGATAGAGTACCGGTTGGAGGCTGTTTTTCGTCCATATTCTCTAAAATCAAGGATAGAGGATGGGATAGAAGACCGGTTGGAGATGCTCTTACTTGACGGGGTTGTTGGGCTGCTGCCACTGCAATCTGGCATGCGCACCTTCTTGTCAGAGCACAGGCAACCAACGGTGGTAACCTTGTTCTGCAGCTGGCTGTGGGCGCACCGTCCGCCGGACTGCTCGCAGCGGTAACAGTCGTCATCCGCCGTCGTCCCGCTCCACGCCAGCTCGAACCCTTCCCCGAGCAGGCCGCCGTATTGGCTCCGTAACATAGACAGGCTGCTCAGTCGCGCCAGGGAGTCGTTGAGCACCGGCCTGACCACGATCTGGACGCAGTGATCGGCCAAGTCGTGGGCTCCAGAGACACCATGCTGATCGGACGAGAAGACGAAGGAGGATCCGTTATTGCCGCCGAGCCCCGGGCAGCCGTAGATTTTGTTCGCGTCCAACCCAGACGGCACGGCGGTGTCGCAGCCGAAGAAGAAGGTGAGGTCGTCGTTGTAGGCCGTGTACCGCAGCCAGTCGGAGCCTAAACTGACGTTGTGGCGGACGTTCGGGCAGCCGCCCAAGAATGCGTCGTCGGCGTCGGTGACGACGAACGTGCTCGAGGCGTAGGAGATGGTCTTGACCGTGTAGTTGTACTGGCCCAGCTGGATGAGGGGCGTAGCGGTTTGCCCCGCTCGCTGGCAGAAGATCTTGAGGTCCGTGTAGCCACACGAGTATTCGGGGCCGCCTGGGTGGCGTTGGCAAGATAGAACGGGTAGCTGATCTCCACGCCGCCGCACCTGAACGATTCCGAGCAAATGGAATCGTCGTCGTCGTAGGTGGACGGAAGACGGTTGGCATGGAGATCCGGGAGCTGCTGGGCGATGAGAGAAGAAGAAGAGGAGGCAGGGTAGCAGGCGAGTCATAGCGAAAATTAAACACTGTAATACGCGGGGTCGGGGAATTGGAGGAGATCGAGTTATGGCGCGAGCGAGACTAGCTAGCTAGACGATTTGCAGTGATTCTAGAGGGAAAACTACGTACTTTAGCCCTTGAGGCTCGATCGGTGACTGACCAGTACTTGGGTGACTTGGGTCAGTTTAGTTGTCTGATATATTGACCGTTGACTTTCCGCAAGACTTTGACTTTGACTTTGACTTTGACTGACCTTGCGTGTTGGAACAATTGGGCATCAACTTTTGCGGTTCACTGTGAGAGAGAGAGAGAGAGAGAGAGAGAGAGAGAGAGAGAGTACGTACCGGCCGGCGCGGAAGAAGAAGAGTTTGTGCAGCCGCCGTAGTCTCCGCTGCCGTCGGCGCAGCGGCAGCCCAGGTACACGCCGCCGCGGATGTAGCCGCACCTGCCGTTGCTCTGCTCGCACCAGCTGCACGGCGCGGCTCTGCTCCGCTCCCAGCCCACCTGGAAGCCGGCACGCAGAGCCGCGCCGTATCCGTCGCCGCTTCTCCACGCGGGGTCCTGTGCGTCGCGCGGGATGGCGCCCGTGAGCACGGGCGCCTGGAAGACCGCGCGGCACGAGCGGGGCCAGTCGCCGGGCGGCACGACGGCGCGCGGGATCACGAACGACGAGGAGTCATTGGATCCCTGGCCGCAGATGATGGGCTTGATGGACGGCGGCCGCTGATCCGCAGAGGCATTATGCGACCTTGACTGCCGACGACCCAAGGGGCAGCCAACGAAGAAGAAGAGGTAGTCGACGACGGCGGAGGAGAGGGGCAGGAACAGCGGGACGTCCGGCGGGATGGTCACGTTGTGCTCCACGATAGGGCAGGCGCCGGTGGAGGCGGCGGCGTCGGTGAGGGAGACGGTGAGGTTCTTGTAGTCGATGCGCGACACCGTGTAGTTGTTCGCGCCGAGCCGCAGCACGGCCTTGCGGCCTCCGTCCACGCAGTCCACGGCCAGGCCCGGGTAGCCGCAGTACGCCGCCTCGCTGGAAAGGTAGAACGGGTAGCTGATGTTCACGGCGCCGCACATGAACGGCCGCCACAGGCACCCCGAGTCGTCGTCGGCGGTGGAATTGTAGCCATCGCCGTTGGTGCGCCAGACATGGGAAGCGGCAGCCAACACAAAGATCGCGCAGTGTAGGAGGAGGAGGAGGAGATCCATGAGGGAAAACCGGAAATGGAATTCAGGCAAGCAAGCGCCAATGACCGACTCGGCTTTGCTACCTGCTCTGCTGCCAGGCCAGGTGCATGTCGTGGCCCGTGCGGAGGCCATGTACTACTCCCGTTGACCCCAAGTCATCGGTAGTGCCCGTATGTTCTGGACTGGACTCCGTCCCCATGGAATATTGGAATGAATCATCCGTATGTTCTGGACTCCGGCGAGGAGTGACCGACCGACCAATTGCTGGCGGACACGGGTGCTTTGACGTAGTCGCGTATTTAATGCACTGCACATAGGCTCTGATGCTTGTGGTCAGTCATAGCAGTGGGATAAGAATACCGTCAAACCTAGACTCCACAACTTTGATCTTCGTTTACTCTGACGCACCACCTCTTTCAGAGTTGGCTTTTCTGCCTTCCCCTTAATCATAGCTCCACACATCTTGTCATGCTTATTATGCTCAAAGAAAGGAATGTTTTACTTGAATCATGGCCGAGCACAACAAATAGGAGAAGGGATACACGAGAAATATCAAGTCAAGCACAGCAACAAATAGTTGGCGAAAATCAGAGTACAAGCCTCGTAGGGCTTTACCGGAAGCGACGGTGCTGCATTAATTTGTTGACGTCGACTTGCTCGCCGGAGCACAAGCAGGCAACGAATTCCCCGGCTTGATATCGTAGCCACACTGTCCGTTCGATCCCTCGCGCTGGCGGCACATCAACTGGAAACCGGCACCAAGAGCGTCGCCGTATCAACTGGAAGCCACAAGGATCGCCAAGGCACGTGGAAGACTTGCTGCTGGCACGCACGCCACCAATCTTGTTTCCACATCGCGCAGTGGAAACACAAACGACAGTCCCGTCAAGCCAACAAGTCGCCAAAGATACTTCAGGTGATTGCGTCCGCCATGGTTAGGGAGCAGTCAAGAAATACTCCCTCCCTCCGTCTACAAATATAATGATTTGTTGACTTTCTGTCATCCATCATGCCGTTAGGGTCACGTTGTGATCGACCCTGGGGCAGCTATCGTTGTCGAAAGCGTTCTTGTAGTCCATGCCCGAGACCGTGTAGTTGTTATCGCCGCCGAGTTGCGCAAGCACGCAAAATATGATTGAAAAGTAACAGGGGTAAGTGTAGGCATGCATACCGCAGTTATCCGCGGTCGGTCTGCCGTGGCAATAACAGGTGAACACTGTCTGGTTTTGCCGGTAGCCGCTGGCATCCGTCGCAACGCTGAGACGGGTGGTAGTCAAGCTCGAGCCCAGCCTTCACCACAAGTCATCTTGTCTGCCAACCCTGACAGTCCTGTTAGCCTCGATGCCACCATGAACTTCACAATACCTGTGCAGCGCGAGGGACAATGTTCAAAAGAAGCATCTCCTGCAACCATGCGCGCGACCACGAGTTGGTGCCACTCAACAATGTGTCTTACTTCAGTGACAAAACTTTGTTGCCATTAGCCACCCAAGTACTAAAAAAGTGTGCATGCAATCTTGCTTGATGGATTGCTCTTGCAGAGTAGTTATTTTTCAGAACTATGGTGTTGATGATTTGTCAAAAGCCTATGGTGCTGATCTTGGTTACTGCTTGCTGTTATCAGAGTAGAAGTTAATATTGTTTGCGCAGGGTTCGTCAAGAAGCTTCTTGGTATTTGCCAAGGTACAAGGCAATCTTTTAGACCAAAAAAAAAGAGGGTTATTATTTTGGTTTGTACCGCAACTAGTATGGTTGCCCGCGCATTTGCGCCTACACTTACTATACTATTTAAAATAATTTTATATTATTATAGGAGTTTAACATAGTTTATTATTATTCATTTTATACTTTATATTTATAAAATATTAAAAATAGATTGAAGATTTCTCACAATCCCTTAATTTGAGTGTGATATGAGTCATCATTTATCTTAGATTGTGTCTTAGCTAACCCATTGTATTTGATTTTGTTTAATGTAACACCCGAAAATTTGAAACCAAATAAAATCACTCAAAATTTAAATTTTTTCCTAACTCTTACCTTTTAATCAAATTTCCAAAATAAAACTTCATTAAATTAATAGAAACTAGAGTTAGAAATGGAACTTTTCGAAATATAAAACTGTGCTCAAGTGTGTGTCTCCCTTCTCTTTGTTTTGATTTTGCTCTGGTATTTGAATCGCTTTCGAATTTGATTTTCGAATTCAAATCATTTTGATCTAAAGTCCTGGAAAATGTTTAAACATTTTCCCTTCCTCACTCTCCTCCCGGGCTGCATCTCCCCCAGCCCCATCCTCCTTCTCCCTTTCGGCCCAGCCTGTCTTCTCCCCCGGCCTGCTTCCCCTTCCACTCTCTCCGACCCAGCGTGGCCCAGTCCGACCCAACCGCGCCACGCTCCTTTCTTCTTCCCCGCTCCGCCCTCGCCACGTCGCGACCGACCACCGGCCGAACGCCCCGCGCCATGCCGCCCTGCCCCGCGCATGCCGCCCTGCGCACGCGTCGCCTTCCGCTCGTCGCACACGCCATGCGGCATCGCCCTGCTACCCCCATACCACGCGCAGCCTCGCGTGCCCGCCAAAGCGACGTCTCGCCATGCCCTGCGCCACGCATGCCTCCCGCCACTGCCGTCGCGTCGTTTCACCGTGTCTGCAAAGCAACGCGCGTGCTGCTCGCCCGCACGCCGTGCCGCACACTCCAGCGCGCGTGCCTGCTTTCGCCCATACCGCGCAGCTGCCGCTCGTCCCCCTCACCATGGACGCACCTGCGCCGAGATTCGATTCCCGACCGCCACTCCCTCAGCTTTCCCTCTCTCTCCGTCGCCTATAAAAGCAAGTGCGCGATGAGCTCTACTCCACCACCGAGCAGCTAGCTCCCAGCCTCGACCGCCATAGCTCACGAATTTCATCTTTCCCCCAAATCTTCCCCTTCTTCCTCATCTCCGACCGCCACAAAATTCGCCGCCGACAGCCCCCTTCCTCCCTCTCCTCTGGCCTACGAACAACTCCAAGAACCCCTCCGCCTTCCTGACAAGATTCGCCAACAAGTCTCCAGTCGTTGACGCACGGACGCGAAGCTTCGCCGTGCGCCGCCGCCCGCCGCCGCCTCGCTCGCCACCAGCTGCCTCCACCGCGAGCCGAGCCGACGCACCTCGTCTCCCAGCTTCGCCTCGACCCCGCGCATCTCCCCGGGCCACAGGAACTCGACGCCGAGCTCCCCATCCTCTTCCCCGACGAGCGCCGCAGCCACACTCCGCCCCTTGCCGTCGCCGGCTCGTCTCCGCCCTCCTTGACGTCAACGCGTACCCTCGGTGAGTTCGTCGTTCCTCCCTCTCTCTCCCGGTCCAAGTCCCGTCATGTTTAACCCACCGGAGCGCCATTCCGGCGAACTCCGGCGAGTCGCCGCCGACTCCTCCCTCGCCGGCGGCCACCTCACTCACCGGAGCAACCCCATCCGTCCATCTCAAACCAACGGATCAGATTAGAACCAGCGTACCTCTTCGACTTCATTAAATCATGGCCATCCATCCTAGTTTCAACGGCTCAGCGCGATCTGGTCCACCGTGGACCCCGGTCCTCTGAAGCTGTGGACTCGGTCCACGAGTTTTTCAGTAGAAAAATAAATCCAGAAATCCCTGGAAAATCCCCTGATCCCGCACTTTGCAGTTTAGCCCCCAATCTTTATTCTAATTCTGTTTAGGTCCTGTATTTTTACAGAAACCCTCTTATACTTTTCTTTAATTATGTTTTAGGTCCCCATCTTTTCGCATCGAAGCCCCTAAATTTTTCTGTAATTACAAATAGGTCCCTAGAACCTTTCTGTTTTTACAAATAAGCCCTCAGATCTTTAAACCCCCATAACTTCTCAGCCCTAACTCCGTTTTGAGCGATTCTTGCGCTCACGCGTTCGTAAAAACGCGTAGTACCTTGTGGTACTGTTCTTGAAGCCTCTTAGTAGACTAGAAAACCATCAATGCCATAAATCCCTTTATCTTCCTTAAACCCTACCGATCATGTATATCTTTCCCCTTAAAACCTAGTGTCATAACTCATCTAAATCCTAACCATATCCGACCATCTCTATTCCATCCTTACCATCATTATCAAGTTTATCAAATTATCATTCTCTTTTATACATGGTTTTTCATTGGAGTTAGTCAAATTACTATTCATTTCTATTTTAAATTTCCGCGTGTTCTTAGTCAAATGTTCTCTCGTTATTTATTTGGAGCCTTGCATCCATGTCATGATCACAAGCACTTATCACGTCATGCTCTAGGTCTCATGTCAATCGCTGTAAGCTTAATAAAAACAAATAGATTAATAAAATAATAGCTAAACACCATCAGATAATACCATGATATATATAAAGATAATTAAAATGACACACCTCGCACCTCGTACCTTTGTTGCATGTGTCTTTATATAGGTTCCGACCTATATAAAGCTCTAGTGTCGTAAACATATGAATGACACGTACACACGCTCGTCTCCACCTTTACGCACAAGCATGCATGTCTTGCAGTTTTAGCATCCTAGTTGCATTAATACCCTAGTTCATGTTAATCACCCTTAATACCCGTATAGAGTAAAATCTATAGCATCATGCATGATTTGCATTGGTGTTTTATCGGTTCTTATTTGGAGTTCAATTGGATCTTACTTGGTTCCTTTCGATCTTTATTTTCCTCTTACGGTAGCTTGTTTATACGATATCTTCCCATGCGCTAGTTTGCGTGGAATTTGAGGAAGAACCAAAGATCCAAGAGCTCAAGGACAAGCCAGAAGACACCAACTTCACAGCTTCGACGAAGGACTAGAAGATACCAGCACCACAGTGAGAAAAGACTTGAAGACATCGACTACGTTGAAGAAAGTGAAGACTTGGGACTCGAAGATTAGGGTAGCGTTTGCCAGGCAAGCTCTACTTTTCCTTGATCATGATTGAACCTACTGTTTTCGCAATGCACCTATATGGCCTATTCTCGTACTATGCATTACTTGTTATTTTACTGATTGTGTAGTTATGGTCCTACTTGTTTATTGATATTGATGTCTGTTACTTGGGCGTTAATATCAGAATCCTTGTTTACCATTGTTTATCTTGTTACCTTGATAACCCTAGGATACACCATCATTTAATGCTTTTATTTGAATGATGGCGTGATTACCTTGCTACTAGCTATGCTTAGGATCCCTCGCAATGTTTTTTTTACATTGCCACACCTTACTCACATACTTACTTCTATAAATGCGTTAAATGAGTTTGGTGGTGTACGTAATATATGGGGTTGGGAGTAGCACAACTGTGTTAGGATGATGGTGGCGATGATGATGGGATGGGTATGGATCGAGGGCGAGGCCACTATGCTTGGGGAAGATGATGATTGTGTGATAGTCCACCTTATGTGGAATTGGTGCTCGCCCGGCCGCATAAGGACCGGTTCTTGTGACTGTAAACATGATGATTTCCGTACAACCACAGAACCTGTTAATGGGCAGGACTTTTTCCTACCTTCTTGGTACTCCTACAAGCAAGTTTCACCTGGTGGCTGGTAGTGGCAAACGGATGTTAGGAGCAACTTATACTGTACCTCGGGCATGAATACCCGCACTTTTGGCCAATGGTGTCGCTCACCTCTTTGTTATGTGGAATGCTCCTAATCCTCGTGGTGGGCTTGTGGGACTACTCGGAGAAGATGGATTAAGCGTTATGTACTCTCCGATCAAGAGTGCATAGCCTGTGGGAAAAGTGTACAACCTCTGCAGAGTGTAAAATTCAATCGATTGGACGTTGTCACGGCATATGACACATTTATGTTATGAGATGACATTGATTAGCCACTTACTATTTCCTTGGCGCGTGAGTGGGTGTATAGACGCCCGTGTTTTGGAAGTGATGCCGGGTCAGTAAGACCATTGAGGTCCGAAGGCCCAACTAAAACTTGGGAACTGGCGGGAATGTTCATACTCCCCCAGGGCCAACCAACTAAAATATTGACAATCAAATTCCCTGTTTTATCTATGATCCTTGATTGCTCAAACCCTGCATTAAATGTGCTTTCTGCAAATGAGCCATTTAGCCTAATCCTTGCTAAGACCAAATATGCACATATATATCCCCTTGAGTAGTGTAGGGCTTGCTGAGTACCTTATGTACTCACTTTCTTGCAATTGTTGGTTTAGTAGGAGAAGACTTCGTAGAAGACGACGACGATTGGGTTTTCGGTTCTGCTTCCCAAGTCTGCTTGTGGTTATGGGCCTTGGTTTTCCGCTGTCTGCTTCACCATTAGTCGGCCGGATGGACTTGGATAGTAATAAATCCTCGTCGTACCACCGCTAAGGGTCTTATATCAGGTATCATACTTATTTACCAATTCGAAGTATGCTTTTGATCATCATATCTGTGTTATTGTGCGTATCAGCTACTGATCCAGGGACTGATACAGGATGCACAACAGATTCCAGAAATGGGGTCTGGAGTGGTATCAGAGCAATACTTGGCCGTAGAACGAAAACCTAGATTGTCACGCTCAAAAAGGCTATTTCCAAAACTAGTTATGAAAATCTTCCGTAGTATCTTTCCCCGTCTATTTTAAAAAAAAAAAAATCTCTTGCTCTTCTCATCAACTGAAGAAGACCTACCTCAACTCAACTTGTTTACGCAGGAAAGCTGCCACTAGATGGACAACCAAGACTATGTGACCATAGAGGTGGAGAATACAACATACCAAGTTTACCGCAAACCAGATGTGGTTCCCAAACAAAAGGGCAATGCCAATACCGCCAAGGGCCCAAGAAAGCAGAGGACATGCTTCTTTTGCCACGACCCCGGACATATGATCGCCAATTGCCCCTACTACGAGCCAATCAATGAAGCAAAAGTTGCTGTGACCAACATGGAGAGTGCCATGTCTCGACCTCTAGCGCCATCCACAGAGATTCAACCGGTGGTACAGGACAAGCATCAAGAGCAAGGAGTTTGGAATGATATGGATGGCACACATCTGATGTCACCGTCTATCATCGCCAGAGTACTTGAAAGGTTGACTAATTTGGAAGAGTCAGTGAAGAAGAGCAGTAAAGAAATTGCCTTTATCAAAAAGCTACTACAGCCAAGAGACGCCAACGAGAGTTGCAATGAGAAGAGAAAGTATGTCATACAAGGATCTGGTCAAGATGCATCTGAGGATCTTAAGAAGCCAAGGTACCCATCACCAGATGCACGTCCCACAAAAGAACCTGGCATCCACCAACCAACCGAGATACATCTGTCTCAAAGCAACACATGTCTGCCAACAGAGGCTTATGAAAGGGCAACCCACCGCAATGCCACTGACAACCCAAGACGTTGTTTCCACTGTAGACAGGAAGGACACGTGATTGCCAGATGTCCGTCTTATAAGGATGGATCGCTACCAACCTAACTGGATGCAAGAGCAAATCTACCAAATACTAAGAGAAGTGTGCTGCAAGTATGTTTCTGTTGCAAACTTGCACACTTGATGGTCTACTGTCCCACCTACAGAAACGAGAGAGATTGACCAAAGCATTGGTAGATATAAGAGCTTCAGAGTCCCATATGGAGTGAAATGTTCAAAATCAACTCAAGC
Source organism: Eragrostis nindensis (assembly GCA_012490785.1). NCBI lineage: Eukaryota > Viridiplantae > Streptophyta > Magnoliopsida > Poales > Poaceae > Eragrostis > Eragrostis nindensis. The sequence continues at coordinate 283,839 of JAAXCT010000577.1, read as the reverse complement.
TCCCCAACTTTGAAGATGAAGCCCCCACATGATCCTCGGAACCCCGCTCAACATCTCTAGATGGACGTCACCCCTCTCAATGATACGAGTGGTCACAAGAAGTAATAGTAGTGCTTGTAACCATGATAATGCAGTTGAACTGAAGATGTAAACCTGTTCGTGAGCAATAAAAGTGTCACTTTTGCCATGAAGAATGTAGTTGCAAGCTACCCTCAAGAAAAGTGAAATACAATGATCATGTGATATACGTACTCGGATAACCCCAAGTATCAAGTTAGCAAAGCAAAACTGCTATAACAAGGTGAAGAATGGTTTTTCTTTAACCGATCAAGTCATACGACCCTCTCGATTCCTTTTGGTCGATGGACTACTGATCGAGTTCTGATGAAGATGGAAAGAAAAGTCGATAGTTAAGCCTACCCTCAAACCTTAAACCTCGTTGTAGTACCCCTACACATCAAACCACAACAAATAAATTGCGTTGTTTGTGTGATTCAATGGTTTTGTTTTGACTCTCAATTCTTTATGCTTGTGTGCTCTTAATCAAACTAAACATCACTATAATAACAACATGAAGAATAATAGTAACCTAATACCAAAGCCCTCTCCTAACCTATACCCAAACACCTACCGAAGAAACCTACCGCCAAAGAGTCCTGCTCAGAATCAAGAAGTCAAGAGCATGGCACAAAGACAACTAAAGACCACCGCTCGACTGGAAGGATCATAAGAATCAGTACTACGAGAAGTAAGGTGTTAGTCACTGGTCAGTAACGGACACCTACAGGAACGGAAGACGACAACCACAAATCTATAATCAAGAGTTTAACCATGAAGGCAATGCCAACAGCAGATGAGATATTTACAAGATGCTTAGATCTCCACTACAGTCAGGCAATCTCAAAAATTGCAATAACCACACACAGACCAAGCAACTGGGATTAACCGCCTTTGAAATATGGAATTTTCACCCAATTGCCAATTGGAACAAATTGAGAATGTTGTATAACTTCCAAAGAAATGCTCGGTCAAGACAAAACCCATCAAGCTTTTTCGTAGATATCATGTTCTCTGATAAGTCAACAGAATGTGCATCAGCTTGCAGCAACAGATGAGTCTGAATGTACTATTCGGAAAAGTGCACAAATAGGACAAGGAAATAAGGATATCAAGATCCAGACACATGAGCCTGAACAAAAAGCAGCATGTCAAGGATAGAGGCAGAACTGCTAGTAAAAGCACAAGCTTCAAAAAGAGCTTGTATCCCTACAGTGTCGAAGAGTCATGTTACCTATGGACAGAGCAGACAACTATAACTATGAGTATGTCCCGAAGTAACCAAAAAGTGTTACATCCATCAAAAGTATGGACACATCCTTACAGTTGCTTCCATAATACAAGACAGTCTCCGTAAAGAAAGAAACACATTGAGAACCAGGGAATCAGAAGTTTCAGAAAATCCATACTCCCTTAATCCTGCTACAAGGATCTGGAACACCCCTTGAAGGCAACAGATAAACCATACAGATGGCAACTGCAAACCTTGGACAAAGATAGGTGGTATTAGACCCAAGGTACCATGAGCCCGCAATGGCAAGAGTTGATGAAACTCCCTGAGATGAGAATAGTAGTATGAAGAATAGTGAGGGACTTCGACTTTCTTAGCCCTGTTATGGACCGATCAAGAAAAAGGCAACATATTTTTGGACGATGTTGACTATTTTGTTGAAGAGAACACAACAAAGAAAGTTACCACCTAACCCAGAATCAACTTTTGGTAAGCCTACCTTTGAGGATAATTTTTGGAAGTAAGTACAGTGAAAGACGATTCATGGAAAATAGGACAACAAACGAGGCCTATATCCCTAAGGCAGGATAGAATGCACAGTGCCAACCCGACTTAGGAGTATCAGTGTTGCACACAAAGAGAAACTAATGAAGCCAGTCAACGTTCCATTCTAAGGAACCTCAGGTTTCGGAATCAACAATCTCACTGAAGAAAGGTTATAGAGGCATGCTACCGACCATGCAACTCGGATTGCCTCGTGACAACAAGGACTGAGTCAACAACTGGAGTACCCAAAGTTAAAATCTTTTTAAGTGGGGTAGGACCTTTCGTCAGTTACCCAGCAACCTTGAAACCAAAACTTTAAGCCCACCAACCTCTGCTAGAGCGACCAACATCCGAAGATTCCCCATAAGCAAGAAGTTCTGCCATGCCGATCTCCGTACGGAGCACCTCTACGATGAAGATCATATGCTATCGAAGCCATGATATCCAGAAGTCACCGACGAAATTTTGGTTGTTACCACAGTCAAGCAAGAAGACGCAAGAGGAAGTTCTACACCATCTGATAAGATCGCTCGAATCTCGAGGACGAGATTCCTTTTAAGTGGGGTAGATTTGTAACACCCGAAAATTTGAAACCAAATAAAATCACTCAAAATTTAAATTTTTTCCTAACTCTTACCTTTTAATCAAATTTCCAAAATAAAACTTCATTAAATTAATAGAAACTAGAGTTAGAAATGGAACTTTTCGAAATATAAAACTGTGCTCAAGTGTGTGTCTCCCTTCTCTTTGTTTTGATTTTGCTCTAGTATTTGAATCGCTTTCGAATTTGATTTTCGAATTCAAATCATTTTGATCTAAAGTCCTGGAAAATGTTTAAACATTTTCCCTTCCTCACTCTCCTCCCGGGCTGCATCTCCCCCAGCCCCATCCTCCTTCTCCCTTTCGGCCCAGCCTGTCTTCTCCCCCGGCCTGCTTCCCCTTCCACTCTCTCCGACCCAGCGTGGCCCAGTCCGGCCCAACCGCGCCACGCTCCTTTCTTCTTCCCCGCTCCGCCCTCGCCACGTCGCGACCGACCACCGGCCGAACGCCCCGCGCCATGCCGCCCTGCCCCGCGCATGCCGCCCTGCGCACGCGTCGCCTTCCGCTCGTCGCACACGCCATGCGGCATCGCCCTGCTACCCCCATACCACGCGCAGCCTCGCGTGCCCGCCAAAGCGACGTCTCGCCATGCCCTGCGCCACGCATGCCTCCCGCCACTGCCATCGTGTCATTTCACCGTGTCTGCAAAGCAACGCGCGTGCTGCTCGCCCGCACGCCGTGCCGCACACTCCAGCGCGCGTGCCTGCTTTCGCCCATACCGCGCAGCTGCCGCTCGTCCCCCTCACCATGGACGCACCTGCGCCGAGATTCGATTCCCGACCGCCACTCCCTCAGCCTTCCCTCTCTCTCCGTCGCCTATAAAAGCAAGTGCGCGATGAGCTCTACTCCACCACCGAGCAGCTAGCCCCCAGCCTCGACCGCCATAGCTCACGAATTTCATCTTTCCCCCAAATCTTCCCCTTCTTCCTCATCTCCGGCCGCCACTAAAATTCGCCGCCGACAGCCCCCTTCCTCCCTCTCCTCTGGCCTACGAACAACTCCAAGAACCCCTCCGCCTTCCTGACAAGATTCGCCAACGAGTCTCCAGTCGTTGACGCACGGACGCGAAGCTTCGCCGTGCGCCGCCGCCCGCCGCCGCCTCGCTCGCCACCAGCTGCCTCCACCGCGAGCCGAGCCGACGCACCTCGTCTCCCAGCTTCGCCTCGACCCCGCGCATCTCCCCGGGCCACAGGAACTCGACGCCGAGCTCCCCATCCTCTTCCCCGACGAGCGCCGCCGCCACACTCCGCCCCTTGCCGTCGCCGGCTCGTCTCCGCCCTCCTTGACGTCAACGCGTACCCTCGGTGAGTTCGTCGTTCCTCCCTCTCTCTCCCGGTCCAAGTCCCGTCGTGTTTAACCCACCGGAGCGCCATTCCGGCGAACTTCGGCGAGTCGCCGCCGACTCCTCCCTCGCCGGCGGCCACCTCTCTCACCGGAGCAACCCCATCCGTCCATCTCAAACCAACGGATCAGATTAGAACCAGCGTACCTCTTCGACTTCATTAAATCATGGCCATCCATCCTAGTTTCAACGGCTCAGCGCGATCTGGTCCACCGTGGACCCCGGTCCACTGAAGCTGTGGACTCGGTCCACGAGTTTTTCAGTAGAAAAATAAATCCAGAAATCCCTGGAAAATCCCCTGATCCCGCACTTTTGCAGTTTAGCCCCCAATCTTTATTCTAATTCTGTTGAGGTCCTGTATTTTTACAGAAACCCCCTTATACTTTTCTTCAATTATGTTTTAGGTCCCCATCTTTTCACATCGAAGCCCCTAAATTTTTCTGTAATTACAAATAGGTCCCTAGAACCTTTCTGTTTTACAAATAAGCCCTCAGATCTTTAAACCCCCATAACTTCTCAGCCCTAACTCCGTTTTGAGCGATTCTTGCGCTCACGCGTTCGTAAAACGCATAGTACCTTTTGGTACTGTTCTTGAAGCCTCTTAGTAGACTAGAAAACCATCAATGCCATAAATCCCTTTATCTTCCTTAAACCCTACCGATCATGTATATCTTTCCCCTTAAAACCTAGTGTCATAACTCATCTAAATCCTAACCATATCCGACCATCTCTATTCCATCCTTACCATCATTATCAAGTTTATCAAATTATCATTCTCTTTTATACATGGTTTTCCATTGGAGTTAGTCAAATTACTATTCATTGCTATTTTAAATTTCCGCGTGTTCTTTGTCAAATGTTCTTTCGTTATTTATTTGGAGCCTTGCATCCATGTCATGATCACAAGCACTTATCACGTCATGCTCTAGGTCTCATGTCAATCGCTGTAAGCTTAATAAAAACAAATAGATTAATAAAATAATAGCTAAACACCATCAGATAATACCATGATATATATAAAGATAATTAAAATGACACACCTCGCACCTCGTACCTTTGTTGCATGTGTCTTTATATAGGTTCCGACCTATATAAAGCTCTAGTGTCGTAAACATACGAATGACACGTACACACGCTCGTCTCCACCTTTACGCACAAGCATGCATGTCTTGCAGTTTTAGCATCCTAGTTGCATTAATACCCTAGTTCATGTTAATCACCCTTAATACCCGTATAGAGTAAAATCTATAGCATCATGCATGATTTGCATTGGTGTTTTATCGGTTCTTATTTGGAGTTCAATTGGATCTTACTTGGTTCCTTTCGATCTTTATTTTCCTCTTACGGTAGCTTGTTTATACGATATCTTCCCATGCGCTAGTTTGCGTGGAATTTGAGGAAGAACCAAAGATCCAAGAGCTCAAGGACAAGCCAGAAGACACCAACTTCACAGCTTCGACGAAGGACTAGAAGATACCGGCACCACAGTGAGAAAAGACTTGAAGACATCGACTTCGTTGAAGAAAGTGAAGACTTGGAACTCGAAGATTAGGGTAGCGTTTGCCAGGCAAGCTCTACTTTTCCTTGATCATGATTGAACCTACTGTTTTTCGCAATGCACCTATATGGCCGTCTCGTACTATGCATTATTTGTTATTTTACTGATTGTGTAGTTATGGTCCTACTTGTTTATTGATATTGATGTCTGTTACTTGGGCGTTAATATCAGAATCCTTGTTTACCATTGTTTACCCTGTTACCTTGATAACCCTAGGATACACCATCATTTAATGCTTTTATTTAAATGATGGCGTGATTACCTTGCTACTAGCTATGCTTAGGATCCCCCGCAATGTTTTTACATTGCCACACCTTACTCACATATCCACTTTTATAAATGCGTTAAATGAGTTTGGTGGTGTGCGTAATATATGGGGTTGGGAGTAGCACAACTGTGTTAGGTGATGATGGTGGCGATGATGATGGGATGGGTATGGATCGAGGGCGAGGCCACTGTGCTTGGGGAAGATGATGATTGTGTGATAGTCCACCTTATGTGGAATTGGTGCTCGCCCGGCCGCATAAGGACCGGTTCTTGTGACTGTAAACATGATGATTTCCGTACAACCACAGAACCTGTTAATGGGCAGGACTTTTTCCTACCTTCTTGGTACTCCTACAAGCAAGTTTCACCTGGTGGCTGGTAGTGGCAAACGGATGTTAGGAGCAACTTATACTGTACCTCGGGCATGAATACCCGCACTTTTGGCCAATGGTGTCGCTCACCTCTTTGTTATGTGGAATGCTCCTAATCCTCGTGGTGGGCTTGTGGGACTACTCGGAGAAGATGGATTAAGCGTTATGTACTCTCCGATCAAGAGTGCATAGCCTGTGGGAAAAGTGTACAACCTCTGCAGAGTGTAAAATTCAATCGATTGGACGTTGTCACGGCATATGACACATTTATGTTATGAGATCACATTGATTAGCCACTTACTATTTCCTTGGCGCGTGAGTGGGTGTATAGACGCCCGTGTTTTGGAAGTGATGCCGGGTCAGTAAGACCATTGAGGTCCGAAGGCCCAACTAAAACTTGGGAACTGGCGGGAATGTTCATACTCCCCCAGGGCCAACCAACTAAAATATTGACAATCAAATTCCCTGTTTTATCTATGATCCTTGATTGCTCAAACCCTGCATTAAATGTGCTTTCTGCAAATGAGCCATTTAGCCTAATCCTTGCTAAGACCAAATATGCATATATATATATATATATATATATCCCCTTGAGTAGTGTAGGGCTTGCTGAGTACCTTATGTACTCACTTTCTTGCAATTGTTGGTTTAGTAGGAGAAGACTTCGTAGAAGACGACGACGATTGGGTTTTCGGTTCTGCTTCCCAAGTCTGCTTGTGGTTATGGGCCTTGGTTTTCCGCTGTCTGCTTCACCATTAGTCGGCCGGATGGACTTGGATAGTAATAAATCCTCGTCGTACCACCGCTAAGGGTCTTATATCAGGTATCATACTTATTTACCAATTCGAAGTATGCTTTTGATCATCATATCTGTGTTATTGTGCGTATCAGCTACTGATCCAGGGACTGATACAGGATGCACAACAGATTCCAGAAATGGGGTCTGACATTTAAGAAGTGAGGTCAGTTCAAACGTGCCATGCTAAACAACTAATATATATCATGGTAAGAGAAAAGAAGTGGCGTGCTACAAATAAATCTTTTGAAGAAAATGTGTCATAATAAAAATAAGAGAATGTTCCATGCTATCTAGACATATGGCAGTGTATTTTTATAACGATGTATTTAGAAATAGGAATTAATTGTATTTTGGTTATTTTTATTATTCCAAAATTTAGCTATTTTGGACTCATAATGGTATAGTAGGTAAATTAGAAATAAAAATAAGGGATATTTTTAGCTATTTTTATAATCCAAATTTAGTTATTTGGACAAATAATGACATGACGGGTAATTTGGAAATAGATGTGAATGGTATTTTTTTTGTTATTTTTTATTATTTTAAATTTAGTTATTTTTTGACTCAAAATGGCATGGTGGGTAATTTAGAAATAGATGCGAGTGGTATTTTTGGCTATTTTTATTATTCCGAATTTAGCTATTTTACAAATATTTTTAGGGGGTTCTCTGACTAATTGTTTTGTAATTGCAGTGGTTGGTAATTTTCTCTCCTTATTTTCTCAGATTAACGTGGGAATTTCGAGCATTTTAGAGCGAACGTGGTGGCTTCTTTTCGTCGTCAAAAATATATATAATAGATAGATAGATGAGGAGTAACCCTGTGTGACACATGACACATGTTTCAATAGGCAAGTCGTACAGTGGCCAACGAACCCAATAGCAACACTAAGGGCCTTGCTAAATTTCAAGTGCTTGAAAAGAGGGGGTGCTTTCAAGCACCACCCTCAACCATTAGATCTGCATCCAGGGCTGTGGATATGTCCAGTCTAGTTTTGTAGGCAGTTTGTATTGTTTCAGCAAGCGGGTCACATGAATCTCACCCCGTTATGAAATTCAAATTTCTTAACGGGCGTGTTATAAAAGCATACAGACCAGATAAAGGATAAACAACATTTTACAGAACAAAACAATGCAGACGTATACATTGAAGTTGTAAATCTTCATTTGTAGCTTTGTTGATGACAAAAACACAACATATGAGATTTGTTGTATCAAACATTACTATGAACAAAGTAAATTTTGTATACAGAAAATCTGTGATTTGTTTCTGTTCAAATCACTATGAACAAGTAGAATTTTGTAGAAGTTTCTGTTAACACAATTCAGTCTAAAGAATCTTCATGTTTCTGGTGCATTGTCTCCTATTGATCAGGTCTGAATACAGCAAGCATCTTGCTAACATAAGAATCAAGTAAGCTACCTGCTAACAAATCTATGTCACCAATCCAAACAGACCGGATAAAAGGAGAAACAGCATTTACTTAACAAAAACAATACAACAAATAGCTTGTTTATAGTTATTTGTCCGGACAAAACGATCAAGCAATCTACTTGCCTTTTGAAGTAAAATAGGTCATCTGTAGGTTTATTGATGACAAAAACAATACTAACAGAACTGCCTTCAAATAGAACCGACTGCACAAAAACAATTATTTTGTTACGAATTTGAAAGCATGTTAGTAATTTCAAAACACATAAGTTGTAATTTCATTACCAGTGTTATTTGCTAAGCAGTCCTGAAGCCACAGTAACTGAAGTTCCTCATCACAAAGCTCCATGTTGAAACAGAGTTGATCCTACAAAACGAAAAACAGCAAAGAGCTAGGATTATTGATTGACACCTGATGCAAAAAAAAAAGAAATATGAGGCACACAGAGAGATGTTTCAACCGACAACAACTTTACCCTGAACATATCTCAACTATCATGGCTACTGTTACATTATTAAACTTTTATATCAATATTAGAATTTGAATGCAGCTTTACTTAGTGCCACACACCATGATTACTGGCCAAATCACAAAAGAGGTGGACAAAAACATGAATGAACCTACTCATAATAAAATCACTTAAATTTTAATCCCTTGGCCTCAAGCATCAGCTGCGGTAGCATGCCCAACTGATACTCATGGAGTAGCAGTCATTACCATATTTTCAACTCATGCACACAATAAAGGCAGTGGTTGTGTGAGTCACCACTGGAAAAGTTAAAACAGCAACAAAACAATAACAGGTGGCAATTAGACATTTGTCCACATGTATATTATAGAATAACACAAAATATACTGTGCAATTAGACATTAATCCACCTGAAATTCCATATGCAAGTATATATCTCAATCAAATGCAACCAGAATGGATGAACAGAGTAGTCAGAGAGCTAAATATCAGCACGTTGTAGAGGTAAAATTTATATTGCCAAGTAGTATGTCCTTAAATGTGAAATTTACTAGATAATGTATGAGAAGAAGACAAGTCACGCATGTTTTACGGATTGATGGACTCATTATATAAATGAAACCATGAATATGAATGTATGTATATGCAAAATACAAAGGGCTAGGCTAGGCCATGACCTGCCGGCAACTACACTTAAGACCAAAAACGAAGTATGGCATGTCTAATTCGATGTCTACAGATACCAACTTACACATATTGAATTTTAATAAACGAAGTCTGGATGTGGTTTTATATGCTGCCCATATACCTCCAAATGATTCGACACTACTACTAGTCAAGCACTTACAAGTTACAACTACAAATTTATCTTGAATTCAGTATAATTTCTCAAGTTGCAGTCCTTTTATTAACAAAATTGCACTAACCAGTTTCTGTAATTCCTATATTGCATAACTTTAATTCTAACAACATGGGCGATATACTAATATAAGGCACATAATTTGGCTTTATAACAACAGATGCATAAATGATATATCATTAAGTAATAATCCGGTTTTATCTCGAGAAAGTTGTATTTTTGACCAATGCATTGACTGCAAACTCCATGGAACAAACCAACAGTGGCTGCAATAGTTTTTGTTTAATGAATAATTTATAGACAGTTTCAAAAAAAGAAATATGGCGAACAACACAGAGAACAGGCTAAATGCTGAAAAATAGAAACAGCGGCAGCAGAGGAAGAATCGAATCTCACCTGATGAGATCCTTGGATCACTGCCATATGGTTACAGCCTACATTTCTTGGTTGTTTCCTTGACAGTATAGATCTTCACCCATGGCTTTTTAGTCTCTGGATCCTGTATTATCATTACGAACATTTAAATGTGTATCAGTGCATTAAAGTTCAGGAAAGAAATAAAATGTTGTGAAGTGCCTACTATGCGCCTTTAATAGTTAAAAGAAGAGCAAGAATGTCCCAGCGCCAGATGCAAAACAGGAACAAGAACCCAGGTGTGTACTAATACATAATAGTATAGCAAGCTGAGAATAAAATTCATGCAGCATTATACAAGCTGAGTAGTCTACAATACATAATAACCACCTTTTGGTACAAATTTCAAATTGCAGTATTCCTATATTCAAAATGCGCAAAATATGTGGTGCAATTTCTCTGGTTTGGAAATAAAATTAATAACCTATAAGAATAGGGGCTAAACTAATGATTACTAGAAGTACTACAGTCATAACAAGACTACATGAGAGTAACTTAGTTACCTGAAATAATTTATGAATTTTTGGCTCAGCTTATACAAGGTGAATCAGTTTTTGAATAGAAAATAATATATACACAAATTACAAAGACCTCCAATTGCAACTTATATTAATGGCAGATACAAGACAACACAACAGAGTTTCAAAATGCATCTGTAGATGAAGATATGTAAACCATGCCCGCTCGACTCGATGATATGTAACCAATTTAACCAAACCACAACAATCTAAGGTCCTATGGTCAGAGAGGAATGAGGTCATTAGTACACTAAAAACATCATAGTTGAGTTTCTTGAGTATTTGTCAATTCACAATTTACATTAAAGCATTCAGCAATTATTTGGTTTATAGTATTGAAACAAGACGCATGAACAGTACTGGCCATTTTATCAAGGGAAACAATTAAACAGATCAGGTTATAATATCATAGGAGGAAAAAGTAGCACTTCTTTTTGCAACAAATGCCATGTTCTGCAGGAACAAACTGGGAAAGTTAAGTAACAAAAGGACGCATTCTCAAAAAGCTTGAAAGCAGCTTCCTCAGGAATTGCACATAATATATTATCGAATTGCACATATCATAGAATGCAATTAATTGTTCAGGTACATGCAATCCCATATGCAGGTACCTAAGTCAAATATAACCAATATGGACATGACCAGTACATTACCCGCTAGCAGATATACTTGAGACAACATATAAACATGCAACAACAATTTTTTTCAGTAGATTACAATTATATAGAAGCACATACATGAAGACAGAAAAGTGTACACTACACAATAATTATGAGATGCATTTGTAGACCACTGATCATAATAATAGAGGTTTATGCAACTCCACGAAAGTATCCAGTTCATCGGATCTGCAAACACAAAACAACTAAGCTTATCGACTCAGGTATACCTTTGTCTGATTTACAAGGTTCTTGAAAGTTTATCTTCAGCTGCATATATATGGTGGTTGTCTGATTTGCAAGGTTCTTGAAAGTTTATCTTCAGCTGCATGTACATGGTTGTTGAGACTGCGAAAAAAAAAAGATACAATTCTCAGATGTGAAAATAAGGATTGCACATATTAGAAGCAACAATCGCAAAAATGGACATGCACAAATCTGTTTGATTAGAAGTGCAATTATATTCAAAACAGGGAAATTTCTTTTCATATATCCAAATATGGTTACATAACTTCCGTTGATTTCGCAGAGGTAAAAAATACATGCATAAGATCAACAAAGTGAAATGTTAACTCTAAAAATACAAAGTTGAGTGCCACAATATTAGTATTATGAGTGCTAGGCACTAAATGTGGCATAACACATGGCGGGTGAATATGCACTAGAGAAAACAAACAGGAAGATTTGTTACAAAACTGAAAATAAAAATAAAAAACCTATTAACTCACAACAGTTCTGTGAACCATTCTACAGTAAAGTAACTTGCCTTGCCAAAAATTTTCATTTAGCAAAAATGTAAATTTTACAAAAAAAAGAGAGGATAAATTATAATTGCACACATCAATTTATGCGATTAACAGATTCCATAAATGCAATTGTAAAGGATGTCACAAAATTATGCAGGCAAAACATGTTACGGTTGAGAATATCATATCTAAATAAGGCGGAACATGGCAATATAGAACCAGACAGAGAAATGATTATGTTATTTATAACACTATATAAATTAGTTCACAAATTCTCACAAAAATATGTCTTTTAAACTATGGCTTTTCAAGTCATTTCATTTATCTGACAACCATAGCTACACTTACTTCATTCAAAAGAAAGAATCTGGTCATATATCATATATGAGAAGTAAAAAGAATGCATGCAAGAAAGCCACAGAGCGTTAGGGTACAGCACAATAAAGTGGTCTTGGACTAACTGACAGAATGCAAGAAGTCTACAAGAGCAGAATGAAACACTAGCCATTTAAACACTAGATATGAACAGTGCAAGGGCCATTGGAATAATCATATGTGCTCATGTGCCAATTAGAGCTGCAGGCAATCATTACATAATCAGATGAGACAATGCAGATATGATTTACATGGAGACCTGCAATCAACAAGATGCTCAACTAAAGCTAACAGAGGCTATTTGACAGAATATATGTCACAAGCAGCTCCACTAACAAATCGACCTGCTGAAGATAGGAGGAACAAAAGATATAGCCTCTTCTCAATTGTTCCATGTATTAGGAATGTTACTTCAAGACATTACCAATTTGAATCAGTAGAACTATATGTTTTGTGAGAATGAATATGACTACACATAGCAAAAGTAAGTGTCATACAAAGTAGTTGAAATGCGTTGTAGGCTTGTACCCTAGCTCAATCAGTTTGGGAAAAAAACTGGAGAGCGTGACTAAACATAATTAAATTATAACAATTGACAGGGTCATGAATCACGAGACAATAGAAATAAAGTAACAATCGGTTAATATTTTTCTGTAGCCAAGACAAATACAAAATCCTGGTGAATGCAAGACAAAAGCTTCACATGGTATAGACAGACTAACAAATGACAAATTTTCTATGGTGCATGTGAGGAAATTGTTAGCCTGGGTAAATGGTAAATCCTGTCGGGTGGTGAACTGTATCAATTACCTATTCATGTGCTTAACAGTTGAGATTAAGGCATGCACTGGGGTTTCACAACAGGTACTGATAGAAGGCACAAAATTTGGCTTAATAACTGAAGCTATGAGATTATAGAACTAGAGTTGCACAAAAAAAGTTCTCATGTGAGTACCTTATGTGAGCGTACATACATGTAGCCAATCCTGCAGCAGAAATAGGCTAAAAACTCAAGCAAGTTGAAGTCGCAGTGCCTTCCCAAACTGAAATCATGAGCAACCGAAATCATTGAATCACTCACACGGCCAAAACAAATAAAAAATGTTGGGGGATTCAGAAGTGAGGGTGCTCACGGTGTACAGGCCTGGATATCTTCCAGAACAGCAGCCAGGTTGTGGATATGCTCATTGTGGTCTCATGGATCAGGGATGAAGCGGTGCGGGAGGAGCTCATGCGGTTCCTCCTCGGCCCGCCGTCGCCGAGCCCTGCAGCACAATCGACAGGAGCAGCGCATCCTCTTTCAATTGACACAAACACACAAAAAATGGAAACAAATCAGTGCCTCACAAAATAGGGGATCTCAAACCTCAGCTGCTCAGTTTTGATCGAGGGGAGCTCCTCCGCCAGCGCGCCACCAGCAACAGAGAAGAAATGGGGTCCTGAGTGCAGCTCCTCCACGCCGTCAAATCCAACGAAGCCGATTTGACCTTAGAGCGGGGAGGAAGAGGGAGATGTGAGGAGCCACGGAATCGTAGAGTAGAAGGACCTGGTGCTGGAGGTGCCACGCCTCGGCGGCCCCGAAGCACATGTCGTCGAGCTTCTCGCTACCGCACCACCGGCATCTGCTCCCCCCCGCTGCTCGCCACGCAATCGCCTCGAATCGTTAGATCCCGGCACGGCGGTGCGCGGCGTAGCTAGATCCTGGCACGGCGGTGCCCTCGCGAGTGGTCGCATGGCACACTGCCGTCTGCCACCCCGCCGCCCCGAGAGCTCGCGCGGCGGCTGGAGACGGCGGCGTTGGGGGACGGGTTCAGCTGTCTGGTGACTCTCTGTCGGTGTGCGGGGGTGGAGAGATGATCTGATAACGGGTTCGAATTCAGATCCAACAGAACTGCGGGCCCGATAACAGTTGACGGGTGAGGTGCCGGTTCCATCACGCGCACGAAGATTGAAACAGATCGGACGCACGACAGGTTGCTTGAACACAAACAAGATTTCAAGTACTTGATACAAAGTAAATATGACAAAACAATAATTTGCAACAGATTATAGGACAATGGTGGCATGATTAATGGCATCAATGGCCCCTCTACTGATGGATGACCTAGTACAAGTTATATGGGCCATAGAAGATATATACAATAAACAAGTATCAGAATTTTTTTATTTCAAGGGGGAAAAGAAAACTAGCATCAGAACCGGCATCCTTTGCAGATGAACCATTTGTTCAACTTTTGGAGCCAGCACAGGATCATCACGAGATATACCCTATCAATCTCCTTTGATGCTAGTGGGATGCTGTCTAAAAACTTAATCAACCCTGTGAGTCCTTTCAGTTTCGTACTGCTACTCGTACTCGTCCACGGACATTGGATTCCTGCTGTCTTGCTCTCGCATCGCAATCCTTGGCTTTCGCGGCAACCGAGGGAGGCCGTGAGGGCCGGGGCCTCCATCGTCGACGCGACGGCACGGCACGCCGAGAGGGGCAGAGTGCCTGCCGTGTCCAGGACGCCCGCCCCGCCCGCAGCAAAACAACAACGAGAGAATTGCGATGGCGAGGGCGCCGAGGGGACGGAAAGGCGCGCGCTTGCATGCGGAAACTAAAGAAAGAGCAGCAGATTCTCTTCTCATTCGAGTCGGATAAAGAAGAACTGGAGCGTGCAAATCAACCGCTTTTTCTTTCTTTCCTCCTCTGATATTCCCGGTCTAAACAAGACGCTGTTCCACCCGACCCGGCGCTGCACGAACAAGTCTTTAATTTTGTACTGACTTCAGCCCGACGCGACGCGAGCTGAACCCGTGACATGTACAGTAGCGTGCTCCCACTCGCACCTGGCTCGCGATACCGAGCCACACTACCCGCCAGGAGCAGGAGTCGGCACGAGTCGGCAGGGCATCTCATGTTCATCAGTTCCCTCTCTCTCTCTCTCTCTCTCTCTCTCTCTCTCTCTCTCTCTCTCTCTCTCTCTCTCTCTCTCTCTCGGGTGAGGGCAAAAGCGTCTGTTGATCGAGATTCGAGAGTTCATTGTAATTCCCACGTCTACCCAGTCAGAGTAGTTATGTATACTCAACGACTTTATTCTCACTAGCTTTCTAGTACTCCCTCCATCCCTTTATGTAAGGGATTGGGGCAGTTTTGAAGTGTACCAAAATGTAAGGGATTGAGGGATGCAAGTGGGGCCCACGCGTCCAGATTCTTCCCCTTCCCCTCCCCCGGTCCTCTCCAATCTTATCCCCTCATGCCGCTCGCATCTCGCCGTAGCCGCCGTCGCAGGCTCGCAGGTCGCCGCCCTCCATCTCCACTGCGCACGACCTCGCGGTCTCCGAATCGCCTCCCTCCTTCCCTACTTAGCCACAACCCTTGTCGGCGCTGCCATGGAGGCTGGGGCAGGAGCGGGGAAGGGAGATGAGAAGCAGCGAGGATGCCCGTCCTCGAAGGAGACGAGAGGGGAGGGGGAGGAGAAGCAGCGCCGTTGCAGTCGCCGGGACCTCGCGTGCGGCGATGGGGCGGCGAGGCATGGCGAGCGGCGGCGTAGAAGGGGGCAGCGGCTCCAAGATCTGCTTGGTCATCGACCCCGGTGGCGGCTCCGAGATTTGCCATGGTGGGCAGCGCGGCCGGAGGATGCGTCGCCGAGGAGCTCCTCTTCGCGCCCTCCGAAGCCGCCACCATGGCCACAAGCTCACGCGGGCGACGTCGGTCGGACGACGCGCGGTCGACCTCGGTCGGGCGGCGCGGGGCGAGCTCGGACGGACGGCACGCGGGGCGAGCGTGGTCGGGCGCAGGCGGGCGACGCACCGGTGAGCTCGGTCGGGCGGCCTCGGTGGGGCGGCGTGGGGGAGCTTGGGCGGACGACGCACAGGCGAGCTCGGATGAGCAGCGCGGGGAAGCTCGGTCGGACGGCGAGAGGCGAGCTCGGACGAGCAGCCGGGGGGGGGGGGGGGGGGGGGGGGGGGGGGGGGGGGGGGGGGGGGGAGCTCGGTCGGACGGCGAGAGGCGAGCTCGGACGGGCAGCGGTGGCAGCGCAGGGCGAGCTCGGTCGGACGGCGAGAGGCGAGCTCGGGCGAGCCATGGTTGCAAGGTCACGAGATGCGGCTGCCGTGCCGTCCAGGATGCCGTGGGCATGGAGAGAGACAACAATAATGAGGGGTATTCTGGTCTTTACCCTTCTGTGCTAGTTTTCTCGAGAATCTCCCCAATCCCTTACATAAAGGGATGGAGGGAGTAGTATACTAAAGCAACAGTTCTCCTACGGTACGGTAAGAAAATTTACCCATGACTGCCAGTATGAAAGTAGTCCATAACATCCTTCACATGTTTTAAAAATTACCCCTCATTATTATAATAACAAATTTGGTCAAAATGACCTCCACATGTTTTAAAAGTTACCCATTGACTTTATGAAAAAAAGGGAGATGTATGATAGTTTATAAATTAAATTAAATTAAATTATGCACTCTTATTGTTATTCATAAATACTAGGAGATATAAAAATAATAATTATAAGGCAATAATAAGTTGATAAGTTATTTAATATAATACAAAACTAGCCGCTCAAATGTGCGGGCCGTCATACTAGTTTATTAAATATTAGAAACAGATTGAAGATTTCTCACCATCCCTCAACTTGAATGTGAGATGAGTCATTATTTATCTTGAATCGTGTCTTAGCCAATCTATTGTATTTGATTTATAATCTAATTAGAGCTTGAACCAATTATAAGATCCAACCAATCTAATAGGAGTATAGCACGTGGTGTTCATCTATACAACTTTCAAGTTATAAGTACTCCCTCTGTTTCAATTTATAAATAGTTCTGGCTTTATACCAGATTCATTGAACATTCTCTGAACCTGGACAAGCATATGTCCAGATTCAGAGAATGTTCAATGAACCTGAACACTTAAAAATATAGCCAGAACTGCTTATAAATTGAAACGGAGGGAGTAGCATGTAAAAACTAATATTGTGACAACTAACTAGCAAGGATTTAACATCGAAATAGTGAGCATGTAATTATGGTGTAAATGTTTTAGAATAACAGATGAAGCACGGGTACAATATATAAAATAATATATAACTATGATATGAACTAATGATACTTAATTTATAAATATTACCTTGTCGCTGCATAATACATTTGAGTAGATTTGAAGACCTAAACAGCATCTTACCTTCTAGGATGCACGAATTTACCCAAAATTACTGTTATTATTTTTCTATTTTGGAAAGTTTTTTCTAAAAGAGATCCACATAGAGCCCAAAGAGACATGATTTTGTTTTAGAAGTGAGGTCGGTTCAAACGTGTCATACTAAACAACTAACACATGTCATGGTAGAAAAAGTTGACATGATTTTTCTAAAAGAGATTCACATAGACCCCAAAGAGACATGATTTTGTTTTAAAAGTTGTATGGCGTGGTCAGATTGAGCAAGCTTGCAGAGGTGCATTCAATTCGAAGAGGTGCATTCAATTCGAAGTGGTGTCTTTTTACGGGCTGGTTGGCCAGAGTGTAGTGCGCTTCCTTGGAGAGACCGATCGTCGGAGGCAAGGATGGGTGGCGCAAGAAACACTTCTGAATCCAAGAGGGGAGCCGCCGGGGATCACGTCTCTCGCTCTGCCAAGCTGAGGCGTCAGGTGTGACACAATAGAGTCGGCAATGCAGAGATCGTTGATTCGTTGTTGATTGGTATGCCTTGGGAAGCTGAGGCCGCTGGACTTGGTGGTCCGTCCTGCAGCACTGTCGCAACTCGGGGGTGATCTTTATCAGTCCAAAAGACGTTGCATCTTTCAACTGTTCCACATTGACTACTGGTGTCTTGGAGTCTGAGTCGTGCTTTAATCTCACCGCGATGTAGCAGCGCTATGCGATGTGCGCGTTCCTGGGGTAGGGAAATCTTTTTTCTTTGTTCTTGGTTGTCTTTTTACGTAGACATGTATCTGATACGGTTGCCGTGCTTCTTTTAAATAAGTATTCGTTTTGTTGAGTAGGTGGGTTTCTGTTGATATTCTTTGTGCTGATTTGTTTCCTTTTTCATTCCCTGTCTTTGCACGTGTAGGCGTGGCACCCAGTTCCTATCTCCATGCAGCTAGTGCTGAAGGAAGTTATTAAGAGGCTGCGGCTTACGGTTCATGGTTTTGGTTTCGTTCTGAGCCAGGCAAAGGCCTTCGTGGTTGGATTGAGTTGGATGTTCCTCTAAAGGACGTTGTCCCTGGTAAGAAGCCTCAGAGGTTTGAGGAGAGGAGAGTTTTGTTAGCGGAATATGCTAACTGCCTCACCTCACCGGCCGCGTATCTCGCCAGAACGCGTCCACGCTTCGTCGGCACCCGTGCGCGTCTCGCTCACCACCATGCACGCCCAGCGTTCCCGGAGTCTCGCTCACGCTCCCATAGATGTAGGATCAGCCGGTTGCATTGTGATCTCATGTACATGTATAAATACCTCACATTGAGGAGTGAATAGATGTGGTTGATTCTCTCCAACTCTTACATGGTATCCGGCGGCGAACGATCTTGTTGATGAATCCGTTCGCCCACCAAGTTTCCGCTGCCATGGATGACAATCCAGTTTTCTCCCCCAACTCCACCCCACATCCTTCCCTAGACACCTCCTCTAGCTCCTCTCTGTCCTCCACCAGTCGCGTCACCGGCAACAGCTCTGGCGCCGCCATGGCCCCTGCTGCCGGCGGCCTCGCTCCGTCCGTCGTGCAGATGGTGAACATCCAGGCTCATGTTCCTCTCACCCTCGACATGAACGACCTCAACTACCCGCAGTGGCGCCTGCTGTTTGAGTCCGTCTTCGCCAAGTTCGGCCTCGAGCACCATGTCGCCGCCGCGCCGGACCTCATCACCGCCCTCGACCCCGACTGGAAGAAGATCGACGCAAGCATCGTCAACTGGCTGTACACCATCGTCTCCCGGGAGGTGTTCGACATCGTGCGGCAACCTGACGCCAACGCCTTCCGAGCTCAGATCGAGGATCTCTACCGCGACAACCAGCTCTCGCGCGCCATCTACCACGAGGCCGAGTACCGCGCTGTGCCAGGGCGATCTCTCCATCTCCGACTACTGCGGCAGGCTCAAGTCCCTCTCCGATCAACTCCGAGATGTCGGCCAGCCCGTCTCCGAGTCAAGCCAGGTCCTAAACATGCTTCGCGGCCTCAACCCGAAGTACCGCTACATGGTGCCCAACATCACCGGCGCCATGCCGCCGCACACCTTCCGCACGGTGTGACACCCCGTGTCACTGAAGATCAAATAGCTCCAACTTTGCATAAGTAAACAGAACCAAAAAGCAAATCAAGTCAAATTCGTAATTCAAAATTCAAATAATGTCAAACCAATGCTTGTGGAGCAAGTTAAAATTTCAATATCAGCTTGTCCAACTAATAATTTCTGCAGCAAGAGCATATGAAACGTTGGGAGATTTTTCCATGATTTTTTTTGAAATTTTGGAAGTGTCTCTAAAAATTCAGAGAAGTTCATGCAAATTCTGCTGTTACTCGAATTTTAATTCACATTCTGTTGCTCAAACCTACCTGGACCCAAAAGAGAAGTTGGAGCTGGATATTTATCCTATGTTCCCTGAATTTCTCATAATTTTTGGATGTCTGGAAGGTTCCCTTTGAATTCGACAAATCTGGCAGCATGAAATTCAAGTTTCTCCAAATTGGGTCAGATTTGATCTTTGTGAAGGAACTCAGAAATTTCAGTAACAACTTGAGCCAACCAAAAATTCGGGTGATAGCCCTTCGGATATAAGAATTTTGGTGAATTTTTGGTGATTTTAGAAATTCTTTTCGAGGCTCAAATAAATCCCCAAAGCTGAAAAAGTACCCAAATTTGACCAGCTGCCATTTGAAATTTCTTTGGATTCCAGATGTGCATGTTGGCCAGTGGGTAGAACTTTTCGAGCCCTTTCCAACGGTGCCCAAATTGTGAATTTTGGAGTTCAATTGCTAGTCCAGTTGGTGTGCCAAAGTTTGGGAAATTTCAGCTTTTGAATAAATCCGAAAAATGAAAGATGCTGGCGGGCCCAATCGACAGCCTCTCCTCTCTCACTGCGCGCGGAGGAACTTTATCGCCACGTCGCCGACGGCGTACGGCGACGCCGCGCGGCGCTGGGCCCGCGTCCTCGACGCCCTCGGCGTCAAAATGGAGCTCGCTCCCCTCCCGGCTCTCTCTCTCTCGCCTTTTTCCCCATTTTCCCTGTCGCCCCAAACCCTAGCTCGCCGTTGCCGCCGAGCTCAAGCTCCGCCTCCGCTCCTGTCGTCGCCGTCGCGCAGCCCAGAGCCGAGCCACTCCGTCGCGAGCTTCGCCGGGACTCCCTCGGTCTCAGCGTGGCGCCATCCCGCTCTCCTCCGCCGTGAGCGCCGGGAATTTGCCGTCGTCTTCGAATCTGGCCACCTCGCCCTTTCTCCGCCGCCGTCGTCAATCCGCTGCACTCCGGTGAGCTCTACGTCCACTACCCGCACCCCAGGTTGCGCATCGACCTCAATCACCTTCCTAACCACTCCAATCCCCGTCTCCGCAGCTCGGCTCGTCGGGAATCCGTTTTTCTCCGTCGCCGGTCAAACCTCGCTCCGCCACTCTCCCGACGAACTCCATGCTCCGGCCAACCTCGTCGCTGATGGTGTCCATGCCGAGCTTCACCTCACCGCAGCGAAGCTGGTGCTTGCGCAATCTCGACCTTGCGCCGCCCGTGCCCGTCGGAACACCGCCGCCACCTCGTCGTCGTCCGCCTCCTCGTCGCCGACCGCCGTCCCGCCCTCGCCGTCGACCACAAGTACCCCGCCGAGGCGCGCGCGAGCGTGGTGAGTCCCGAGCACCCCACCGTTCATCTCGCCGCCCTCTCCCGCGTCGGGAACAGCCGCTGTGCCGCCGCTGTGCTCTTGCCGGCGTCGTGCGCGCGCGGTCGGCCCAGTCGGCCCAGATCCACCAGCCCCAGCCCAGATCCAGCCCGGCTCAGCCCTGTGGCCGGCCCGTGGCCAGATCTCTTGTGGCCAGGCCCAGATCTGCTGTGACAGAGACCGTGCGACCTCCTGTGTGGCTTGTATCTGATTGGCCCGGCCCAGTTTTATTCTTTTCCCAAATTAGTTTAATTCCCAGAAAATGCCAGAAATTTGTAAAAGGCATAATAAATCGAATACACCTCAGAAAAATGCAAATCCAATTTTGTTGACTTCCTTGTGCCCAGATCTATCCAACAAAATTGTCAAACTGAACTGAACAAAATCATTTATTTGTTTTCTGTAAAATTGCTTAATGTTAAATCTTGTTTAAATCATAATTAATTCTCTGTTAATCCTTAAATCTTGAACTCTTGCATGCTTGTAACTAAACTGATAACACACTTACAGAGCATTTTTCTACTGTCATTTTATGTCTAATTAATTTCTAATGATTTATTTAAGCGGCTGTCCTAATTAAATCGTTACAATTAATCTACATTGTAATAAATCTTCAAACTTCACTGTAAATTACTTCCAGAGGTACTTCACTCCAGAAAAATGCCTCTGGACCTAAACTAATTTCCCAAGTTCATTACACTAATTAATCAACTTGAATTAAATTAAGTAATTAACTTAAATGAGAGTCAATGAAGGAAATACTAATAATACAAGTTAATCATTTGCACTTACAGTGTAAATGACTGTCCATTTAAGTAATTTTAAATCATGTCTGCATCATATTATTATTGCATCTAACTTGCATTAATTCCTTGTCATAACGTGTAGTGACAGAGGAGACCCCGGAGCCGCTGGACTTCCAGCTGCCGGAGGAGGCACAGCAGGAGGAGGAGCAGCAGACTGACATCACCGCTGACCCCGCTAGCTTAGCTCCTGAGCCAGGCAAGCCCCGGTGCATGCCTACCTGTTAGATTTTTATTTTCTCACTTGATTGGGGCTAGTAATTGATTGTGCATTAGGTTTATTAGGAGTTGAAGTGAAACCATAGAACTGCATTAGGACCCCCTTCCATATTTACCTTGTGTCCTATTTTTTTTGTAGTAGTTGGTTCTAGGAGATCGTTAGAATCTGCTATGCTTAGGGCTAGCGGACGGTAGAAGACGAGTGGTAGGTCCCACTCGCATGATAGGAATTACTCTGGATTGTACTAGCAGAATTTAGGTTTGTTGCAGACCGGACGGGGATTGTTTGTGTAGGATGGTTGGAGAAGGCTGGGCCTTCACGGTGGTAGCCCCATCTGTGTCGGTTAAGGACCGTTCGTTGTTGGCCCTGTTGAGCAAGCTTGAACGTACTGATTCACATGCTGGTGTTTTATGGGCCCAGTAAACCTATGTAGCCTGTGTCGCCCTGGATGTCTGGTGGATACTTTACTCTTTCTATCATGGTACTTGGGAGAGGAAGGGATAACGTTCTGCGTGGTTGGGCGTCTGGGACGACGACCACGGTGGGAGACCCCTTCCTCGGGAGGAGTAGAATCTGGTACAGCTCTGGTGGTGTACAGCGTGAAAGGTTGCTATGTGTGGCCTTTGTGGCGCACATGGCGTGTGGTCAGGTTTCTCCTGCAGGATGTACATCGATGCCGCCGCTCTCGGAAATGAGCACCCACTTGTTCAGTGCGCCACATCGTAGTGTGATTTATGATGATGATGATGATGATGATGATGATGATGCTAGATTATTACTGTTACCTATATATATCTTGTTGTACACTGTATTATATGATGTATTGTTACTCTATACCTGTTTTAGAGATAAGTGCACTGTTTTATTGGTTAAGTACTTAATTGGAAATAAAATTTGAAATTAGGATCAAGTAATTAGCGCGGATAGATGCAAGTGAGTCAGCCTGCCCTTTTGTAGCCTTTGCATTCTAGGAGTCGGCTGTAGTTAGCCACGTTGACGGGTAAGTCTTGCTGAGTAATTAGTACTCAGGGGTTGGCTCTTTATGTTTTTGTGCAGGTAGTACCTTCATCCCCGACTCCACGGGTGGAGGTGGACAGTGGGACGGCCAGCTTCCTTTTGGCTGGACGGCTCACTGGGAGGCTGAGGAGTGAGCTACTCCTGTGTTCGCATTCTGAGGGCTTGGAATGCGGACTTCTTCTCGTGAGAGCGTGTATCGTTCTTTGTCGTAGTTGTTGTTGCTTCTTTTGGACCTAATCGTGTTGTAAACTCTTTAAAACTTCCGCTGTGCGACTCTGTGTTTTAATTCGGACTAATGTAATAACTTTAAGACTTAAATTGTGCCTATTTATGTGTTGTACTGTTGCGTCTGTTCATCAGCGCGGACCGACTCGATCCTGTGAAAAGCGGAAACGCTACACACGGCGCGGTCCAAGCTGCAGCTGGAGGAGACTTACGACAAGCATCAAGCCAAGCAGGCATTCCACCAAGCCCTGTACGCCGGCACCAGCGGTTCGTCCTCAACCCCCACCGCTGGCGGCGATGGATCACTCGGCTCCGCCGGGAAAAGCGGCGGCAACAACTCCGGTGGCCGGAACCGTAACCGCAACAACAAGCGCGGCCGCGGCTCCGCGTTCACCTTCCCATCCGGTGGCGCTCCTTCACACGGCGGCAACAACAATTACGGCGCGCCGGCAGGTCCGCCACGCCCCGGCCAGGCGGGCCGCGGTTTCGCCCCGATCTACAACCCGTGGATGGGCCTCGTCCAGGCTTGGTCCATGCCATTCAGGCTGCCGAGCTCCGGCATCCTTGGCCCCCGCCCCGGCTCCAACCCGCAGCAGGCCATGTACGCGACACAGCCTGCTCCGGCGCCGTACCCCACCGGCGTCCCCGCCACGCCTTCCGTCTACGAGCAACAGGCGCTGTACACGGTGCTCCAGAACGCCGGCGTTCCTCTGCAGCAGCCGCCAAGCGCCGAGCAATGGGTCCTCGACACCGGCGCTTCTTCCCACATGGCTGGCAACTCTGGTAACCTCACTTCTCTTCGCCCAGTTCCCATCTACTCTCCTATCACTGTTGGCAACGGCGCCACGTTGCCGGTGACCCACACCGCGGCGGCCGCCATCCCTCCACTACCTCTGTTCTTAGCTTGTCTAATGTTCTACTTTGCCCTGACTTGATTAAGAATTTGATTTCTGTTCGTTCCCTTACTCGTGAGAATCTTGTTTCTGTTGAATTTGACCCATGGGGCTTCTCTATCAAGGATCTGGCCACTCGTCTGGAGATGCTCAGATGTAACAGCTCCGGCGACCTCTACCCGCTCTGCCTCCCGCCACAGCGCACCATGCTCGCCTGCTCCATCAGCACTGACCTCTGGCATCAACGGCTGGGGCACCCGGGCAGAGATTCCTTGATCAAGACATTGCATTCTTTTGGTTTTCAATGTAATAAATCAGCCGCACATCTTTGCCATGCTTGCCAATTAGGTAAACATGTGCGGCTGCCCTTTGAGTTGTCGAGCTCTCAAACTTTTTTCCCTTTCCAATTGCTACATGCTGATGTTTGGACCTCGCCTTCTCTCAGTCATTCAGGCTACAAATATTATTTAGTTCTTATTGATGATTATACTCATTATGTTTGGACATTTCCACTTCGGAATAAATCAGATGTGTTGCCAACACTGCTCTCTTTTCATGCCTACGTGCGTACTCAGTTTCAGCTTCCCATCATTGCTCTTCAAACAGATAATGGAAAAGAATTTGATAACTACGCCTTGCGCTCGTTCTTCTCCTCTCATGGAATTCTTCTCCGGCTGTCCTGTCCCCACACCTCCCCACAGAATGGGAAAGCCGAGCGCATCTTGCGCACCATTAACGATTGCCTACGTACTATGCTTCTCCATGCGCAGGCTCCTCCGTCATTCTGGGCTGAGGCGTTGAACACTGCCACATACTTGATCAACCGGCCCATGCAAGGCGACGGGACTCATCACGCCGCACGAGCTGCTGTTCGGCGTCAAGCCTGTCTACGACAACCTGCGCGTATTCGGGTGCCTCTGCTACCCGAACATGGCGGCCACCGCGCCAAACAAGCTCAGCGCACGCTCTGCCGCCTGCATCTTCCTCGGGTACCCTGCCGATCACCGAGGATTTCGCTGCTACAACAACCTCGCCACGCGACACGTCATCACGTCCCGGCACGTGGTCTTCGACGAGCTCTGCTTCCCCTTCGCCAAGCAACCCGCCACCGAACACGCGCCCACCACTACGGCAAGCCCGGCAGGCGATCCGCTGGCTCTCGACGATGACCAGCTGCTGATCAAACGGCGGAGAACGACTACACCAGCTGCACCGCGCACCGTCGACATGCAGCAAGAGGCCGCGGTCCATACACCAACGCCGCATCCATCACCGACCGCGCCTCTGCCCCAGGCCACGGCTCCATCTGCTTGTGCGACGGCCACGACTACTTCACCAACCGCGACATCAACTCAGGGGGGGTGCTCCACTACTACACCAGCCAGCGCTCCCCCCGTGTACGACTCCAGCCCGTCGCCGAGCCTGCCACCACCACCACCACGACGTCGCGCCGCCACCGTGGAACGACTACCCCACCACATGGTGACACCATCCAAGGCCGGCATCCACAAGCCCAACATGAAGTACGCCATGGCTACCGCGTTGCGAGACCCGAACTGGCGCGGCGCCATGGAGGTGGAATTCCAAGCTCTGCAGCCAACAATACATGGTCTCTTGTACATCAACCGCGCGGTGAACATGTCGTCTCTGGCAAATGGGTCTTCAAACACAAGCTGAATCCTGACGGAAGCCTCGATCGGTACAAGGCCAGATGGGTCGTTCGCAGGTTCACGCAGTGCGCCGGTGTGGATTTCGGCGAAACTTTCACGCCGGTCGTCAAGCCGGCAACCATTCGCACGGTCCTCACGCTCGTCGCCTCAAGGAAGTGGCCTGCCCATCAACTTGATGTCTCCAACGCCTTCCTGCACGGGCATCTTCAAGAACGGGTTCTCTGCCAACAGCCTGTCGGTTTCGTCGACGCCGCCATGCCCGACGCCGTTTGTTTGTTGTCCAAGTCACTATATGGACTCAAACAGGCGCCGCGGGCGTGGTTCACAAGATTCGCCGAGTACATCTCCTCCATCGGCTTCAAGGCCACACGCTCCGACTCGACGTTGTTCGTCCTTCAACAAGGCGGTGACATGGCGTACCTCCTCCTCTACGTCGACGACATGATCCTCAGCGCATCCACCGATCGACTACTTCACTCTATCATCGTCAAGCTGCAAGCAGAATTCAAGGTGAAGGACATGGGGCCGCTGAGCTTCTTCCTCGGCGTCGACGTGCAGCGTTCTGCTACCGGCTTCTTCCTATCTCAAGCTCAGTACGCAGAAGATCTCCTCCAGCGAGCTGGCATGCAGAACTGCAAGGCGATCAATACACCGGTCAACACCAATGGCAAGCTGTCCGGCGACGCTGGCGAGAAGGTGGAAAATCCAACTGAGTATCGCAGTTTGGCCGGTGCGCTCCAGTTCCTGACGATCAGCCGCCCCGACATCGCCTACGCCGTGCAACAATGCTGTCTCCATATGCATGATCCTCGCACCAGCCACTTGGCCCTGATCAAGAGAATTTTGAGGTATGTCCGTGGCACCACTAACCACGGCCTACATCTCACTGGCTCGCCATCGACGACGATCACCGCGTGTTCGGACGCGGACTGGGGGGCTGCCCGGACACGCGGCGTTCCACCAGTGGTTTCTGCATCTTCCTGGATGATTCAATGGTGTCCTGGTCATCGAAGCGTCAAGCCACTGTGTCCAGATCGAGCGCGGAGGCAGAGTATCGAGCCGTGGCGCACGCCGTCGCGAAGTGCTGCTCGCTGCGACACCTTCTCGGCGAACTCCATTGCAACGTCCCAAAGGCGACGGTTGCCTACTGCGACAATGTCTCGGCGGTCTACATGACAAGCAATCCAGTGCATCACAAGAGGACGAAGCATATAGAGCTTGACATCCATTTTGTCCGTGAAAAGGTTGCTCTCGGCGAGCTGCGGGTCCTTCATGTTCCTACGACGCATCAGTTCACCGACGTGATGACGAAAGGGCTGCCTTCTTCGACGTTCAACGAGTTCCGCTCCAGTATCTGCGTTGCCGAAGGCCCAAGCTGATACTGAGGGGGGGTGTTAGCGGAATATGCTAACTGCCTCACCTCACTGGCCGCGTATCTCGCCAGAAAGCGTCCACGCTTCGTCAGCACCCATGCGCATCACGCTCGCCACCATGCACGCCCAGGCGTTCCCGGAGTCTCGCTCACGCTCCCATAGATGTAGGATCAGCCGGTTGCATTGTGATCTCAAGTACATGTATAAATACCTCACATTGAGGAGTGAATAGATGTGGTTGATTCTCTCCAACTCTAAAAAACTCGGCCTGCCGGGGAAGACCGCCCCGACGGTATCTTTTAAGGAGAAGAAGCCTCTCACGCAGGCCGAGAAAACCCCCGAACCCCCTCCCTGATCCTACACAGGGACTCAGCTGGCCGTCTGTGAGACTACGGCGCGAGTCTTTACCTATGCTTTGATCCAGGGAGAGCGAGGGGATTTTTTTGCCCTAGGCACTGCAACAAATGGCAACCATTTGCTACAGTACCAAGGGGTGCCTCCGCGGATCGAACCCGGGTCTACAAAGGCAGAGCCTTCGGAGCACACGCTCTGACCGCTCGGGTGACCCGACGTTGGCGATTCTCTCCAACTCTTACAAGTTTCTGTCGCTATATCGCCATGAACAGCGCCTGTGAAACTGTGATAGAGCACATGCGTCTCAACTGCGACGTTGTCCTCAAGGATGTTAATCATGGCGACATAAAGAAGCTTGAGAAGAGGGAAATGCAGGCACAGCAGTGAGCAGTGGGCAGGGCTGTATTATGACATCTTGGATGGTCGGAGGAAGCGAGAGCAGGCTCTTTGCCAACGTTTCTTTGATTTCTTCAGTGATGCCAAGCGATTGTGCATGCGGTTTGAGGATATGATTCCTGTTCGTGTGGTCGAGCAGGAGACTCCATGTACCTCTGCAGATACACTCAAGTTGTGTATGCTGGACCGAGGCCACCCATTACTCAGATGGAGCAGTTTGGGGTGGTTTTTTCACATAATGTCCTTTTGAAGAAAGTTTTTCACATTTGGACCCCTGTCACAAAGATTTTCAGGAATGGACCCTTTTTCTGGGCGCCATGTCTTTTGGCGCCCAGGTCAAATAGGTGGGCGCCAAATCTATTGGCGCCCACCTATTGTAGGTGGGCGCCAAAAGACACGGCGCCCACTAGGACTGGCAATAAAACTCACAGCTCACAAGCTAGCTCAGCTCGAAGCAGACTCGACTCGACTCGTTTCAATTTGTAACGAGCTGAGTTAGGTTTTTAGCTCGTTAATTTTACGAGCCAACTCGAGCCAGCTCATGAACAGCTCGCGAGCCAAAACGAGCTTGCATGAGAACAAGAAACTTAGCCCACGGCTCAGCCCCTCGTCTCAATTCTTCTTTGCAAAAGCCCAATCCGCATACAAGCCTTAACGTATAATTAAGGGCATGTCACGACACCTGTTATGTTCCTATACATCTAAGTGCGCCGCCGCCATCGACAAAGAAGCATGCGTCGCTGATCTGTCATCCTGCTTGAAGACTGCAACATGTAATCTTTTATTCGGATGCTTGTCTAACACATTTGAGTTACGTTGGATAGATGGATATGCACGAGTGATGACATATGTAATTTGCACATGTGCTGCTTTTTTCTCGTTTTAAAAAGGTATTGAAAAATGTGGTTTTATTCTTAGCTCGTTGAGCTATAATGAGCTAGCTCGTGAGCATATAGAGTCGAGCTGAGCTATGATTTTTGCTCGTTTACCTTAATGAGCCGAGTCAAGCTAGCTCGATATTCTACCGAGCTAGAGTGAGTCGAGCCGAGCCGAGCCAAGCTGGCTTGGCAGCCAGCCCTAGCGCCCACCCCTGGAGGCAGTGTCGCACGCGAATGCTAAACTGACATGGTGAGCGCCAGAATCATTGGCGACCAGGTCCCATAGGTGGGCGCCAAATGACGTGGCGCCCACCCGTGCAACCTGAGCGCCAACAGACGTGGCGCTCAGAAAAGGGTCCATTCCTGAAAATCTTTGTGACAAGGGTCCAAACGTGAAAAACTTTAACTAAAAGGTTCATTTTGTAAAAAAACCACCAGTTTGGGTTTGTCTTTGAAGCTATGATGAACAGGGGCACTGCTTTGGTTAACATGCTGGATAAGCTGGTAAGAAATATTTGCCACTGTAGGATATTGATTTTGATCACTTGTATTTCGTTTCGTTGTTACAATGATATTATGCCCGCACGTGTTTTTCTTGTTTGTTCTTGCATGAGCAGAAGTACGTTGCTGATCTGGAGGCCTGGTGACAGTGAAGATGTGATGAAGAAGACCTTATTTTGGTGGCAGGAGTATCTCATGCATCACTACCCGCTAGTGCTAATGTTTAGTACCCTTGAATAGGCTGCTGCCTGTTCTTAGTTTGTTGTAAATATTCAGGGTACTGTCTTAGTAGGTATTTTGGGGCACCATGATCCTGTTGGAAGTGTAATGTGAAGCCTGGTTGGATAGTATGTAGGAAGTAATCTCAGTAAGTAGGTAGCTTGTGGGCAATGTTGCTCTGCTATTTACCTATGTAATGTGTCCCTATGTTGGAGGGAACAGTTTCTGGATGGCAGTTTCAGATGGCTGAAATTATTGCATATGTAGTTTGAAACTTAATATAGCAATGTTAATATGGTACGCCTATGTCCTATCTTAATGAGCTGTTGTGTTTGCTGGTGCTAGGATTAGTCCTGTGGTGCGAAGAGCATTTCTAATCGCATGTTCCTAAAGTGCAGTAGTGGTATCAATACTATCTTTTATGTAAGTGAGGAAAAATGTGATTTGAAGTAAAATCAAGGTCATCAGTGGTTACATGATTCATGTCCGGATATTTTCAGGTGGAGGATATGATTGATAGCATTCAACAGGTTGGTCCGTCAGCCACATTTTCTGAATTGCAATGCGAATGTAAAATAGCTCTTCTGTGTGGTGAGCATGTTAGAGCTGGCAACATCTTCCATCATTCTGCAGACACCAGATCAATGGATCTCTTTCAATGTTTTGTCGAATTTATTAAACTTTTGGCTACTATTCTCCCCTCTTTCAGCGGATTTATTCCTTGAATATAGTTAACTAATAACTACATACTTTCAGTTTGGTGAAAGGCCTTATCTGCTGAAGAAAATGGTGACCAGACATATGGTTGATAGAGACTTGCTTCTTACACACATGTTCTTTTTCATTATGTAGGCTGTAGACATAGGCTTCCTTTCTATTATGTCAAATCTCAGCTTGAAAGCTTTAGTAAACTCTATTCAGTTTCTAAGATATGCTGTTATTTCAGATAATATGCCTTTTTTTAATACGAAATTGAGGTTTCAGCTCTTATATTCCCTGTACTTTTGAACTCACTTAGCTTCAACAACCGGAGTTCATTTTGTACTCTCTTTTTCCCCCTTTTATGCTAGGATCATAGGGCCTTTTTGTAAGTTCTCATAGGATTGTTTGTGTGCAATTTTATCTCACTGTATGCTTTTACGGATCATTCCTTTCGTAATATTTTTGTGAACCATTTAGTGTGTTTTAAATCTTTTCTTGATATTATGGTATAAAGTTGTACTACAAAGTGATGCTTAATGATGTCTTATAAATACTCATTTAAACTACCTTTAGTTGTACAACTATAGACATTGGGACATATATCATGCTGTTGCATGCACGCCTCTAATTTCAAATATGATCATCATGTTCAAAATATATTGTAAAATTCATCTACAATATAATATTATGTTCCTCTAACTCAATTCTTTTTGAAAATAGTTTCCTTCAGTATTCCAGACGATAGTGGTTGAACTGTAAGGTCGCTGGACACTTTTCTGTTGCTTTTGGTGGAACCGGATTGCACATGCAAAGATATTGAATTTGGCAAGATAAGCGATTGGCTGTTTGGAAAAAATAATGGCACTATGCAGGTTTGTATTGCACGTAATGCCAAACTAGGCCGAGGCGCGGGCGGGGGCCATGAGTTTTGGGCTTTAAGTTGATGCGGGCTGTATGTGCTGGAATGGTGCGTTACTGTGTTATGGAGTACGGTAAATATCAGTAGGGTGTACTGTTGAGCTGGGCATATTTTGTGTTTTGGGTCATGTTGAATTAATTTGTTGTGTTATTCTGAACAAAGTTATCGATCATCTTTTGATCGAAAATTTTAATTCCTTTTTGCTTTCATGGCAAGTTTCGTATTAATAGGCGATATTTACATCGAGTTCGTTTGCAGTATACGGTGCGCAGACAGAGGCATGAAATACATTAGTTATTAGTCACAGGTATATTTACTAAACAGACAGGGCAGGCGTTGTATATATTTACAAAACAGATAGGCAGCGTTGGATATATTTACAAAAGACACAGGCAGCTCCTCGCAAAAAAAAAAAAAAAGACACAGGCAGCGTTTAGTTTGCATGGTTGACCAACAGGTTGGCAAAGCAACATAATACTACGTCATTTCTAAATGATATTACCTTGGCCGGTGTTGGTGGGTCAATTGGGATAGCATTTGCAGGGGGATGGTCCTTTGCTTCTGAGGTCTGACCGATGACAGTTGGAAGGGCTTCCATGAGTTTCTGAAGAGATGTGTTAAGTTACATAGCCAAGATAACTCTCTAAATTTTTATTGCTTGTTGTAAAGACAGAGCTTAGGGCACACAAACCTATCTGGTTGCTGACAACGTTCAATGGAGCAATGGCTGGAATGGCTTCAACTGCATCAATTTTGAATGATGGTCGATCTCTTCCAAGAGAGGAACACTTAGCCGAAACTGGTACTGTCTTCCAAAAGTGCGTGCTATTGGGGGTGGAATAAAACCTTGAGCGCCTCCTCCCGCATCTAAAAGAGCACCTACTGGGCACCAATCAACTGTTCAGCTGTTGGGCCAAAGCAGATGAGATCTATGTTAGGAGCAGCTGGGTCATCATGTGCTCCAGGCTCGACACCAATCAAGGCAAGGCAGTATCTGTTATAAGCCAGCTATAAATATTAGCATTCAGATTATTATATGCTAGCAAAATATATTTATGGATTTGAAAGCAATGGCTTACCGGGGCTCTGCAATGGTTCCAGTGCACTTGACCGTATTGCATTTATATGCAGCGCCATACGGCCTAGACTTGCGTAAGCATTTTGTACATGCCATGTACCACCATGGCTGGCCAGTGAGCATTTCCTTCAGCTGGATGTTTACAATGTATTTGTTTCCCTAGATGGTAAAAAGCAATATGTTAGTTGAGCACTATTTGTAAGGAGGTAGGTTTCTTTTATGACAAGAGGAATTCATACCCAAATTTGGTGTGGGTCTTCGATGCTGAATAGTTATGTGACTGTTGTTGGCTTTAGTGCTGCACTGGCTGCTATGTCTCCAATTAACCGAACAGGTTCCATCATGTATGCGTATCTGCATTGCACAGTTCAGTTATGAGACAGAAGAAACGTGACGGACAAAGAGTTTGTATTTTCACATAGAGCATGATATGATCTAAAAAGAAAATAGTGTTCACCTGTCTTACAGAGCAATGGTTTCAAGCATTGCCGGATTGATATACCATTTGCATGTTGGAGATCCTTGCAGCTGTAATTGATCTGAAATCGAGTACAGAATGCATGGTCAGTGATTTACAGCGCACAGTGTGACCTAGTAACAGTATTGCAACCGCTGCTTGTTTCGACATGGACTTGACTTCCTCAGCTGGAAAGCGGTGTGCTAACCAGTTTGCACCTATGTACCTTTTCTTCTCATCAGGAATGGGAACATAAATAAAGCAGAGGCCGGTTACATTTTGTACCTAGTATGTCAAGTCCAAATAGGATCGATTTAGCTCTCTAGCCCACCATCATGCCTCTAATTCCACAACGAAACATGACAGCAACATGAAATACATCCACGAGGCTAAATACTCGCAGCACATAGGCAGCCTTAAACAACTGACAGATTGGTAGAAAGTCATCACCATCAAGTGTTTATATTTCGACAAAATAACTACTGAGATGAACTAATTTGAAATCTGATATGACAAAATAATTCACTCGCTTAGCCCCAAAGAATCCAACGATTCAATGAGATCATTTTATATTTCGACAAAATAACTGAAAGCAAGCTCAGTGATGGAAACAAAGTCGAACATGAAGGGATTTTGATGATAGAAAGAGGATAAGTTGATTAGAAAGAACACATGGAACCAAAAGCACCTCTGCTTGGAAAAGCTCAAATGAAACCAAGAAAGAAAAGGCTAGATCGTGTGGCTCAGCAACAAATGTCAATAAAACATATATGTCTGGGCCATGTAGATAATTCAATAAGAATATTTTTTTTCACAAATATTATCAACTTGCACATCAGATCGGGTCAAAAGATCTAAAGGACAAATGGGTACAACATGTCTCAGAAAATAGAAACTACTGCCAGGTTCACCTCCGCCTCATGCTATGTTGCTTAGCTAATCAGGACATATATGAAAGGAAATACACAGGAAGGAACCGAAGTGGAAGAATTCAGCGATGGAAAAAAATTCCTAGCCCCTTCCGTTTTCTTCTGCCTCTGTAATTGTCACCATTGCTCACCATCTCTCTACACAGCACACAAGCAACTCGATCCCCGCACCTAGAATCAAAAGATTGAAGAGAGGGACAACCTTAAATTGGATCAAGGCTCATGGCTGCCGTCGTAGCATCCACGCCTCAGCCTCATGGCTGCGGCGAGGTCTTGGTGGCCCCTGGCGCTCCATCGCTCCTATGTTGGAGCCCTCACTCGCCCACGCTCGATGATGCTCAGCAGCTTCGAGGAGTTAGAGGTAGGCAAGCAAAGAGTAGGACCAAGCCGGCGTCCACCTCTCGGCCGTTCCCGTGCCGCCTCGCCTGGCCAGTCGCTGCCACTGGCACCGCGCGGACCACCCGCTGCCGCTTTCCCGCCGCCGCCGCAGTTGCCCGGCGCCGTCCGTGTCGCCCCGCGACCCTCCCTCGCCGCCTCGCCCGGTCGAGGTGCGCTCAGTTGCTCCCGTGTCGTGCCGACCGACCGCGGCCTGATGCGCCGGCTCAACCGCCCGCCTCCACCGTGTGTTGCTGTTGCTGCCTTCCCAGACGCAACCCGTCCCGTGTTGTACAGCCGCCGTGCGACGCAGTGCGGCACCGCACCGGCCGGCCGCAGCACGGAGCGCCGCCGCCCCTCGCAGCTGCGGCAGCCCGTGGCGGGGACACCGGTGAGAACGCAAGATTGCTCCTGATATGAGATGGGAAAATGGTAAATCTTGAAAAATAAATCTGAATCAAATGGAATCCTAGAGAGAGATTGCCGGACCAGGAAGATCCGCCACCCCGCGCTTGCAGAGCGGCGCCTCTGCCGGCGGGGTCGCGCCGGCGCAGCACCGGCCGGTTGGCGAGGCGCTGCGTCAGTTGCAGGGAGGAGGCAGCACGGCCGGCACCCGAGGCCTCGCAGCGCCTGTTGTACGCCGTCCGGCCGCTGCCACCGTACCGCATCGACCACCAACTGCGACCTTGGTGGGGATCGTCGAGGAAGGCAGACCTGTGTAGGCTGAGGGGCTCGTTGGATTGGTGCCGCAGCTGGGGCTCCCTTGACGGGACGGATCGTGGGGTGGGGGCGGGGCGCCCCTGGGCAAAGCGCGCCGCGGAGCGCGGCGGCCTGGCTGAGGCTGAGGATGCCGGACCGAGAAAGACGGCGGTCATTGGGGCTTCTTCATTGCCGGACCGTGCAGCACTGGCTTCTTCATTGGGGCTGCGAGTCAGGTGAGAAGGACAGCCACCGCGTGAATCGAAGTTTCTCGGGCAAGCTCGCTGGAAAAATACTTCCTCTGTTTTTTCAATATTTGTCACTTTTGACCATACTATTCACATTTTGACCTTTTAATAACTTCTAAAATACTTAGTTACATAAAGTACACTTATGATTAATAGATGTGGAGTAGATAGTATTTTAGTAACATAATATATTTATGAGAGTTTAATTATGTATTAATGAAAAAATAAGGATCAGTTGGAACAGTAAAAGTCAACACTGACAGTTATTAAAAAACGGAGGAAGTACCATTCATCGGCGTATCAACGGCCGGGAGTAACGGACCAATCAGGAGCCGAGAAACCGCGTCGGTTTAGAAACGAAGAGATTTGTGTATCGGCTAATTGAGCTTATTTTGATACTTCCCGTGGCAACAGCATTAGTTGAGAGGGTATTCTCAGCTATGAATATCATAAAGACAGATTTGCGCAACAAAATGAGAGATGCATGGCTCAATGACTTGATGATATGCTACACACAAAGGAGATATTTAGGAGCATCAGCAATGAAAGAATCATACAAGAGTTCGAAGATATGAAAAGGCGCCAACAATTAGTTCCAAAAAATAATTTAGTAGTATGCAATTATTTCCTATTTGACAATTAGTTTGAAATAATGCAATGTTACAGTTATATTTATCACTAATTTATTTTCGTGTTTTTCTTGCAGGCAATTGTTACTCATGAGGATTAATGGGGCAACGTCCAGTTCTGTGTGTTATCATTTTTCTTTTGGTGTGAAATTTGTTTGAACATTCAAATTTCGAATTTATATATGAGACAGTTTGAACTTATGCTTACTAGAGTTCGTGGTTTAGCCCCTCTACAATTTCCTCCTCTACTCTTCCTCCCTGCCCATCGCGCACCCCCTAACCACGTTAGACTATCTCCAACAGATGCTCTATATGCTACATAATACACAAAATGAGTCTTCAAAGAGGAAAAAACACTCTCCAACGGAGCACCCAAACAGCCTATCCATTTTTCTCCTTCCCCCCTCCGCGACCAACATTTGCGGCTCCTCGCCCCCATGACGCAGCCATCACGCACCTCTCCTCCGCCTGCCTCCTCCCCCTCCACCCCTTCGGACGAGCTCCATGAGGGCCACCACGGCGGCGCGAGCTCCTCCAAATCCGTCGCGTCGTCGTCGCCCTGGCCGCCTCCCCCTCCCCGCCGGCCTCCTCCTCCTCATTGCCGTCACGCACCTCCAGATCCGCCGCCCCGAGGCGCTCCCCTCCCGAGCCCGAGCTCGCCCCACCTGGTGGAGCTCCTCCCCGCCGCCCTGCGTCGCGCCCGCCCGGTGGAGCCCGTCCTCCTCCTCCTCGAGCTCGGCCTCGCCTCGCCTTCCTCCTTGCCGTTGAAGGCAGCAACGGAGGTGCGCGCCATGGCGGTCACGGTCAAGGCGCACGCCATGGCGGACTCGCGGACGGCGGACTCGGCGGAAGGGTCGACGGCGGACCGCCGCGCCCCTCCCCCTCCCCGACTCCGCTCCGCCACGCCGATGACTGAAGTGGACTCCCGGAGAGCGGCGCGATGCGGAGAAAAGGTGCCGTCGTTGGAGATGGAAGTTTTTTGCGTCTTGTTCTTGATGCTGAGCAAGACACATTTTGTGTTTTGCGTCTCCTGCACCGTTGGAGACAGCCTTAGTAAGGATATGTTTGGTTGTGCTTTTGGCTTTAGCTTTTGTTGTTCAAAAGCCAAAAGCCAACCAAAGAGGCTGACTGTGAGCAAAAGTTGCAGCAAAAAGCTGCTCTTCTGTACTTCATATTCCACAGCACCTTCCGTGGTGCTTTCAGCGGCTGTGAGATGGCAAGTTCGTGGAAATTACCAGCCATCGGTTATGTAGCCTACCAGTTCGTTTCTTTCCCCTTCGCATCTCTCCGCGCGAGCCCACTCCGCCGCGATGTTCGCCGCCACGCGCCTGCTCCGCCGTGTCGGTGACCCGCCCTCCGTTCTCCGGCGACCCTCCTTCTCTTCTCCGTCAGTCAGCTCCGGTGACCCTCCCTCCCGTCTCGGGCACAGTCTGCTGCGGGTGCGGGAGCGTGAGCTCCCTCGCCGTCGTCTCGCGGACGAGCCCCAAGCTACGCGCACAGGCTCCGCCGTCACCACGCGGGCGCGGGCTCGCGCGGGGCTCGCCAGGCTCCCCTCTCCAGCGCAAGCGGCGCCCCATCCTCCCCCGCTTCCCTCATCTGCAGCGCGAGGTGCGCCCTGAGCAGGACCCGCTCTCTCGTCTCCATCCGCTCCTCGCCAGATCCGGCTCCATCCGGCGTGGCAGCCTCATCCGGTGCGGCTTCTCTGTCAGCGCATAGCCACCGGTGAGCTGTAGATTAGGCCAACATAGCCGCCGGTGAGCTCTAGATTGGGAATTTTTCCCCCCAACTTTCAAACCCAAGCCGCAAATTGACGAAATTCGTGATGCAGACCACGGGAGAGGCCAAATTCATCACGCAATCAACTCATACACCTCTTTATGGTTCCATTTTGTTGGTCAAATCTACATCTCCACTAATCCTTGTGGCTAGCGATTTGAG
Source organism: Eragrostis nindensis (assembly GCA_012490785.1). Classification (NCBI taxonomy): domain Eukaryota; kingdom Viridiplantae; phylum Streptophyta; class Magnoliopsida; order Poales; family Poaceae; genus Eragrostis; species Eragrostis nindensis. The sequence continues at coordinate 246,224 of JAAXCT010000577.1, read as the reverse complement.
CTGGTTCTTGGTCTTTGTGGAAGAGACGACCGTGCGGCATTGAGAATCTTCACTGGCTCTACGGCGATAGCAATTGCTAAGCGGGTGCTAAATTGCTAGATTAATCAAGATGCACATGGAACATGGAAGAAGAGATTCCAATCAATTGGAAGCGGAACGACCGGCTGCTGTGATAGGGATCAACATGAGCTGGATGAGAGCAGAGCGACATTGGAATGAGATTTTGCGGAAAGACCCTCACGAAAAATGTAATTAATGTTAATATTTTTGTGTCTTGACATTTTATGCAAACCCCCAGAAGTTAAGATAATTTCTGAAATGCTTTTTGAAATTTAGACCATGTGAATGAAAGTAAATTAAGTTTTCTTTTTTAAAATAATGTTTCTCATGTATGTAAATACGTGAACAACGCATTATTTTACAATCAATTTGCATATAAATTGTCTCTCAGAACCTGTAATAGCATTTCAGACATTTTCACAACTTTTCCACAGCCACAGCTACTTCAACCAAACGGCTTTCAGCTTTCCCACAGTTCACAGACCACAGCAGCTTTTTCCACAGCTCACAGCTATAGCAGCTTTTTTCACAGCCACAGCTCAACCAAACACATCCTAAACTTTTTTTTTGACGGTCAACGGGGGAGGAGAGAATCCCCACCTGAATTTCCATTAATTTTAATGGTAGCCAAAACGGCCCGATAAGTGTTACAGCAGTGGTGAGGCAACAGGACAACAGAGATTACACAGTACAACAGAGGCAAACAAAAGAAAAAACACAACTCTCGATCCGCTAAGAGACAAGCCTTAGCCTTGAACACAAACTGATGAACAGCCACCGATCGTCGGTAAAAATGGCACCACTGAACAACATACTTGCCGGCTTCACAATGGGAATTATACCACCACACCACCCCTCGTAGCTGCGCCGCAATGTTGCCGCCCTCCACCTTCCAACAAGGGGAGGAAGCCTTGAAGGACCGAGGGACCGCCCAACAGAGGGGGACTAAGAGTGGGGGAAGTACGCCGACCACAGCTTGCCGAAGAACAACGACCTCTCTTGAAGCTGACGAAGACACCTTCCAGCGCATCCGGTCTCCACGAGCCACCATCCAACGCCCTTCGTGGGGAGGAATCCACTAAGGAGGGAGGGCCAGCAAGCATGGACGCACCCGGCATATGATTTAATGACACCATCAACAAAGAGACCGCCGACGAAGCAGAGGCGCCAGCAGCAACACCCCGCCGAACCACAATGAAAGCCACCAGCAGAGCTTAGACCATAAGCCTGGCTCCGAGGCGATGAGAGGGGAAAGGACACAAAGACACATAGATCTCCAAAAGCTTCATGAAGGTGAGCATCGGAGCATGATGGTCAACAGAGCTCAAGACGTGCGAAGGCATAACACCTCCCCACACATGGCGTGGCACTTTCGTTGCACGATATCTAGTGTTCGTCGTTGTCTTGAGAGGTCGGTTATGGCACTACGGCAACGCCTCCAACGAGGGAAACAACGCCTAAAGCGTTGTCGTTACCGGCATCGGCAATAGCCGAGCAAGGCTTACGCCCAGCGCCCCACACCTCAACAGCAGGTCATCACACCTCAGGCTCACTAACCATCACAACTCCTCACCTCCATCACCGAGCATCGATCCACACCTCCGGCAAGCCGGCAATTGCAGATGTGACGCCCATCAGGATGTTCCCCGCCATGTTGTGTTGCTCCACGAGAAGGCTGACCAAGGCAGTAGTGGGCATTGCGCTCACGGCACCACGCCGCGCCCGCCATCGCGTCCACGGCACCACGCCGCGTCCGTGCGCCCGCCAGCGCGCCCACGGCACCACGCCGCGTCTGCACGCCGGCCCTTGCGCCGTTGCCGTGCTCCGCGGCGTCACGGCTCCAGGCCGCGAACTTGCCACGGCAGCCCGGCGCTACGGCGGCTAGGAACGGCCTCGCCCAGCCCGGTCGTCGCAGCACACGCAGGCCAAGCATCACCACCACTGGGACGCCGCCGTCGCGCCCGGGCGACGACCCTCGCCGTGAGCTTCACTCCCGGGCCTCAAACCGAAGGGGAAACACCAGATCCGGCGTGGGGGCGCCCGGATCTGGTGATTAGAGGCCCGGCCATGGCTGCAGACCTCCATGTTTTGCAGATCGAAGGAAGAGAGCGGAGGGGAAGGGAGGAGGCGAAAAGGAAGAAAAGGGGAGGCGAACGGAGCCGGTTGTGCGGCTCCGCCGCTAGCCGCCGCCGCCGCCGCCGCCGTTGATGGGGCCGGCGGCGGCGGCCGGAGTTGGGGGCAGCGGTGGGCTTTCTGGTGGAGCGAGTGGGTCGCCCCTCCCGTCCTAAACTTTTTTGACAGCGTCGGATTAAGATCAAGCAGTTTTGACAGCAGCGGGTATTTTTCTTGACCGGTGATTTTTGTCTGTGTACGATTGCTATTGGCATGGCTTCCTCCCGTTCGCCCCTAGTACGGTTGTGCCCTGTGCGTCGTTTCGATTGCGCCGCTCCTACACGGCTGGAGTAAGGGTATCTCCAACGGTAGGGGGCACCTAAGCCTCAAAACTGGTGTGGATGAGCCACCCAGAAAGAAAAAAAAAAAAAACTTCTATCTCCAAGGTGGTGTTTGGATTCCGGGAAATGAGAGGTGGGTTAGGGATTGGGAAATGATGTATGAGGGAATGAAGGATTGAGATTTAATATAATGAAGAAATGAAGGGTTGAGATTTGCCATCCTATTTCCCTCTCCCTATTTCCCTATCCCTAACCCGGAATCCAAACGCCACCCAAGGATGAGACCAAAAACAGGATACCTTTTCTTCCTCCGCCACCGCGACTAGCCCCGCCGGCGCGCCTCCGCTCCACCCCGCTCGCCCGCGCCGCGCGCTCCGCTCCACCGGCGGCGCGGCCCGCCCCGCCCCGCTCGCTCGCCGCGCCGCTCGCCGCCGCGTCCCCGCAGCCCGCGACACCACCGGGCTCCTCCCTGCCAAGGCCCCGCGCAGCCCGCCCCGCCCCACTCGCTCGCCGCGCCGCGCGCCGCCGCGTCCACGCCGCCCCCGCAGCACGCGACGCCACCACGTGCGCCGCCCCGCCGCGGCCGCGCGCGCCGCTGCCAGAGCCTCGCGACGCCGCCCCCGCAGCACGCGACGCCGCCACGTGCGCCGCCCCGGAAGCGAAGCAGGACGAGCCGCGCCATGGATTGGAGGAGCCGCGACGGGGATTGGAGGAGCCGCGACGGGGAGTCGCCCAGGTAGGCCTGCAGCTCGATGTCGAGCAGGGACTCGCCGGGATTTCTTTTTTTCGCTGCTCGCTTGTTGGTTTGCGCGCTCCGCCGCCGTCCCCCTCCTGTCTACCTCTTCGCGCGGCTGGACGGCGTCGAGGGCGTGTACTCCGAGGTCGACGGCGTGTACTCCTCCGAGTTTGGCCCGTCTCCCTCCCGCGTGCAATCTTGTCACGGAGCAGCACGCCGCCGCGGAGCTCGTCACCCGCGGAGCAGCGGAGCTCGCGCCGCCGCGGCCTCCGGGAGGGGTCAGGCGGAGGAGGGGAAGGCGCAGGGGAAGGAGGACGAGCTCCCACCGACGCACCCCGGCTCCTTCTTCCTCATCGTCTTAGGTGGGTGGATGTGTTGCCAACACTTCCTTAATTTCTTTTCATAATACATCATTGTTGCAGATTTTGATTCAATCAAACAAAAATGATAGTCACATGTTGGACCACTCATGCTGGAACCTATTTTTATTTTGAGAGCAATTGTCCAGAAGGTGCTAAGTATAAATTATAGGTAGAAAATTTTAAATGGTTGCTCAAATTGGCATGTTATATTCCTAATAGTTGGCATGCCTCTTGTTTTTAGGATTTCATCTGCCAGGCTCCATCTTCAGAGTGCGCACCCAACATCCAATTATCTCATTCACGAATTAGATGACAAAGGCACAAGATTTTCCAGGTTGAATATTCATGCATATTGCCTGCCTATCAGCTATTTTGTCCCAGTAAATTCTAGGCAATGAAAACACCAATCTGATATAGCATAAGACCTTATGCATTTATTATCCATTTGTGGTGGACTGTGAGAAGTAATTAAATAAGTATCTGTGTTTAAAGATGTGCACATTTTTACAATCCAAACATTGGGCCGACAAAGGGAGAGAGGTGCGCCTGTTTGTATTTCAGAACATTGTTTTAACCTTTGGCTCTGCAGGTTGGTTGAGTTCATATTACTATGCAAACAATTTAAACTGTAATTTAGGATATGTATGCTTTTTGTTACACCTAGATTTCACCCCTCCTTTTTTTTTTTCGAAAACGCAGGAGAGCTGCACTTCTTTGTATTAGAGAGAGAATTGGTAGTCCCCTTACATCAGCTCATACGGGGACCAAATATGAGACTCGGTTTACAACTCAAAAAAGAGCTAAACTCAGCTCTGATGGAATCAAACTGTTTAGCAGCTGTCCTTTAAAAATCCAGAAGTGCCATGTATGAAATTGGTTTAACACTTACTCTAACTTTGTGTATGCAGATGCTCACATTTGGTCTTTCATGTGCTTGATGTAATGGGGTTTTGCCAATCTATGATAGAAGTATTGCAATTCATGTCGCATTAATAGCATGGACTTTCGCCCAGGTGAGTTCCAATGATAATTACCATACATTTAGCATTGATCCTCTTATATGGCTTATTACCGTCTGTACCATTTCTCTTGAGTAACTGAATGTTAATGTGTGTTGGAGAAAGTCCTAACCAAATAGATGGTTTTTCTTTGTCTCAATGGAGAAAGCAATAACAAATTAGATGAATTTTTTTGCTGCGAGGACCAATGATTATGTATTTTCAATGATGTTCTGATATGTGATAAGTAGCAAAAGTCTCAATACATTCTGGCTCTTTGATTCTTTACATGGGAAAAAGGATGTCATATATTTTGTTTTCTTCAGTTCTAAATCTAAGAACAAAAAATATTTGCCATCGTCAATGTTTGTTCTATCCCTGCCCACAGTATAGTATCTCGAGTGAATAGTACTTGTGTAGTACTCGAGTGTATCCCAAAGGTCATAGCACTAAAGTATGTAGCACATGATCCAATATTTCACTTGCCTATAGTACTGCATTCTACATTGTGCAAGATATCCTGATGTTTCAGGTTTTGGCCATGCTCAAGCATGGCTTTGTATTCTACTTTTGATATATATCTATATACTTTGGCCATGTTTCAGGTTAGTATTTGCATACTTTGGGCTCGGGGTGCTTTGGTATGTAATCAATTTTTTGGATATTCCTGAAGGAGAATGGTAGAGCCTAAATTGTAGGTTGGTAAATGAAGTTTCTTTAACATTTTTAACAAATAGTACTTGCAGAAGGTCAGCTAAATTTACGTTGTAAAATGCTCTTTTGATGAGCTAGCCTTCGTTTTCGATCAAGTGGCTAAGACGAGCCACCTGTACATTTGATTTCCTGATTCATATCAATTTTTGATTTGTTTTGGTTTGAGTTGTACACGAAGCCAGTGCATGTGACAAGTGGCACTGACGCAGATTCATGACTAGAGTGGATGGATGGTGAGGCTTCTTTGCATTAGAATTAGTCGAACTTGGTGATTCCTTGGATATGCCTTCTTTGTTGTATGTGTTGTTCATTTGCTAAATGGGTTTCCATTGATCCCGTAGCTTGTCTGTCTTGCTTCATTATTCTCCTTGTTTTCGGCCACTCCTAATACTGTTAGTGCCTCCTTGAAATTGACATTATGTACTGTCCTATGTATTTAATTTATATTAAAGTGATGCTCTCCTGCTTGATTTTGTGCAGGGATAATTTTGGATAGCTGAAAATGGATTCTTATCTCCTAATAACAGCGGTGTAAATGCAAGTTGGTGCTTCTGGCTACATGATCAAGGCAGTCAAACTACATTGATTTCTTAGGCATTGCTCTTGAAGTTAAGATTTTGCTTTATTAATCATTTAATTCTGCATATACTGAATAATGTAGCTTTGGTTCTAACTCTGTAGTCTGTATCCTTTTGCAAAGACCTGGAGATGACTTGCAACGTTTCGGATCTCTTGAAGTTTTTTGTAGAATGATGTTCAAGCAATCCTCCTCTTTACCATTAATAGCCAGAAACAGAGGTCATTCCTTACTGATTCATATTTCTGGACCAATTTTAGGCAACACATATTGAGGGTACTTTTTTATTGTATCTTGTTGCAATATTCCTCTCTTCAATCGTGCGGCCTTATATTTAAACATTTGCTTCTTGTTATTTGGCTAATAGGGCTAGAAGCTTGTTGCACAGGCCAGAAAGAAACAAAGATATGGGCAGGGCACATCTTCAGGCAAAAGGATCACTTAATTTAATAATTTCAGAGGTGCATCTTATATTTGAGAAATATGTCGTGTCTAAGAAGTTTTCTGCATTTCAGTTCCATTGTCTCTATGAATTCATAGTTCTGTCTGGTTGAACAGACTATCCAATTGATGTTGTTGATTCGTCTATTAAACTTCACCTGATGTTCCTGCTACACCAAGAGAGTGAGTTGCTGACAGCTCCATCAGTCACAGATGTTTTATTTCACCATATTCTACTGAGTATATAAAGATAGTGAGTTAGTGACTTCCCTGATATTTTCGTTTTTGCCTTCTCCGTTCACATCCTACCTTCCAGCGCATAATGTTACCACATAGAGAGATCAATTTAGCTTCACATAAGGCACTATTGGATTGGAGAGAGGTTGTAATGATATTCATCTATGCAGTTCACAAATCTTCTGTGTCATTGTCCAAAGTCATAGCTGATTCTTATTTTTACATGCTAAATGTTTCAATATTTGGCTCTGTTGTTATAATATGTTCTTGCTTTGGCACACAACTTTTTCTTTAGAATTTAAAGAATAATCCACTTATGCATTCTTTTTTAGCTTTCTTTTGATTTAATGCTTCCAGCAAGGTTTAATATATTTTCTTGGTACAACATTTAATTCATGATGTACTTTTGTGCAATCCTTCTCTCTTCTTTGATGGCACAGTTTTCATTCATTGAAGTTATGTTATCGATATAAGTTTTCCTTTCCTTAATAGGTCACTGATATTTATTCCGTCGTCCTCAAGTATGTTCAGTGTTTCTTTCATATATGCAGATATGTTGTCTAACTCTGTTGCTCATCCCAATGCAGTGAACTTAATTTTCAGTTGTGCACTTCATTCATACAATACCACTTCCAATATTACATTGTATTTTCCAATAGAGAAAATTAACTTCTGGTATTTTTCTGATTGTTATGAAGCCAGCATGTATTGATAGCTGGCCTAGAATACTAGTTGTGTAGCAATTGCTGTTACTTTGCTTCTCAAACCACCAAATTTATTATCTACTTTGCTAGATTTTTACCATCATTTTTGTTTTCCTCCAGTGGCATTCTAGACTAGACCTTTTTGGAAGATCTGAGATAGGGAGGATGTATTTGACTATTTAGTGGTCATCTTGAATATACTCATTCTTTCAAGCAACATATAAGCTGATAAAATAGAGTACTCTATGAATTGTCTCAATAGTTTACCTTTTCTGTCCTTTGAGTTGAGAGTCTTATAACACAATGCAATAGGTAATATGATCTAGATGCCCCCTTTTTCCCCTTGCTAACTTCTCTCTATTTTTTCGTTGGCGTGTGTAGCTGCATGTTGTACATGTATGGACACAGTTAGACTATGGTCTAGCTAGATGGCCTTGCTGATGTGGCTTGTGTACATAACAGGTTAGTATTATCTTTCATTCTAATTCTCTCAATACGCTAATTCCAAAGCTCACTTGGTTTCCTCGCGTGGTGTATATTGCTCTGTTATAATATCCGAGGAGCCACATGTGAAACTGGTAGTTTGTCCTATGACGATGTGCAAAGCAAAGTCATTACTGTGCATCATATGTCTCTTCTTTAGAAGAGAGAGTGTGTCAATTAAAAGTTGTTCCAATTGATGGTACTAAACTCTTAACCATAGGTCTGTTCCAATTGTAGCTTGTTCAGTTATTGCCACATTTTCCTCTCAAGATGTTATTCTGAAAAACAAAGAAAAGCATTTCTATGGCTGCCGATACAGAAGGAAACTGAGTAGTAACTGTATATATACATGACTTTCATAGTAGGTTCTTTCAGTTATTTCTTGTTTTTTCCCCTCAAAAGAAGGTATTGGTTTTTTATTTCGACCCATGTTTGTATTTATGCACTAATTCAGCTCACATCATTCACATGTTTCCCTTTATCAAATTAGTTATTTGCTTGTGTAATATTTCTGTTGTATTTTTTTACTATATTTAATTCACTTTACGCTTTTGTTATTTGAATGGCTGGTGTAAATTTGCCAGTTCTTATGTTCAGTAGACAGAATGCCGGATCGGCTGCACTCTGTTATCTTAGCTTTCACCTTCTGTTGTCTGAGATTTTTTGTGTGTTTGTATGTTATTCCCCCCTAAATCTTGACATTGGTACTGGATTGCTGGTTACTGTCTTCCATGGGGTGGTCATAGAATGTGAATTGCAATACTCCAGCGGGGGCAGTGGCAAGCAAGCTGAGCCAGTGCTAGATTGATGACGACGAGAAGAAAGGGCAGCTATGGACATGATGTCTGTGCAAGTACCTGATGCTTTGGGGAAGGGGTGTTCTTTGAGAGCCTTTCCTCTTTTGATCATCATCATCATCACAGTACATACTTTTTATTCATGTTTTCCAAGGTTGTGATGTTGGTAGACAAAAATTTTCAACTCATGATTTTATTGCCATGCTTCAGACAATGTATTACACATCCATCTGTAGAGATATATGAGTATCTTCACTAAGTGCGTTCATTATTATAACCCGTTGTGTGATATTTGCATCGATTAATATATATGGTATTTGAGCTGCGTGTTTTAGTTACAAATTAACTATCATATATTATCCAGTATCGCAATGACGTCACCGAGCTAGAGTTTCCGTCGTCGAACGGAAATGTCATTTGTACCCTTATGACAATGTTGTACAGAATATTCCGCGAATATAGTGGGTGGCCAAGGGTAATTTGGTCATGTCGAAATAACCCTTGGCCTTCCCTATAAATACCCGCCCCCGGGCTCCGTAGAACGGGACGGAACGGGAGAGATTACACCCTTGTAATGAAATGCTGTTCCGTTGTTCCGTGAGAGTTGTTTGATGTCCGTGTTGGGATTCTTTGTTTCCATGATGAAGAATTCCCAACATTGGCGCCCACCGTTTGTGTCGCTCGAAAATACCACCCGTGATGCCACATAGAAAGAAAAAAGCACCTAGTCCAAAAACCACCATCAGCCCCCACCCGCCGGACTTTGAGGAAGAAATTCTCCCTCCCAACCCGGCATTCTCGGAAGAAGAAATTCGTTGGGCATTCATTCAAGAAAGGCAAATGGCCGACGAGACCAACCGAATTTCTGACGCGATGCAAGCAAGCCTAGCCGCCGGAATTCGGCCAAGTGATGAGGACATCGCCGCCAAAAGCTCTATCGACCTCATTTTCAGTGAAGAAGCAGAAAAGTCGAAGCAAGCAAAAGCCGGCAAGCAATGGGCGGAACCACCGTCGACAATCAACCCTGAGGAAAGTGATCCAGAGGAAGATGAAGTTGACAAGCAAATGCGTCAGCTCTCCAACTTGCAACAACTTGGAAAAAGACTCAAGCTAACAAAGGAGAAGATAATCTCTGAAGAGAGGGCTAGAGAGAAAGAAAGGCTCCGGCTGCAGATTGAACAAGCAAAGGCGGCAGTCGCCGAACTGCAAAAAGAGCTCGATGAGATGACAAGCGCCACAGGGCAAAATAGCGAAGCAAAGAGAGAGCATTACCGGGTGACTCCCGACTTTGAAACAAACAACAATGGCGAAGGCCATCATGGGCCTCGGACTGTATACCGCCAATCTGCACCTTTCGTGAGTAAATTCGACAAGAACTCCCCCTTGTCAGAAGGACTCCAGTTGACCCCATGGCCAGCAACTTACAAGCCTATCTCCTTATCAAAGTACAATGGTTCAACCGACCCAAGGCAATTCTTGATGTCATTTGAAGCTGCAGTAGCATCTGCTGGAGGAGATGATACCGTATTGGCGAAGACCTTTGTCACTGCAATTGAGCATCAAGCCCTCGAGTGGTATTCTAGGCTGAAGCCCGGATCAATATATTTAAGGGAGAACCTAAGGGATAAATTGACGACAAACTTTCAAGGTTTTCACAGAACATCTATATCTGCAGACGAACTCAGGGCATGTGTTCAGCAAGAAAAAGAGCCCCTGCAAGACTATTTCCAGAGGTTTGTCAAGCTCAAAGCCAGGACAGATGATATTCCAGACCAAATTGTCATTGATGCCGCAATTGGAGGATTGCAAGCCGGTCCTTGCGTCACTCATTTTTCCATGCACCGCCCTTCAACACTCGAAGAGCTCTTCTCAACGATCGATCAGTTTTGTAGAGCCGACAATGACCACAGAAGAAGATTAGAGCAGCAGAGCGCGCAGCGTCAGGCGAAGAAAAACCAATCAAGCCAAAGGCAGCAGGATTGAAATTCGTCTAGGAGAGGCGGCAACAACAATCAGAGCCAGAACTCCAACCTAGTCAATCATATCGACAACCAAGAAGAAAAGCCGACACAAGCAACCCTGCCGGCAGTTTTCAACACAGAGGAGGAAGAAACAATCGCTCTCGAGGAAGGGGTCGCGGCAATTCGCACAACTCGCGAAACCAGGAGCCAAAAAAGCCATACTGTCTGTTTTACGGACTTGACATGGGTCACACCTCCAAGGAATGTCCAGAAACAAAAGATGCTATGGAAAGAATGAAAGCCAAGGAGCAAAGAAGCGAAACACAGAGAAGTGTCAATCACACGGCTGCCACCAATTCTTGGAACAACTCACCTTTCGGTGCTTCTTACCCATTCCAATACTTCCAGAATTCTTACAACCCTCACCACCACTTCCAAAGCCCATACCAACCACACCCACCATCTTCGCCGCATATTCAGCATTTGGCGACATCACAAACAAGTTCATACACACCCCAGCCGCAAATTCCAAGAATCACTGCCTCTAAAGAGCCGCCTTTACCACCTCCGCCGCCTTTCCCAAAACAGTCAAACCAAAACAATTCATCTCAGAGCCTTCCCACTTATGGAGTCATCCTGCCAATAACCGGCGGATCTACATCCGAGTTTGAAAGTAAGAAACAAAAAAAAATTACTTCCGAGCCGTCAATGCGGTGTGCAATGGACCCGTGGTGAAATCACGGTAGTCGCACATTCCAATCACATTCACAGAAGCCGATCTAAACCTCCACTGCTACCCTCATACAGATGCCATGGTCATTCAGGCAAACACCTATGGTTGGTCAGTCACCAAAATACTTGTTGACAACGGAAGTTCGGCTGACATCCTCTTCAAAAGAACATTTGACCAGCTCAACCTTGATTCATCTCTACTTCAGCCTTCAGAATACCCCCTGTACGGTTTTGGCGGGAGAGAAGTTCGCGCTCTCGGCAAAATAAGCCTCCCAGTATCCTTTGGCACCCTCGACAATGCAAGAACAGAGCACATCACCTTTGATGTGGTGGATATGCCTTACCCCTACAATGCAATCTTCGGACGAGGAGTCCTCAATGCATTTGAAGCAGTTTTACACAGCTCTTACCTCTGCATGAAAATGCCGGCACACAAGGAGGTCATCTCAGTCTTTGGCGATCAGCAAGAAGCCAGAAATATTGAAAGGGCGGCAGCCCCCGGCCAGAAAAATGTACACTTTTTGTACGCTCACCCGAATGTGCATGTCTTGTACCCGGCAGGGAGAAAGCCAGGGAAAGAAGTCCTTCAGTTGGAAAAAGAAATGGACAAGGAAGAACCAGCAATTGCGGCTAATGAGGAAACAAAGAGAGTTCCACTGGACAAGCATGTCTTAGGACAGGAGGTTGTAATTGCGGCAGGTATGCCGAAGGACATGGAGAAAGCTTTTGTCCAGTTCCTTCGCAAAAACAAGGATGTTTTTGCCTGGTCTGCAAGTGACCTAAAAGGCGTCAGCCGGGATGTAATAGAACACAAGTTGCGAATCGATAAAAATATCAGGCCAAAGAAGCAGAAACTTCGAAAAATGTCCGACGACCGGGTCGAAGCAGTCAAAGCTGAAGTGCAGAGGTTGCTTGACGCAAATGTTATCAGGGAGGTGAAATATCCAACCTGGTTGGCTAACACTGTACCAGTAAAGAAAAAGAACGGAAAGTGGCGGATGTGCATTGATTTCACTGATCTCAACAAGGCCTGTCCCAAAGACGATTTCCCACTGCCCAGAATCGACAAAATTGTCGACGCAGCGGCGTGCTCAGAACTCCTATCACTGCTGGATTGTTTCTCCGGATATCACCAAATCTTCATGTACAAAGAGGATGAAGAGAAAACAAGTTTCATCACCCCTTTTGGAACTTATTGTTTTGTCAGAATGCCGGAAGGCCTAAAAAATGCGGGACCTACTTTCTGCAGAATGACATCTATCGCCTTTGAGAATCAGTTAGGCAAGAACTTGTCAGCCTATGTCGACGACATAGTGGTAAAAAGCGGCAAGAAAGAAGATCATATTTCTGACTTGGCTGAAACATTCGCAAACCTCAGAAAGGCAAACCTCAAGCTTAACCCTGAAAAATGTGTTTTTGGAATTCGCAAGGGAAAGGTTTTGGGATGCTTAGTGTCAATCAAAGGCATCGAAGTCAATATGCGAGAGCCGCAATGCCTCAAATATGTGCGGGGAAGCTCACCGGTAGAATTGCGGCACTCAACAGGTTTATTTCCAGATCAGCCGAAAGAAGCCTTCCTTTTTTCAAAGTCCTCAGAAATGCAAATAACTTTCAATGGGGCCAAGAGCAGAAAAAAGCATTCGCAGAATTGAAAGAGTATCTCAAGGAAATGACTGCCTTCGCAAGTCCCAAACAAAATGAAACTCTGCTAATGTATGTATCAGCATCGCACTCAGCAGTATGTGCCGCACTTGTGCAAGAACAGCAAATTGAGAAGAAGGGCAAAGTGATGAAAGTTCAAGTGCCAGTATGCTATGTATCTGAAGCTCTTTCAGGATCAAAAGATTATATTCCGAACAGGAAAAGATAGCTTATGCAGTCCTAATGGCATCAAGAAAATTAAGGCACTACTTCGAAGCTCACACCATCCGAGTGCTGACAAATCAACCACTGAATGACATGTTCAGAAATAGAGAAGCATCTGGAAGAATCACGAAATGGGCTTCGAAATTATCAGAACACGTTGTTGACTTCGAGTCAAGAAGTGCCGCAAATTCTCAGGTGTTGGCTGATTTTATCGCAGACTGGACAGAGCCTTCATCGTACACCGAGGGTCCAGTCTTTGAAGTTCCGTGGGAGATTCATTGCGACGGCGCATGGTGCTATCTTGGAGCAGGGGCCGCCGCAATTTTGACTTCACCACCTGGCATCAAATTGCGGTACGCAATCAGATTGCAGTTCAACCACGACACTGACAAATGCACAAACAATGTGGCAGAGTATGAGGGCCTCTTGCTCGCCATAAGAAAGCTGAGGGCATTAGGAGTCAAAAATTTCATCATCAAAAAGACTCTCAGGTCATCGCCGGGCATGTCGACAAAACCTACAAGGCCAGAGATGAACTATTGGCAAGGTATCTGGATCATGTGCGGGGCTTGGAAAGGTACTTCAAAGGTTTCACCTGTCAATACATTGATAGAAACCTAAATGGTGAAGCGGATCAGCTAGCAAAAGCGGCAGCTAGGAAAGATCCTTTGCCACCGGACGTCTTTTTGAAACACTGAGTTCTCCATCCATAAAAGCGACAGAGAAAGAACCCAAGATGATACATGCCGTCTCAAGCGAAGATTGGCGCGCCCCCATCATGGCATATCTCCGAGATTTTTATGAGCCGGAGTTGGAATTAGAAGCCAAGCGCATGAAACAAAGAGCAAGAAACTATGCGTTTGTCGATGAGTTCCTATACAAATTCGGCACATCCACTCCATTCTTGAGATGCACTGATCAAGAAGAAGGGAAAAAGCTCCTCAGCGAGAATTCACGAGGGAATCTGCGGCTCCCATATATCAAGCAGAGTTTTAGTCGGGAAACCTTTTCGGCAAGGTTTTTACTGGCCCTCCGCACTTCAGGACGCCCAACACCTTGTCAAAACATGCGAAGCATGCCAGAAATTCTCAAGAAAAATCAACAACCCAGCTCAGCTCACTCAGCTCATCCAGCCAGTGTGGCCACTTCAGCGATGGGGAATTGACATAGTTGGTCCCCTACCTACGGCTGCCGGAAATTACACACACGCTGTAGTCGCTCTTGACTATTTCACCAAATGGATAGAGGCCAAGCCACTGATCAACATCACTGGCCCAGCAATCAAGAAATTTTTCTAGCAAAACATAGTATGTAGATTCGGAGTCCCTGCCGAAATTACCGTGGACAACGGAAAACAGTTTGACAACCAAGAGTTCCGCGAATTCTGTCACTCCATAGGCACCAAAGTGAATTTTGCATCTGTTTATCATCCAGAGTCAAATGGCGCCGTCGAAAACGCGAACAAGCAAATCTTCGAAAGCATCAAGAAATGCCTGGAAGGGCAGAGAAAAGGAAAATGGATGGATGAATTGCATAAAGTGATCTGGTCGCATAACACAACAGTTTCAAGAACCACCAAATTCACACCCTTCAGGCTCTTGTATGGCGAAGAGGCCATGTCACCAGAAGAGATAAAGTACCGCAGCATGAGGGCAACTCTCGGGCGAAATTGCCACGAGTTCGACGCCGTTTCAAAGGACATGTCGGAATTAGACAAAGACCAAGCCATCCTTAACTTGGAGAAGTATCAGGAAGAAACAAGGAAATGGCGGGACGCCAGAGTAGTGCCAAGAGCATTTAAAGCCGGCGACCTTGTCCTCCTGCGAAGCCCAAAACAGAAAACACTGGAAAACTCAACTCCAAGTGGCAGGGCCCTTTCATTGTCGTCAGGAGCAATCGCTCGGGATCTTATCACTTGGCAGACAATGAAGGCAACGAGCTCCCACATGCCTGGAATGTGGACAACCTCAAGAGGTACTTCACCTAAAATGTAAGGGCTAATGGCGACGCGCAGTTATAAGCGGAGCCTTTAGTCGGCACCTAAGTTGTAATTTTTCTTTCTTAGCCTTCAAGGCCCATACTCTTTTCCTCACAGGGGAACCCCACATCGGGGGTGAGGTTTTTAACGAGGTGGGACCTTTGTAACCCTTGCAGTTCAATATAATGCTATCTTCCCCAGAAAAACTAAACTTCCCATTTCTTAAAGTAGTCGATGCTATATTCGCAAAAATATCGCCACATCGACGCAGGAGGATTTGACTCCTGAGCCAAAGCCACTCGAAAGGAAGCAAAAAATTTCGGCTCCTTTCTCCCAGGCTTCCTTCTCTATAAAGCACTTAGAGAAAAAACCGCCCCAAGGGGCCACACCTCCAATCTTTCTCATAAAATTGAGAAATAGCGGCATTAGAGAAAAAAGCGCCTCAAGAGGCCATCTCTTCAATTTTTCTCCTAAATTGAGAAAGAGCAGCACGTTAGCAGCCCAAGGGCTCAGTCATATATTTCCTTCGAGGAAAGAGGCAGATAGATTTCAACCCCAAGGGGCTCCGGACAAAATCCGACACAACAAAAACAGATCAGCAAGATCGAAGTCTTAAGGGACTCAATACAAACACCCATCCAAGGACGGGACTCAAGACCATGGAGGTAACACAATCTCGCAAAAACAAAAGCAAGGGGCCAAAAGGCAACATATTATCAAGTGCCGCTCTTTCAGCAAGAATAGCGGCAAATGTTCAATATCTGACTAACATAGGAGCCGACCGCAAAATTGCGGCGAGCCAATGCTCCATCTTAGGGGAGGGGGGCGACGTTCGTTTCATTCAATCAATCGAGCAACTATGAGCGCCGTGCATTAAACAAAAAGCGAAAAAGCTTTTAACTTGTAAAAAATAAGGGCGCCAAGGGCCCATATCGTCAAACGCCGTTTTTTAAGCCAGAATAGCGGCAACTACTAAACATCTGACAAGCACCAGAGCCAACCAAAAATAGCGGCGACTAGTGCACGCTCCGCAATTTACATAAAAGAACGACGTATGATTTGTGCGTCGCAAATTCAGTGCGCCCTCCGTCCTCGATCGCCAGGGGGAGGGGGGTGACGTTCGTCTTATTTTGGCAACCGAGCAACGGTGAGCGCCCTTCACTAAGCGGAGGCGGCTTTAACTTGTGAAAAAATGACAGTTATCGCCGAAATCACCTTCGCAAATAAAAAGCAAATCAAAGAAGAAAACGTTTTATCCGGGCGCCCTTTGTCAAAGTCGACTGCCCAGCTACAAATCGAGATCAACTTCTATTACAAACCCGGGACCATCCCTCGGGTCCGCGCTATCGTATACACATTTAAAACGATCCAAGTAAGGATCAAAGCAAAAATCTTCAGCTCCTTCAACCTTCACAGCCGCTCTAGAAAAAGAATGCCGGCGATCAAAACAGCGAACCAAGTGTTTCCGCCCCTCAGAATACTGAGCCATCATACCCCTCCAGAACTGCCCGAAATCATGGCGCGGATATCGTGAAATATAATGCAAGTGCGCTTCACCAGAAACACGCAAACCATCACGCTCATACTTCAGAGGCGCAACGTTCAAAGGGGCGTCGCAAAAACAATCCTGCGCACAAAGCGTATTGAAACGTACATTATTACAAGCCAAGTGTTTTCAAAGTTCTCTCCCTTCACACCTAAAAAAGCCTAAACCTCTTCAATCGGCGGCGCAACAGGAGCGGCAGACGTAGCACCAGGAGCGGCGGAACCCGTCGCATTTTCCGGTTCGGCTGCCGCAGAAGAGGAAGCAGCCGCGGTAGCCGCGGTGGGGGCAGGAGCTTCAACCGCGGCAGGCGCATCAGCTTTCGCGGCAGCCTTCTCTGTTTCCGCAGCATCTTCAACGCGGGCAACTTTCGCCGGCGGCGTCTCGCTAGCAGGAGTAGCCGCCCGTTTCTTTGAGCCCTCCGCCGCAATTTCAGCGCCGTCCATCGCCTTCATCTAAAATAAACAAGAGTTCATTAAGCCTTATCTTACAAAAGAAATTAATTTCGGCGGTAATAGTGTATCACCTCCCCAAACATGCTTCTCGCTAATTGACGGCAGGCTTCCATCCCGTGCACCCCCTAGTACCTCTTCATAAAGCGCTTCACAGCCAAACGAATTGCTGTCGCTCGCCGCGTTGGCTTCATCAAAATTAGAGTCAGGGTAAGTGGTGCGCGCCAAATCGCTGAAGTGCTTGCACTGCCGCTTTTCAAGCAGGTCCAGAAGGGCAGAACACGCCGTGCGAGCCGCGAATCGGCCGACGCCCTCGAAAGCCTCAGGGAGATCGCCAAATTCACCCTTCAGCCAATTGAAAAACATCTCCGGCGTCAGCGAACCTTCGACGCCTGGAAGAGGATTAGCGGCGCCGCCAATCGTGGCCAGAGCTGCTTCAAAAGAAACATGAGCACTAACGGCGCCGCTAGAGAAAGTGCGGGCAAAATTGCGGCCAGTCCTCTTGGCGCTTTCGGCACTCTTCTCTGCCGCAGTTATCCTCTCTTCAGCATTCTTCAGGTCCTGCTTCAAGCGGGCGATTTCGTTCTCGCTACTCTGGATAACCTCTTTAAGTACTCCGAGGGCTTCGTCTTTTTTCTGAATCCGATCATCAAGATCAGCTTTAATAGTGTCAAAAGACGCCCGCTCCTCTTCCAGCGCTTGCCGCAGTTTCACCAGATCTCCGGACGAGGAGGCGGCCTCGGACCCATAAAAACGTCGACTCAGAGCCCGAGCCGCCACAAGAGCCTGCATAACAACAATACAAGAAAACGTCAGTCGCAAACCCCTTGAAAGATAGAATAAAAGCGACGATAACGTCAAAGAATGCGTTACCATCGTCGCGTTTTTGTCCAGGATTTCAGCAACCGAAGCGTTGTCAGCCCTAGTCAAGAAATTATAAAGTTCTGCAAAAATTAAACGAAGTTAGATCATTGCCCAGCATCAAATGCGAAGAAATAGCGGCGAGATGAAAAACCTTGAGGATCCACCGCCTTCGTCATCTCGACAAAAGCGGCCAACGACAGCTTGCGGGCCTCGCCTTCTCGCATCCCCACACCAGGAGATTTTTCACCTGCGTCAGAGGAGCTAGTCTCAGAAGAACCGTTAGACATACTCCCGTTAACCGATGAGCTAGAAATATTATCATCGATTCTAGTCAAGGGAGAGGAAGCTGCCGCAGATTCTGTCTCGCCCAGGGAATAGTCGGCACCTTTATCAGAGCCACTCATCTCCGCAAACGCGGCATCGAGCTCATGGCCAAGCTTAGCGCGCGAATCCTCGGAGTCGTCCAGCAACTCAACTTCATCGTCCGATAAAGCCGGTAGGAGCGGCTTCCGCTTCATCGGCGTAGTGCTCGCAGTAAGGCCCCCGCGGCAATTCAAAACCGCCAGAGGGAGCCGCAGTGCTATCAAATTCAGCTTCACGTAATGGCGAAGGCTGCTCCTGTGTGTTCCCCGAGTCACGCTCTGCAGGCTCGTCGTCAAGAAATTCATCATCAGAATCGCCAAGTGCTGAAGCTAGTAACTTCTGGCGCCGTTTACATTCTTCCCGCACTGACACCTCTTCAGCAAAATCAGCGGCACCCGCCGCGCTGGAACCAGTCTCCATCTGCTCAGCAGCAGGGCCTTGTTCTATGTCACCCCGCCGCCGTTTGGCAACAGCACCAGCCCGCTGTTCGACGGCGGCTCGAGAAGCAGGCATCTTTCGCAAGCTTTGGCGTTTAGCTTTTTCTGCAGCCTTCGAAGTCCCAGCTGGCGTCTTTATTGTCCCAGCAGCCTTGCCAGACGCCGCAGATCCTTTGGCGGCACCCTTCGTTGAAGAACCAACCACCGTTTTTGGGGCTGCCGCAGATATCTTGGCGGCAGCCGCGACCGAAGAGCCGACTGTAGCCCTCGGGGCTGGCGCATCAAGTGCAGTGTGCTGAGCAGGATCAGTTTCCCAACCTCTTTTTTCAATGAATGTCGCACCGATGATAACTTCATCTTTCTTGCGCCGCCCTTTCTTAACAGACATCACAGCTCGGGGGCCGTACTTAACCTGCATCTCATCAAAAACGCGATTTACACGCTGAGGGACTACCAGCATGTTCTCGCATTGTTGTTTTTCCAACATCGTGTAGGGTCCGCAAATAACGGCGGCAGTGAGCTCAACGTAACGAACAAAGTCCTTGTCCGAAATCCCGTCGGGTTTCTTTACCCCAAAAAGCGGCACCTGGTAGCTAAGATTCAGTCTAGCGAGCCGCTTAGCCTTCAACTTCAGCGGGCTCCAGCCACTCCGAATGGGCCAAACGCAAGCGGCCACAAACTCCTCCACCAGGTCTCTTGCACTGCTCATCTTGATCGCCGTAAGGAAGGCGTCGCAGCACTTCTTAAAGCCCTCTGACTCACCGAATTCCGGCGACAGCACCGGTGATAGGGCTCTAGAGCGGCTGAACAGAGGATAGTACGAGCTACCGTCGCTGGCTCTCTCTTCTGGAACCTCAGCATAAAACCAATGGTTCCGCCAATCTCCAGGCCACTTATTGCGGCGACCACCAACAAGCTCAGCATTGTCATACTTAGATTTCTTCACAAAGGTACGGGGCTGGAAACTGCAGCAGCCATACTGGGGATAATATTTCACCCCATCGAAGCTCACGGTTTCATATCATGCTTCACCTCAAAAAACCGGCAGAAGGCATCAGAATGTAAAGCCGAGCCATAGCTACGAACAGCCCATATAAACTTAGACACCGTGGCAATGGCATTGGGAGTCAAATGGTGCAAGTCCAGGTCGTATCTGTCCAAAATGCGAGCCAGAAAACCAAAAGACGGCAGCCTAAGGCCAGCTTCGTAGAAATCGCGATATACTATGGCCTCATTGTTGTTGGGTCGGGGGATCTCCTCTCCTCCAGAAGCACGAGCCTTTCCGGACTCAAAATATCCCAAGGCAACAAACTTCTCAATGTCAGCAGGTGTAACCTTAGACGGCCCGAACCGGAAAGTCTGTTCAATGCCGGTTTTTGCCCAAGAATCCTCCCCTACCAGCTCGCTAGGGGAGGCCGGCACCCCGGATAGATCTTCTCCTTCATCGTCGACGTTAACCACATCTTTCCCTCGTGAGCCAGTATCTATCGCGCCCCTCACTCTCTTGGCTGCAGATCCAGCAAGAGCAAACTCACGATATGCAATAAAATAACATGACTCCCCCAAACCCTTACCTAAAAAAGCGGCAGATTTAGTACCTCCGCTAGTGCCCGAAATGCCGGCGGCTTTGGAGGCAGCCGTCGCCAAAACCTCCAGATCTGCGGCGGGGTTTGGATTCTCCTGGGAATCCTTTGGAGTCACGGCAGCATCAGAATCCACTTCAACCGGTTTGCTCGCTCCGCCAAGGTCGGCATCTCCCTCAACATTAGCGACGGGCGAATCGACAAGGAACTCCTCGTCGGATTCGTCAACGCGACGAGCGGTTTGCTTAACGCGAGGCATCTAAAATGAAAAGCATGACATTACGAACAATCACAAAAAGAGAATCACACAGCAGAAAGTTCGTAAACGAACTCACCATTCAGCAAGGAAATGGCGACGAGCGAAATTAGCGACACCAAGCAACTCGCTGCAACTCGGCACAAAATCCGGAAGGCAACAAATGCGGCGCAAAGTTTTCAGCAGAAAACGCGGCAGCAATTCGACTCGAACAACGAATGCACGGGGCTCTCCGCCCCCCCCCCCCCTCCATATATATAGGCCTCGGCGCCGCATTTATGGCGTTGCCTCGATTCTCGAAAAAAAAAACTTCTTTCCCTCGGGAAACTTCGGAGGGGGGTGACGTTCGTAAATTTCCTATCCTGTGTCGCGGTTTCTGCCCATCGAAGTTGGCCCTCGACCGCGAGGGGCTACTGTTGGGGATCGGTATTTACGATAATAACGACACCCCCTTTGCCTTTTGTTTTTTTGACTGCAGGTGAGCTAGCTGCCGACTTTTTGAGTTCCCGGCCGAGAATTGGCGACAGCCCAGGGAGCTGCAATATCGGGTTGCTGACATTGTTTGGGGAGAACGCAGTCTCCCCAACCGCTGGCGACGAATTGGCGGCGACCAGGAATGGCGACCAAGAATGGCGACAATCCCAAAAGGAGACGAAGCCCGGCATGACGACGTCCGTGAGTCAGGCCGGCGAATGACGTCACCGAGCTAGGGTTTCCGTCGTCGAACGGAAATGTCATTTGTACCCTTATGACAATGTTGTACAGAATATTCCGCGAATATAGTGGGTGGCCAAGGGTAATTTGGTCATATCGAAATAACCCTTGGCCTTCCCTATAAATACCCGCCCCCGGGCTCCGTAGGACGGGACGGAACGGGAGAGATTATACCCTTGTAATGAAATGCTGTTCCGTTGTTCCGTGAGAGTTGTTTGATCGTCCGTGTCGGGATTCTTTGTTTCCATGATGAAGAATTCCCAACAATCGGCCAACTGGAGTCAACATCGGCCAAACAAGTTAGCAAGCAAGGAAGGAAGGCTACCGTGCAATATATCTGTGGCAAGGAGCCATCGACTCAAAAAACTATCGGCATCGGCATTAGCTCTTGAATTATTATATTGATTAGTACATCAGCTGCGGTGGGACTTCTATCGGCATCGGCATTAGCTCTTGAATTATTACATTGATTAGTACATCAGCTGCGGTGGGACTTCTATTGGCATCGGCATTGGCTCTTGGAGTTTTATTGCTAACGTGCGTCGGCTGTTGGTCTTCTATCGGCTTGCACTGCGACGCATGAGAAGATTGGAATATTCAATGCCGATGGGTCTTTTACATGCCGATCAAGACAAGTTGCCGATGGAACCTTTTACTGCTAATCAAGCCGATGAAGTCTTTTACATGCCGATCAAGACAAGTTGCCGATGGAACCTTTTACTGCTAATCAAGCCGATGAAGTCTTTTACATGCCGATCAAGACAAGTTGCCGATGGAATCTTTTACTGCTAATCAAGCCGATGAAGGACAAGTCATATTTTGACAACTGATTTTAGGCTGATGCAAGACGTGTGAGTTTTGGTTCCAATGAGTTCACCAAGCAGGGCGTCCTCCAACTCTACTATGCATTTTGTTTCACCAAATTCTTTTGGCAATCGGCCTCGCGCCAACTTCCGCAAGACTGCTGCTCATTCCTTTTTTTTTTTACCCTGTGTTCTTTGCTTGTCGAGGCCACCTATGACCTTCCTTCAGGTTCCATGTGACACATCTACCGCTACTATACTGTATATGTATCTTATGTGATGTTTACTGAAATAGGCTTCTGTTTGTATATTTCTTCGCTTTGTTTGAACCAATTGTACCTATCGACGATAGGTACCGTGCTTGTTTCGTGGACAGGATCATTCCACTAACAAATATAGTTAGCTGAAAAAACTATCGACACCCATTATAACACTTACAAGTCACGCTTCATGCCGACTCTTCTAAATCCCGCAGCTAATCAGCAAGTGGCGCGCAAAGGCACGCCGTATACCGCTAGTTTTCGTCTGGATCCGCCACTCCTGATTAATGCATGGCCAGGACACTCAATCAGATATACAAGGCACTTGGAGCTAGACTACTGCCTCACGTCCTTTTTCGAGTCCACAGTTGATGTACCATTTGCAATTACTAATGTGATGGTCCATGTGCAGACGATTGCCACTCTACGCCACGGCCTATGGCTGATACCGGGCGTGAGGCGTCCAGAGCATTAGCAATTTTTTTGGCAGTAGGCAGTAGCAGTTACAAAGTTCACTGACTGCATCGTCTAGTTGACGCTGCACGAACTGCCACTTCTGGATCGAAGGTTCACATTGTCCAGCAACATAGAATGCTCAACTTAGTGCGTCTTCATTACTCGCAGACACCTTGTCTGCTCCTGTGTCACGAATTTTCAGATGTGAGAGATACTGGGCCTACCAAGAGGAATACAAAACATCAGTACCAGATTTTTGGATAAATCCGGTAAACCACCTACCAGATTCCGCTCAAAGATTATATCCAGGAAAAGTGTCACGCCTGCTACCGCGACGGTGTGACCAGGCGGGAAACAGGGGACATGGCGGGAACCCGTGAAGACGTCTTTTGAGTTTAGTGGCGTATTGTCTTTTGAGTTCGTGTTTAAGTGTTGGCATATTTGTGTTCGTGACTCTGTCCTGTGGGCCTTTGGCCAGTGTAAGCCTGGAGGCTATAAGACTATCGTGTGGTGTATCGGCAAGGGATGAAATGAAATAATAAAAAGGAATCTCGTAACTTGAGTGTTGTGTTTCCTCTGCTTGCCGCTCGTCTCGCTCGGCGACAGCGACTGTGTGCGTGCTCACATCACGGTGGTCGCTCATCGCCGGCAATGGGTCGTCACAGTTGGTATCAGAGCCTTATCTTCCTCGGCGTGTGGGTGAGTGGGTGGATCGCGGAATCCCTCGACCTTGAGCTGTAAAATTCCAGGCGGCGGTGGTTGAGGTTGAGCGAGGCGAACGAAATCGCGTAGCTCGGCTTCCTGTAAATCCGTCCAAGGTTGGCTCGGTTCGGGGTGTGATCACCACGGCTCCTACAAAGCCAGCGGCACAGTCCCAATTGTTGTTGGATGCAATGGTGGCGAAATCGAAGGCGGACGCGGACAACTGGGAGCGGGTGTTTGATGCGCTAGAGGAGATGACCGCATGGCTGGACGGCATCGACAAGAAGCACCAGAAGCTGGGGGTCCAGATCGAGTCGGCGTCCGAGGTTGCTGAGCAAATGGATCGGCAGAGGGAGCTGCTTGCGCGCAGGGTGGAGGAGAACGGCAAAGCGCTGGCGTGGATGGCGTTGGAACGGATGGTGGAGGAGATGGAGAAGTTCTCGGAGGAGCAATCGGAGCAGTCGGGCGAGGAAGAAGTGCATACATCTCGGCGACAGGGGCGTGCTCCGATGGGGGGTGGTCGACATCGATCTCGGTCGTCGCCATCCAGGCGTTCGCCAGAAGGTCGCAAAGAGGCTGGTTCTGAGAACAGTAAGACACCTCTGCCTAAACTCTCGTTTCCCAAGTTCATTGGTGAAAACCCATCGATCTGGGTTGATAAGTGTGAAAAGTATTTCGAGATTTATGGAGTGAACAAGAAGAAATGGGTGTCAGCTGCATCGATCCAAGATATGGGTGTCAGCTGCATCGATCCATATGGAAGGAAATGCTGCTCGTTGGTTGCAGGTGTATAAGGTCAAACATGCTTTGGGTACTTGGGAAGATTTTTTTT
Source organism: Eragrostis nindensis (assembly GCA_012490785.1). Lineage (NCBI taxonomy): Eukaryota > Viridiplantae > Streptophyta > Magnoliopsida > Poales > Poaceae > Eragrostis > Eragrostis nindensis. Next base: position 221,860 of record JAAXCT010000577.1, on the reverse strand, counting down.
TTTTGGAAGGTAAAACGCCCAAAAGGGCATGCGGACTTTCATTACTCTGGAAGCATCGGTACAATTACAGAACGACCCTTACAAGATCTTGCAATTATACAAAGGTCCTTGAGCAGCAAGAGGAGGACACAAACCGAAATATAAATTACACCTAGGCCCTCTTGGGAACTCTCGACGCCAACGACGGTGAGAAATCCATTGCCGCTGCAGAAGCTCCTCCTGCCGGAGCGTATAGATTCGCCAAGGCACCAACACCAGAGCAACGCACAAGAACGCCTCCATCCACGCCAAGACCTACTGGTGGGAGCTGAGGGAACCACCGTGACTTGGGTGGGGAAAGGCCTCAATGTTGACGGTCCTTAGACCCAGTTTTTGACCGTCAATTAGCTCTATAAATAAGGAAGAACTAACACTTGTTACTTGCATTTTGTTATCAAATAACCTATTTCCACGTGTACCTCTAGATTTGGATGTGCAGGTGGAAAACAGGGATTTCCAGGTGTAAACAAGGCCCAAGGCGACGATTCCAACACGTCCATCAAACGACGCTCGCCGCGGGAATATAATTCAAGGATTAAAGGCCCAGAACCACCCAGAATATCAACTGAGGCCACGCACCTGGAAAAGAGGCTAAAAGGCCGAGGGGAGACAACCTGCCAAAGCCCAGCCCAGGGGGGGCCAGGGCCAGGTCGGCCGACCCCAAACCCTAGGTCGGCCGACCTGACAGGGAGGCCCCCTGGGTCCACCTTTCTATGGCGGTTTGCAACCGACTTCAGGAGGTCGGTTCCACCTGCAATCAATGCCACCGACCTACGGAACCGCCTCAATTCCACCGCCTTTGAGGGCTATAAATAAAGGGGTACCCCCTCCCCTTGGAAGACACACAACACAAGAGGCTCATTCCCTCCTCCACACATCCAGAGCTAGGGGCTCTCTAGTTAGGCTTAGGCTGAGTAGTTGGGCTGCCCTTTTGGCTCCCAAGTCCCTTGGAGAGTTTGGGGTATATTCCCTTGTATCCTTTTACTCTCTTTGTAAGACTTATTTCTTTATCAATGGAATATCATCGTTCTTGTAGTAGTTATGTGCTTATGCTAGTTCATCGTTCATCCTTGATCTTGGATGAACGTTCTTCGTTCGTTCATGTTCGTTCATCGTTCGTTCATCGTTCATCGATGTTCGTTCATGATCGTTCATCGTTCGTTCGTCGTTCGTTCATACTCGATCATCGGTTAACGATGATCGTTCTTCATCGTTCATCGTTCGTCGCTCGTTCTTGAGCGACGAACGCCTATGCTTAACGTAGTGCTAGCTTTGATCCTTTGTCTAAGTAATCGCTTGCTAGACCTAGTTGTTCCTTTTGCTTAGTCATCGGGTCCATTGTCTTGCAAGAGTGCTCTAGGTTTATCGCCTTGCGAGGTGCCTCGAGGGATCTAGAGTTGTGGTTAGTTACGCTAGCATGGTGCTAGGGCTTCCTTTCCACCCTTGGATGCGTGTTCGTGCCCCACGGTTTGTAGAGGTAGGCGGCAGGTGGTGACAGCCCTGTCCGTCCCTTGTAATCCTCCACGTTCGGGTATGGCGTAGGAGTATATATGAAATGTCCGGAGATTGGGGCAGACTCTGATCGCTGGATCTCCCGATGATGGCTTGGCAGTAGAACAGCTTAGTCTTGGCTTGTGTGCAGCTTAGGCTATAGGTAGATGCTACGCACGCTACTTGACGATGTACATTAGGAGTAGCAGTTCTTCTTACTAATCCTTAGTCTAGCTTAGAGCCGCCTCTCGCCTTTTATCAGAGAGTGGAAATGCCTGCTGTGTGTGTCGCACTATCCTCTATCCATACATTGCCTTACCCCTGTATTTGGATATTGGTTATGATCTATCATTTGTAACACCATGAGCATAAGTACACACTTGTCAACCACGTCTTCCTTTGGGAAAATATAAATAACGATACCCTGGAATACTCTCGGGTGAAATGCTACAACGGGTTATCCGTGCGCTTGCGGATTATCTTTTATGATTAAATACTAATAATACATATCTGGCACTAGTTGCTAGTTGTGGATTATTATGTATCCTAAGCAAGTAACTTAACCCCAGGTATTTCTGGCGCCGAACCGGGAATATTCACTCTAGGCCTAACCAGCCTAAGGTGGTGTTTTCTGTTTGGTGTAAGAAATACCAACAAGCATTTCTGGCGCCGTTGCCGGGGAAGACAATTGTTGACAAGTGTATACAATGATTACTCATGATTACACTTGATGTGATTTAACCATTTCCATTACAGGCTAACCTTGATCTGTTTTCTCTCTTTGATGTGAAAACAGGATAGTGTATGCGTGGATTCAACCTGCCGGAAAACTTCGTTGATAATCCAGAGTCGCTTGTAAGGAAAGTCCGACCCCGCGTCGACTCTCCCTCACAAGCGACACTCCCGACAGACGAACCCACATCATCCGCACCATCATCACTTATTGACATGGCTGATCAAAGGACCCTCCGTGACTACTCTGCTCCCTCCGTTGCCAATGTTCCCGTTGGGCCCAATGTCAACGCCGGTGACGCAGGGTTTGCAGTCGAATCAAGCCTAATCACTATGGTGCAGGCCATTCCCTTTTGTGGAAAGGCCACGGAGGACGCCAACACTCATCTCCAGCAATTCCTTGAGATATGCAACACATCGGCAACCGCCGGAGTCAACCAAGATGCCATTCGACTTCGTTTGTTTCCCCTCTCCCTCCTTGGGAAGGCGAAACAATGGTTCTATGCCAATCGTGCCAGCATTGACACTTGGGACCGCTGTTCTACCGCGTTCCTCGCAAAGTTTTTCCCGTTGGGCAAAACCAATGCCCTTCGTGGAAGAATATCAAGCTTCCAGCAAGCCAACAATGAAACCATCGCCGAGGCGTGGGATAGGCTCCAAGATTACATATCCGCCTGCCCACACCACGGGATGGAAGAATGGCTCATTCTTCAACATTTCTACAACGGGTTGACACCAACAACCCGTGGACATATGGATGCCGCTGCTGGAGGAGCCTTCTTCTCAATGACCGTTGCTCAAGCTAAAGAACTTATTGAGAAGATGGTCTCCAATCAAGGGTGGAGCGATGAACGTCTCCAACCACGCTCTAAAGGCGTACACCCTATCAAGGAGGTGGACTTATTGTCCGCCAAACTCGACCTCGTCATGAAGCGCTTGGACGACTTCAACACGCATGGTAGTGTTCGTTCACTTGACTCACGCATCATGTGTGAGGAATGTGGCAACACTGGCCATATGGGGAAGGATTGCCCCAACCATACCCATGAAGAAGCATTCTACATGAACAACAACAATGGGTATCGTCCAAGTGGAGGTCAAGGTTTTAACCAAAACCGCCAATCTTATCAAGGAGCTTGCTGCTCTTGTTCCTTCTGCTAAATCTGGGCAGATTCCTGGGCAACCAGAATCTCCCATTGAAAAGGCTAATGTTATCACTACGAGAGGAGAAATGTTCTCTCGTGGGACTAACCATGCAGGGGAGAACAGGCAAATAAGAGGAGAACCTTCTACAATAAAATCTGATCCAGGCTTTCCAGTAATCTCTTGTGCAATCAAGAGATTCCACTTCGACTATGCACTGTGTGACCTTGGGGCCAGCGTGAGCATTATGCCCAAGGCAATCTTCGAGCAATTAAAGTACAGATTCCTCACACCAACAGCGATGCGGCTACAATTGGCCGACTCATCCTTTCGCTTTCCAATGGGGATTGCGGAGGATGTGCCGGTATTCATAAGAGGCCACACCGTCCCGGTGAACTTTGTGGTGCTAGACATGGATATTGATAAGGAAACGCCCCTCATCTTGGGACGTCCCTTCCTTAGCACCACAAAGGCCCAAATTGATGTTGGAGTTGGAGAAATCCGCCTCTACATCAATGGGAAGGAGGAGAAGTTCGAGTTCCAACCTCGGAAAGAACAATGCTCGATGATCAAGGTCAAGTATGGGCCAAACACCTCCAACATTCAAGAAGTTGAAGTGACAGCCAGGAAAACGGACAGCCTCATTGCTCTATGGAAGAGCTTGGCAAAGATTGAGAATCCATCGCAGTTTCAACCAAAGAAACCTGCGACCACAAGGCCGGGATTATGGGCCAAGAAACCCGTCCCAAAGTCCGAAAAGCCACCTACACCACCAAAGATGAAACAAGTGTGGCAAGTTAAGGCGCAGCCCTCTACGTCCTCATCTCCAAGGATCGGGTCCGCGCCACCAAGCTAAACCCGTTGGAGAAGTCTTAGCCCGTCGGACTTTAAACGACACGAACCTGGCCGCCAGGAAAACCGGCATTATCATTCGGTTTGATTCTCTTTTCTTTTTGAACTTTTCCACCACATTTGCATTTGGATTTCTTTCCAAACCACTTTGCATATTTATTTCCTCCACCAAAAATTTAGTTGGATTTTTCCGCCAGCATATTTGAATTTTTCCCTCGCCATGCATTTAAAAATCAAAATTTTCAAAAATACTTTTGCGTTCAAAATGACTCATCTTTGGATGAAATTTTTGGACCACCCTTGTATCATCATGGAAAAGCCAAAAATATTTTTGCATGTTGAAATTTTTCATCAACATGTCGATTTTTGAATTTTTTCGAAAAATTTTGAATTCGAGGCAACCTTTTATTTGGAAATCTTTTTGAGCAAATATTGTTGAGGATTTTTCTGGACATAGCAACCATGGTCAATCTCCATTTGGCCGTTGGGGGCTGTGGGCCAAAGAGGGAAGCAAGTGGACCCCACAGGGGGTCGGCCGACCCCATTGGCAGGTCGGCCGACCCAGGGTTGCCGTTGGGCGCGCTCCCCTTTGCCCCAACGGTCACCTGTCCTCTCCTCTTTTCGAAAATGGCCGTTATGGCTCATGTATATGAGGAGGTGGCCGGCCACAAGCTCTCTCCCTCTCACACTCTCATTTCCACTCCTCAACTCACTTCACTCCATTGCTCTCAAGTTTTCCATTGTGCTCATTGAGTTCTTGCCTCAAAATTCTGCAAAAATATTTCTCCCTTGGTTTGCTTTGCAGTTTTGATTTGGTTTGGTTTTCCGAGTTGCGTTTTCTCGCTTGCAAGAACACCGACGGTTTCATCGATTGGTTTTCATAACCCGTTCGGAGTTTTCGTTCTTGCGTTCTCGCTCGACCTCGCTGCAGCATGAAGCGCGCCGGCAAGGCCTTCGCCTCGCTGCTCCGGTCCGGGAGCACGGGCTCGGGTTCATCTCGACCTCGCACTCGCGCCCGCACCACCACCGAGCAAGTGTCAAGCCCTCAACATGAAGCCGCAACGGAGGAACAAGCCAACACCGAGCACCATCTTCTCGTCGACACCGACCTCGACTTGGTGGGCGACGAAGAGATGGGCGCCTACGAAGCTCTCCGACTCCGTACATTTGCTCCTACGCGAGCATTTGATACGGAACTGCTGCAAAAGATTGGTATGGATGCTGAATTTTCTCGAGTCTTTAAAGCAATAGGGTGGGATAAGTTTGCAAGTGTAGATGAGCAGGGTTCCCGCTTACTTACGCTGCAGTTTTTATGCACCCTACGCGTGGTAGATGACGGTATTACCTTTCGGTTTTTCCGGGAGGAATATCATTTGACATGGAAAATCCTTAGTCAATGCCTCGGCTTTAATTCTCGCTGCACTATTGATGTTGATAGTTCGATTCCGGGTTACTCAAAGTTAGCTTTTTGGCAAAGAATTTCTGCATCTCCTACTTGTGAGAAACCCCGAACTAATCATATTCATCATCCTACCTTGCGCTTGTTGCACATGTGGCTTGGCATTACCTTGTTTCCTAGAAGTGATATTAGGATTGTGCGCGAGGATGATCTGAAAATTCTTTATGCTATGGTTGAGAAAATAAAGATTGCTCCTGTCATGTCCATGATTTCTCAGTGGTTAGAAATTTTAGAATGACTGGACCGATTGAGTGCACCTCGTTGATTACACGTATTGCTGCGGGTGTTGGTGCTTTGCATGATGCTAATGTTGCTTATATTGATACACCCCGCTCTCTTATCACCGAGGATTATCTTATTCAAGGTCATACACTTAAGCATGGTCCAAATAATTCTCTCATATTTTATTATGTCGGTTATACAAATGAATTCCCGTTACCTAACCGGGAACTTCGTTTGTATGGCTGTAAAAACCTAACCACACCTCTCGAAAAAGAGGAAGCTGCACGCAGGAGTACTTCTTCTCGCAGGAGGACGCGCAGGCCGGAGCCGACCGCCGACACCGGGATACCCGCACCGCAGCCCATGGCCTATGCATATGGGCCAAGCTACGGTCACGCCGGGTATGGTCCCGGTGGTTACACCACTCCACCACCATTCGAGGTCGGCGGCTCGTCGCAGCAGGGTGCGGGCCAAGCCCAATGGACGCACCCTTCCCGCGCGCAATGGGAGGAAATCTCCTCCGATTCGACGTCCTACTCACCGCGGGCCGGTGGGCGTCGTTCGTCTGCAGCTCGTGATCCATATCTCGAGCAGCAAATGAATGCGATCACCGAGCAAATGGGACGCATCGAGACTCGAGGAGAGGACGTTGAGTACACTCTCAACCAACACGTCCTGCAGACCCACCAGTGGCAAGAAAACACAAATGCCCAGCTCACCAACCTCACCAACATGACGCAGCAGGGCCAAGCCGATATGTTGGCTTACTTTCGCCACACCGGGTTCGATCCTCGACGTCACCCATGAGCAAGAACAAGCTTGGGGGGGATGCCATACCCCCCACTAAGGTATCATGTATCGCAACTTGTATCCTTTTGTTTCTTTTGTTTGCTTGTTCTTGCACCTCTTATGAAAAATACAAAAAAAATGATAAATCTGAAAATAAAATAAAAATGACAAAACTAAAAAGAACAAAAATAGTCTTTAGTGTGGTTTCTAGTTTTTCGTAGTTTCTCTTTATATGCGAGTACGAGTGTTTAGCCTTCCTTATGTTGAGATGATGAATAGTTGCTCTGTTTTATCTCTCGTTTGTACCTAGTCACAACTTAGTGCTCTCCCAAGTTTTGAGATTTTTGGCTTATGCTTACCTAGAACTTGAAACTTGTGGGCTGCATAGTGCTTGATCTAAGTCTAAGTTGTTGTGAGATATGATATGGTACAAATAGGGCTGCTATGATCTTGTTCAACGTGCGACTTGACTTCCGGAGTTTTATTTTACAAAATACAAAAAAAATGATAAAGTTCCTCAATGATCAAAATTCCTACCAAAGCCATATGTTGTTCTTACATTGCAAACCCTTACACATATGCTGCTTGTCATTGCATTGAGCTTTATCAAAATTGTGTGACCCTAGTGAGAAGCTTGTCATACTCTCATTGATCAAGATCACGTACACTCCACCTCGCATGCTAAACTTCTACACTGGAAGTTAAGCAATACCACCACACTTTCCACCAAAATAAATACTCCAAAAATTCATTGTTACCTCTCTCTCAAAATTTATCATTGGAGACATGGCTATGCAAAAGAAAGAAAAAGAATAATCCCCTGCTCATACAAAAGTAGAGCATGATGAAAAAAAATGGGGAAAGAAAGAAAAATGTTGAGAAAAAGAAAGAAAGAAAGATAGCCATGTTCTCCTCAAAAAAAAATTTCAAAAAGAGAGAGAAGGAACAAATAAAAAGGAGTATAGTTCTTCCACCTCACCACCACCATATACACACATGCACATCTTGATCAAGGTTGTATGACTTGCATTCTCCATGGATCCACTCTTTTGGTTCGGCAATATGTGTGATGCAAGTATGCCTCATATCATCCCTACCTTGAGCTCCACATATAAGCCTTAGAAGTAGGATGACAAAGAGGCAACACAATAATGCCTTGGTGAGGAATATACACTTATTGAGCGATTCGAGAGCATCATTTGAGGAACTTTGCTTTTATTTCAAAACTTTTGAAAACCTCCGGAAAATAAAAGTCAAACAATGGACAAGTGAATGGTGCTCTGTTATAACCGTTCTATCTCTCAACCGCCCAAGATAAGGAAAAAGCCATACGCCCCATAAGGAGTAAGGTAAAGGGTGAGTTACCATGCCAACTTTTTCAACTCAAAGGAGAGTATTTTGTTGTGTGCATGGTACCTATGAGATATGAAACATTGTAGCAACTCCTGATCAACACCCTAAGTCCTACTTCTTGCTCGGGACGAGCAAGGAGGACAGCTTGGGGGAGTTGTTGACGGTCCTTAGACCCAGTTTTTGACCGTCAATTAGCTCTATAAATAAGGAAGAACTAACACTTGTTACTTGCATTTTGTTATCAAATAACCTATTTCCACGTGTACCTCTAGATTTGGATGTGCAGGTGGAAAACAGGGATTTCCAGGTGTAAACAAGGCCCAAGGCGACGATTCCAACACGTCCATCAAACGACGCTCGCCGCGGGAATATAATTCAAGGATTAAAGGCCCAGAACCGCCCAGAATATCAACTGAGGCCACGCACCTGGAAAAGAGGCTAAAAGGCCGAGGGAGACAACCTGCCAAAGCCCAGCCCAGGGGGGGCCAGGGCCAGGTCGGCCGACCCCAAACCCTAGGTCGGCCGACCTGACAGGGAGGCCCCCTGGGTCCACCTTTCTATGGCGGTTTGCAACCGACTTCAGGAGGTCGGTTCCACCTGCAATCAATGCCACCGACCTACGGAACCGCCTCAATTCCACCGCCTTTGAGGGCTATAAATAAAGGGGTACCCCCTCCCCTTGGAAGACACACAACACAAGAGGCTCATTCCCTCCTCCACACATCCAGAGCTAGGGGCTCTCTAGTTAGGCTTAGGCTGAGTAGTTGGGCTGCCCTTTTGGCTCCCAAGTCCCTTGGAGAGTTTGGGGTATATTCCCTTGTATCCTTTTACTCTCTTTGTAAGACTTATTTCTTTATCAATGGAATATCATCGTTCTTGTAGTAGTTATGTGCTTATGCTAGTTCATCGTTCATCCTTGATCTTGGATGAACGTTCTTCGTTCGTTCATGTTCGTTCATCGTTCGTTCATCGTTCATCGATGTTCGTTCATGATCGTTCATCGTTCGTTCGTCGTTCGTTCATACTCGATCATCGGTTAACGATGATCGTTCTTCATCGTTCATCGTTCGTCGCTCGTTCTTGAGCGACGAACGCCTATGCTTAACGTAGTGCTAGCTTTGATCCTTTGTCTAAGTAATCGCTTGCTAGACCTAGTTGTTCCTTTTGCTTAGTCATCGGGTCCATTGTCTTGCAAGAGTGCTCTAGGTTTATCGCCTTGCGAGGTGCCTCGAGGGATCTAGAGTTGTGGTTAGTTACGCTAGCATGGTGCTAGGGCTTCCTTTCCACCCTTGGATGCGTGTTCGTGCCCCACGGTTTGTAGAGGTAGGCGGCAGGTGGTGACAGCCCTGTCCGTCCCTTGTAATCCTCCACGTTCGGGTATGGCGTAGGAGTATATATGAAATGTCCGGAGATTGGGGCAGACTCTGATCGTTGGATCTCCCGATGATGGCTTGGCAGTAGAATAGCTTAGTCTTGGCTTGTGTGCAGCTTAGGCTATAGGTAGATGCTACGCACGCTCCACATCTCCAAAGTACCGAATCCAGAGTAACAAAGATAAAAGAGAAGGGGGTAGGACACCCGTCGGGAAGGAAACCGACAAGGACAACGGCCATGACGGCAACACCACAAGGGAAGCTAAAGGAGCACAACCAGCAAGCACCAGAGAACAAATCGCCGAAGGCGATGGGTGGCGAACTGGAGAAGCGGCTCCAAACAACTACTAATACTAACTAGACCTAGCAATCTATGTACAGGATGGGTCCCTCACCCGAGCCAACGCCGGCGGCAGGCCGGAGAAGGAGGGGAGGGGCCGGATCTTGCTGGAGATTGGAAACCGAGGAAGGAACTGTTGGGGAGCTCTCTGGAAGGAAGAAGAGAGGACTCGCCACTGCAAAGCTCTTCCATTTGCCAAGTTGCTTCCTACTTGGGAAGATTTTACTGAGGCAGTTCAGGCCAAGTTTGGGGTGTATGAGTATCCGAAAGCTATGTATGACCTGTTGCACATCAGGCAGAAGGGTACTCTGGAGGATTATGTCAGTGAATTTGATGAAACTCTGTAAGGATCGTGTGATTGAGAGGGGCGGGGTGAATCGGTGTACTTTAGAATCTTTTTCTTCACACTACCACCCACTAAACTCCTAGCAAGTATATCTAGTAACAAAGAAAAGCACACTAAGGAGAGTCCTTAACCTATGATGCTAGTGGTAAAGGATGACAAGACAATCATCACACTAGCAAGGGTAGATCACTAGCTAGCACATGATATTTATCGGAAACAACTAGCTAGCTGAAACAAAGACAAGGTATCACAACAAGATAACTAGGCACATTAAGAAGAGTCCTTAGGGCTACACGATAGGCTACAACAAGTAAACACACGAGCAAAGCGACCTAGCAATTCTAGTGAAGCTAGTAGGAACCAAGGCAAAACACACAAGCATGATGATAAACAACTCAAGTACTACAAGCAAGCAATCATATAGTGCAAGATAAGTAAATGCGAGTAGTAAAGGAGAAGGGATAGAAAGTGCTCATGATTTTTCCCGTGGCCTCGGAAGGATGGGGCCTTCCCTTACTCCACGTTGGCTCACTCCCGTCGGAGTCTCGACCCCGTCCCTCCGCTCGATGACGATCCCTCCTAGAGCACACTTCACCCCCCCCCCGAGTGAAGTCGCGGTCACGTCCCGCCGGGCTCTCTCCCCGTTACTCCTCCGGAGGTAAGGCTCCGCACTTGATGCGTGCCAAAGGGCGCTCTACTAATGATGCTTTTTTCGCACGGGAAGCTCCGAGACAGTGTGCAAACTGGTGTCGGCTTCCACAATCTTCTTTGCAAGCTCAACGCCGACGCCTAACCGGTCTAGGCCTCGCCATAGACCAAGAGTAACAATCCAAGATAACCCTCCCAAGCTCACACTAGGCCTAGAGATCAATGAATGCAAGTTGCCACTCTCCCAAGCACTAGGATCACTCCAAATCCCTCATAAGTGCTTCAATCTTCCTTCACTTGGCTTCTTGGCAGCACCTCCCCTCTTTCCTGGGTCCAAGGGCACCCCAAAGAGCAAACAACTGACTATATATAGGCCACCAACCTCAAACTAGCCGTTGTCCAAAAGTGCATAGTCTACGTAAAGACCGTACCATGGACCGTATGGTCCGGTCCTTTGACCGAACGGTCCGGTCTCTATTTGACTGGCGTCCGGGAAGTGCTGCTCCTCTGTCTTCCTCTTCTCAAAGAGGACCGTACCGTTCGGTCCTCTAAGACCGGACCATCCGGTCTCTATACCTTTTCTGCCACCAGAAACTCCACTTCTTTGTTGCTTCTCCTTTGTAGGGACCGGACCATCCGGTCCTCTGACCGGACCGTACGATCTAATGGTCCGGTTTCTATTTCCCTGGCAACCCGAGAAACACCTTCTCTGTGTAGAAACTCCAATGATGACCATACCGTCCGGTCTCAAGGACCGGACCATCCGGTCTCCTTTTCTTTCAGCTCCCAGAAAACCAGCTTCTCTGTCTTGACTCTGCATAGACACCGTACGGTACCGTCCGGTCCTTACTGGGAGACTTCAATCTTCTTCTTGATCACTTGTTCCAAACTTGATCTTCTTGGTTCCTTTACTCCTCTCAGCCACCCTAGCCCCTGAGAGACTCACAATGCATCCAATGATCTCTACAACTAGTGTGCTCTAAGAGAAACACCTTGAACCCTCTTGATAGTCCGGTTTTTCCTATGGACTCAAGCTAACATCTAACCAAGCGACACTTGCTTGGATCTAGCATGTCTTTAGCCTTGATCCATGTCTTTTCTCCATCAAGTCTATTCTTGTGTTGATGAAGGAAACTAATCATCCTTGATATATATGAGGTTCATGGTGTATTGGCGTTCACTACCAACGGACGGAGCTTTCTTCACTTGTGACCTATAAGAACTCACAAAGGATATTAGTCACAAGCATGGTTCTCATCCAATCACCAAAACATTCATATCTTGGGGTTTCCCTAGCTCCAATAGTCATGAAGCGTACAAGCTCGTTTTGCTACCACAATGCATAATTCTGATCTGGATGAGGTGCTGTTTGTGACACAATTCATCAAGGGCTTGAAACCTGAGTTGCAAGGCCCAGTTCAGTCTCAAGTGCCGACTACGGTGGACAGGGTTATCCTGCTAGCCAGAATTCAGCAAGAAGTACAATAAAAGGGGAAATTCAAGTCTCAAAAAGGGGGGTTCAGTACTAAGGTTGCAGCACCTAGCAACAAACATGAACCTAAGCAAGCACCACCTGGTGGAGGAGATCTTTGGAAGGAAAGACAACTCAGGGATTATAGAAGTTACATGGCTTGTGTTATGCTTGTGGGGAAAAATATGAACCAGGGCATATCAACAAATGTACCAAGAGAAGCACTGTTAATCTGAATGTCTTATCAACTGAAGATCTGAATATAGTGCTATCTGATGAGGTTTTGGCTCAATTGGAGCAGGAAGATACTGAGGCTGAGTTATGCAATCTTTCTCTACACGCTGTATCTGGTACTGAAGATGAAGAAAGTATCAGGTTGAGAGCTCTTGTCAAGAATCAGGTCATGCTCATTCTGGTGGATTCAGGCAGCTCCCACAAGCTTCATCAATGCTGCTTTTATGTCCAGAGTTGGTCTCAAAGCTCAACCTGCAAGCCAGCTAGAGTCAAGGTAGCTAATGGAGATGTAATGATTAGTGACACCTATGTTCCTAATGTGGAGTGGTGGTGCTGTGGCACTACTTTTCAAACTAACATGAGGGTCTTAGAATTGGGAGCTTATGATGCTATCTTGGGCTATGATTGGCATATGCTCAATCAAAATAATACAGCAGATCTCTGAAGCGCCCTAAAGAAATTGCTCTTGCTTGCAAACAAGCGGCCATCCTTATGGACCTGTTAGAAAAACCCCAGCCTCTCACAGCTGCTGAAGCCTTACTTCGCTCCATGGTCCTGGACAAACTCTGCAATCAGTACAAAGCACTGGATATCTATCGGCGCCAGAGGAAAAGCCAAATAAAGGTTCTTCATGACCAGGCAGTCCCTATATGCTTACACTTTGGGAAAGTAAATGTGCTGACTGCCTTCTATACAAATCTGTTAGGCTCAACATCATTCACCCAGTGCGGTTTCAGTTTGAATGATGGGTACCCAGATTCTCAGAATTTGAGCTTACTGGACAGTCCTTTCTCATAAGAAGAAATCAAAAACGTTCTATGACAAATGAGAGCGGATAGCAGTCGAGGTCCGGACGGTTTTAGTCCAGTGTTTTTCAAAAGTTTTTGGCCAACAGTAAAGGATGACCTTATGCAACTGTGCAGCGATTTTTATAATGGACAGGAAGCTATGGAATGCATTTACCAATCATATATAGTCCTCTAACCAACGAAAGAATATGTGGTGACAGCAGCTTTCAGACCTATTTCACTTGAAATTAAGATAGTGAACAAAGGATTAACTTCAAGATTGCAAGTTGAAATACCACACTAGTATCAAATAATCAGATGTCCATGCCCGTTACTGCTTTCAAGTTGAATTGCCTCAACTGTCTCATACAGCGTTGCTAAATGTGGACTATCTCTTAGCTTACAAGGATGTTTCATCAAAGCAATGTGCTGTCATTATTAATTAATCACTATGGGAGCAAAATATGTTAGCGATATGTGTTATAGGCCATCTGTGCTGGTCTTCTACATAAGGGATGGCAATGGATGTTTGCTTCAGAATATGAGAACACATGCTAATATGAGTACAACTCCAGTAGTTGTGATGGCATTGTATGGCAAGTGCCCAGAACTTGCTGGACGCTTAATCCGGTGGTTTGAAGTTGTTATTTCAACTGGTTGAGAACCTGAAAAAATACAGCAATGAAGGATATGGGAATGAAGATGGTAACTAAAAGGTAGAATAATAGGAAGATAAACTGGGTCAAGAGACTCTTACAATCGTAATTAACAAAGCCCCAGCGCATATTATCCAAATCATGAACAATGAGCTTATTCATTAAGATTATATCTACAACAAAATGATCGAATAATCGTTGGTTATGAACACCGGTGCAGGCGTTGAAAATGTTAAGTTACTTCAGTAATACCAAAGTGACCAGCAAAAAGATTCTTATAGTGAGAGTTTACTAACCTCCGAGGATTGTGATAGGACGACCTTGCCGTTTCCAACCCATGCAATACATCGGTTTCTCATCCTGCAAAAGCATAATTTTATAAGACAAGAGTCAGGATGCTCACAGATAGTTAATGTAAAACTGAACTCTAAACAAACCCAACAATTGTACCAATAAACCCTGTGGCACAAGGTAATTTTCTGGCTTCAATGTCATTTCAGCACCACCCGCAAAACTAAGTGTAACTTTTGGAAACAATGAGTCAAGACTGAAAGATAAAAGAAGCCATTTGTATGTTAATTTGAGATATCGAGAAAAAGAATCGCTAATCTTTGCTCTGAATACAAAGAACATGTACCTGCCGGAAATCACAAAACACTCAACTCCGTTATCCATGACAGCATGCACTGATGGAGATAAAGTGGCAGCAGAAGATATCTACACACAAACACGAGTCATAAGGATTATAATTGCATATGAAACGGCATTGAATCATTTCGCATAATTATGAAGCCCACCGCATTTAAAATGGTGTCATAAGCATCATCCGGAAAGTAAGCCAGATCTGTTCCAGAATCAATTAAGGTATTTCTGGTACGTGATGTGAACATTGAGGGGTCAATCTGTAACCTCTGGCCATTCACTGAAATGCCCTCCAAGTAAACACCGTAGTAGTCCCTGCATTTTAGTTTACACGAACACATTAGTGCCACTATTTGTAACCCGATTGTTTAACTTGCTATAGATACGAATTTTTTATTAATTAACCAGATTATCTACCACTAGATGAATGTTCGTTGCCTGTGCACCGTAAATTTGACATGTTTAAGTTTCCATTAGTGAAAATGACATGAAGTGGTAAAATGAAACGAATGGTGTGAAAAAATGATCAGGAGGAACATCTTGGCATCATCTGGATTGGCTGAGTTTATATTTACTTCAATCGCTTCCTAATGAACTTCCACTAAATCAATTAGCATTCACGACATACACAAATTTCACTTACAGAAAAGTGATAACTCGCAGATAAGATATAAATGTATTGAAGCCAACAAAACTTACTTGGATGGAATTAGTGGAGTGTATTGTAATCCTTCCGCAACAGCTTCACCAAAAATAAGCGTGCCATTGCCAGAACTGTTCAAGCACATGGAGAACACAATGGGAGCAAGCCCTAAAGAGTTAATTTGTGAGTTTAGTGAGTCCTCGCTTGGTCCAATCCCGGCGATACCATTGAAACTGATGTTCTTTTCAGTCAGTCCCCCGGACTGGAAATAGCTGCAGCTGAGTTGACATGGATATCCAGGGAATGATCTCAGTTGTATAGAATTTCAGGATACACAAATTATAATTTTTGCAGGCCAGCAAAACTTACCCAATAGTAAGTAGAGAAGAAAGCCCTGAATTGTTTCCTCCTATGGTGTCAAAGTACATCATGTCGGTCACATAATAACCGACAGTTCCACCAAGATCATATATAATATTGTAGCTACAATCACCATTGTTGTGGTCTGAAGAATCTTGACAGTAACCATATCCAATATCAGTAGAAGATTTGCACCAAGGATTTGAGCAGTCTACTGCAGAGGATGTTGAAGAATGTTTAGGATCATAGGCGTCCTGATGAATCAAACATTGACAAAGTAAGTAATTCTCAAATGTTAAGGAGCTTCCTAACGTCATGACCATTTAGTTTCAAATGTGAATTGATAAGAGAAGGAAGATGTCTGGTAAATTGTGCTTACAAGCTTCGAAGTGGGGCAGTTCGAGCATGACATGCATGGCACCCACAAAATGCCACTGCCAGTATCAATAAGAACTGTGAATTCTTTTTGTGGTGTCCCCAATTTGATGCGGATTACGTATGGCCTGCATACAAGACAATAGAGTTGCAACATAATGTACAAACTGTAGTGTATTTGAAATAGCCAAATCTTCTACAAAGCCATATCTATAAATCTTTCTGTATATTGACACAAGGCCCACTTTATTTGGGGTCAAAACAAAATGGAGTTTTGAAGTTCATAGTAAACAATACTAATCTTATATTTACTAATTGGAGGCTCCTTTTGAAGCCTCCACGTTAATCGTAGTAAAAATCCTAGAAAATCTCACAAAAAGCAAAACATCCGGCCGTTGATTTGTTATAATCCAATAATAGTCATTGGATTTAATTTGGCTCAAAAATTGGAGGCTCCTTTTGAAGCCTCCACGTTAATCGTAGTAAAAACCCTAGAAAATCTCACAAAAAAAGCAAAAAATCCGGCCGTTGATTTGTTATAATCCAATATAGTCATTGGATTTAATTTGGCTCAAATTACCCACATCTGCCATTATATCCTGAAGGACCCTTATGTTTGCAACTGTAAAAGAAAAATACCGATTCTGTCATCCTCTTCTCAATTTTCTCTCGCATGGTAACCCTAGCGCCGCCATTGATCAATAGCAAAGTAGCAATGGTAAAAGCGAGGATCATCCAGACGAAGTCTAGCGGCCTAGAGGCTCCGATCGCCAAGTCACTAAACACGGGACGGTCCTGAGGTGTTGTCAACCTTCTCCCATTGTTGTACGCCACAAAGAAAAAGGAAGCTCGCAAGAAGATGGGATCCAGAGATTGAAACACGAGGCATAACTGTCTTGACGAGGGATCCTGCGCAGTATTGATTCTGCACCGCTGATGACAATGATTAAAAATTGTGAGGTGCTCCCAACGATATGCTACGAGAACTCTTATCATTGCTGTAGCCAAACATGCAACCTTAAGTGCCGCAGGATGTCAAAGTTGTGATCCGGTCATCTGGCAAGGCAGAAGACGTACTACAATGACATGCCGACGCAAGATATTCAGCGAGGATTGATTAGTCCATTCTTCCTTACTACATGGATGGGTCATGTGATCGTCTTGGTACATATATTATTGCTGGCCCTGCCACGCTGCAGTAGTGCTGCATGAATATGAATTTTTTTTTTGAGATACACAGTACAACTCAGACACTCACAACGCACGCACAATCACCCTATGACAGGTACGCAAACCCTACCCTATGAGCATCTTCGAAGCCTGAGCCGGCAAATCCCGATATACGAAGTCACCACTGGCGCCTCGCTGTCGACGGGAGCGTCGCCTACCACTGAAAGCACAAATGCCGTTAAATCCTTGAAATTCGCTCCCACGGAGAGTCGAACCCAGGACCTGAGGTGTACTGATGCCTTAACCACTAGGCCAAGACCCCTTTCACCATGAATATGAATATATGAGCCCACAACAATGATATATGAGCCCAACGAGATGGTTAATGAAATAAGCAGAGGAGCTTACTGTAATCACAATATTCAGCATGTTGCAATGGAGATAATCATTCTTATGAATTGGAGCATTTGAACTACTAGAAATGGATGGATCTTCAGTGAGGAACATCCTATTGAGAAGTGCAAAGATAAGTTTGTCCATGAGTTCAAGCTTCTGTTGTACAGGGCTAAGAAGAAATATTTCCCAGATATTGAGACATGACTGCAGTCTGTAACTTGATCGACCCCTGTTCTTTTCCTTTTTTAGTCTTTAGAGCTTTTCTCTTTTTTTTTTGTTGCTTCTTCTCTGTTTTCTTTTGTAAACTTGGCACTCTTTTTGTTTTTTAGTATATTATAATCAGTAGGGGGGCTTTCCCTCCTCCTGTTCTGTCAAAAAAAATTCAGCATGTTTTCATAGCGAATTTCCACATCACATTGTACCGTTTCTCATCAAGTAAGCATCTAATTATTTTTTTATCAACTTTGTTGATTTATCTTTACTAACTTAGAAGTGCTATGATATAATTTAATTGTTGTGTACAATGACATCTAATCTGGATAACATCCTATGCTGATGGGCAAGTATTTCTTAATTACTATGCTATGTCTGGTGGCACTAAACAGAGGCAAAGTGATACGCATTTGGAGGGCAGGCTTTAGCATTTGGCAATGGAATACACCGACGATACTTGAACAAAGTAGAAGATGAAGGACAAATTGCAGAGCTCTGTGTGTCAAATCTTGAAAGATCCAATAACTCACAAAGCTATGCTTCTGGCTACGTGGTCATGGGTTAGAGCAACTCCAGCAGGGCATGTAAAACCTTAGATTTTGGTTCCAACTCAAGAGCACCCCTACATCCAAGTTCCTACATATGTGGGTCCAACTCGTCATTCTCTCAACCTTTCCCTTCTTCCTGTCTTCCCAAGCAGCACGACGACGTCGAGGCGGGCAGCCTCTAGCAGCAGCTCAACGGCGGGCGGGCTCGTCGACGCGTGGCTCAACGCGGGCGAGCGCGGAGGCCGGGTTGCTTCGGGCGAGGGCGAGACGGCGGCGCGGGCTCCTCGGCACGCGGCTTGGTCGGGAGGGAGGCGCCTCTACTCGCCGGCGCGGGCTCGGCGCGGAGGCGGGCCCTCCCCGGGCTCGACTCCATCACTCGCGGCCACTCGGTGGCAACGCGGGGAAGCAGAGGCCTGGGCGGTGGTGCTGCCACCGGCGAGCAGCCGACCAGCGCGCGGCAGGCCTCGACGCCTCGTGCAACCAGGCCATGGCGCGGGAGGCGTCGCACGAGTGCAGGTGTCCCGATGCGGCGTCCGGTGGGCCTGGAGGAGGCGGGGAGGCACAAGGCCGCCGGGGCTGGGGGCGCAGCAGGAGGCCACGGCAGGCCCGGGCGAGGCCGTCAATCGCCGGATCCAGGAGGTAGGCGGCGATTTGCAGTGGTGGGGAGCCGGATTCGGCGCCGGGCGGGGCGGGGAGGGGCGACGGTGGCGAGGCAGGCACGAGGCCATGGCGGCGTGGAGGCTGGGAGACGGCGGCCACCGACGACAGGAACCTCTAGATCCAGTCGTGGCCTGCCATTTTTCAAGTGGGGAGCGGCAAGATCTGACGATGGAGTGGGCGGAGGAGAAGGGAAGCGGTGGCCACGGCATCTGGCCAGAGGGAGCAGCGTGCGCGCGGGAAAAAGGAAGGCGTGCGCGCGTTGGTTAGGCAGGCCCCACCAGTGTAGCGACTCCGGAGTGGGTTGCCACATCTGGGGGCTTTGGCGTCGAATCTAGCGACCCCATAAGGGTACGTAGGGGCCTCGACAGGGGCTCCGCTGGAGTTTGTTTTTTTGGCTCAAGCCCCTACATCCTATCTAGGGGCTCATGTAGGGGCCCTGCTAGAGTTTCTCTTAGAGCTCTGACTCTTTGTAGAAGTGGCACCATACAATGAAAGCCTGGGTCAACCTCTTGCATCCATCCAGGTGAGTACGAAAGAGCATAGAGGGATGAGTTATGCTTATTTTAGGTGGAACCATCGGATGCTGGGTGGATCTCTACAACAATAATAAATTAACACGTTTCCCATATATATTCTCCACAATTTAGTTTTTTTTAATAATTGGGTGACATGTTTTATAGTTAATTATCATACTAATTTTGTTAATAACATATACCTCTATTATAACTAACACCAAGAAAGTAATAGGATTTAATATTCATTTGATACATTTAAGTTCATTAGAAAAATGGATAATTACGATGGAGGGAGAGGTATGAAACCTTCATGTAGTTGTGACAAGTCTAATAGCACCTCTAACAAGTAAGTTAACATTTCTACTTACAAATGATATGTAGTTGTCATTCAAAATTGATGCAACATAAATCCATTCTCTATGCGGTATTCAACATGAAGTTTATTCCCACATAAATTTCAAACGCAAATTTGCCTATAAAATTCCTTGCCTGTGCAAGCGCACATGCTGATGGGCTATACTGATGGGCATATATTTCTTAACTGCAGGTGAAAAATCCTGGAAATCCAAAAAACAAACATATGTCCATCTATTTGGATGGTCAATAAATTGTAGCTATGGATGAACATCCGATTAATTCCCCACGTAATCTTCCGAAAGACAAAAACCAAAGAATCTTCCTTCAAAAAAACTGATGTTCCTCAAAAATTGTTGTAACTCCATGTTCAAAAAATATAAATTTAAAAACTTAGACGTCTCTAAGATCACTAGCCCGTGCAGGCGCACGGGTTGAAAGACTAGTAGACTACATAATTTGAAAGACAGATATTTTTCTTATTACCAGTGTTTAAAATGGAAACTATTGTGAAAATGGCGCCATGCGTTTAATAATTTCTTTGAATGCATAGCAGAACCACTATTGTAGGTCAACAACTAACAAAAAGATAACTATATTTTGATTCCTTTCTTACTTACATTTATGACAGACCTAACCAGTTTTATTATATATTGTGCAAACCTTGAACAGAAAGTTCGAAGCTTTATAGCAAACTATACACATGATCACGTACCAGCCCGTGTAGCTGCCTACTGAAGCAAACACAGGGAATTGGACAACCCCCTGGCTCACGCTCTGGGCCTCGACTTCCCTAGTAAGGGGTGGTGCTGTTGGTGCCAAAAACACTGCCACTGCCACCACGATCATTGATATCAGACGCACCATACCTGCATCAACACAACCACAAATATCACAACTCATATAGTGTGTGACTCTAATTGCTAACAAAACATGAAATTCTTAGTGAAGATTTAAGGATATGGATTATAAACATACTGGACATCATGGTCTTAATATTATACTTCTTTTGTATGACCAGGTCATACAAAGGAGAATACAGATTGCGATGACTGGGTTTTAGTGAATATTAAGGATATGGATTATAAACATAACTGTATTTTTCTTGATCATATGAACATCACCTTTTACTTTTCTTTCAATCCAATCTCAGTTTGCAATGACTGGAGTTTGTATGGAATGTTTTACGTACAACATAATTTTTCTCTTATTCATTCAGACACAACTAGAGTGGCTCTAGCTAAGAAAATACAGTTCTCAATATTATTTTTTTTCTCAGAAACACAGGAGAGCTGCGTATCATTTCATTAAGAAGATAAAGTTGTAAAGTACAACACACACACTACACGCCACGCTCGCTTTTTAAAGTACATTCGCGCCACAAGCTGATTTTGAACGACCATACACCCGACGAGGAAGACCTATAGTCCTATTGTCGCTGCTGCAGGGAGCCGTGTAAGCTCCCGAGTGCCAGCCAAACCCCAAAGGCGCACCTCCTCCTCAATGAGTGACATTGTCCTCTGCACATTGGGCGAGGTTCCGTTGAAGACTCCCTCATTCTGTTGCTTCCAAATCATCCAAGACCCCAGAATTATGAGTGAGTTAATTCCCTTTTTGAAAACTGATGGAGCTAGCTTGTCAGTTCTCACCCACCATTCTTCAAATGAGCTATCCACAGCTTGTGGTGCCAGCAAGGACAAACCCACTCTATCAAACAAATGGAACCAAACCTGTCTAGCAAAGACACATCCAATCAAGATGTGCTGCATGTTTTCCTCTTCCTGATCACAGAGCACACACCAATTTATTACTTCTGTTTTATCTAAAGCTCATGTACCAAAACTCGTTGTCAGTGTGTTGACACAGTGAAAGAGTACAAGAGGGAACAGCAAAAGCTCCCCCCGCCCCACCTCCCAAAACACCACACACACAAAAACATAGGGACTTGGAACACCCAGAGTAACAAGCAGCTAGATAAACGAACTGCAGAAGGTTGCGGAGTGATGGATATCAGGCCTAGTATTGTAGGACCATTACGCATACTTGCCTCGAGAAAACACAGGAGACAAGTATATGCTCGATAGTTTTTTTCGGCCTGATTACAAAGCTGGCATAATGGTGGATGGTCCAGTCCTCTCTTGGCAAGACATATGCAGTCCAACACCAATTTCGCACTTCTATGCAGTCCAACACAGATGAAGGCTACCCTCTCTATCACCCGTGAGACTTGGAACGAAAGGTACCTTGGGCTACCAGTGTCAGTGGGGAAGTCAAAGAAGAGAGTATTCTCTTATTTAAAACAGAAAATTTGATCCCGGGTGCAAGGGTGGCAGGAGAAGATGTTGTCCAAGGCCGGCAATGAGATTTTAATCGAGGCGGTGGCGCAAGCCATTCCAATTTGACATTACCAAGACCTTGTGTGAGGAACTGAGTGCTATGATCGGGAAGGTACGGCCGTACTGGTGGGGTCAGCAAGTCAAGGAGCATAAAATTCATTGGCTCAGTTGGGAGAAGCTTACACGTTCAAAAAAGAAGGGTGGCCTAGGATTTAGGGACCTGCACTTATTTAACATGGCGATCCTTGCTCGCCAGGCATGGAGACTCCTAACCTGTCCGGATACTCTATGTGGCCGGGTACTGAAAGCACGATATTTTCCCAGTGGAGACATCTTGAGCTGCCAAGTTAGGAGTGGGATATAATACTCATGGAGAAGCATACTAAAAGGCATTGATTTGGTGAGATCAGGCCTGATATGGAGGGTAGGCACGGGAGCACAAATCAGAATTTGGTCAGATCTGTGGATACCGAGAGGAACAACAAGAAGACCTGCAACTCTGAGAAGCGCCTCCTTGCTGACAACAGTCGATGAACTCATGGACCCTGTGAGTGGCACGTGGGATGAACAGCTAGTTCGTGACACATTTTGGGAGGAGGATGCGGATGCCATTATGTCAATTCCGATTGGAGAAGGCATGCAGGATTGGCCAGCCTCGCACTATGACTCGATCAATGGGGCGATTCTCTGTCAAGTCAGCATACAAACGTGCAGTTCAGAACAGGGACAGAGATGCAGGGAGGGACGCGTCTTCATCTGCTGGTGGGGGCTCGGCAGAACTTGATTTCCCATGGCACAAGATATGGCAACTGAAAGTGACGAACAAGGTGAATATTTTTATGGAGGCTGGCCATAACAGCCTACCTGTTCGGCGTAATCTTAAGAGGAGGGGGGGGGTCAAGACAGAAACTGTATAACCTGTTTGCACTAGACAAGATGAGGACAGTGGCCATCTCTTCTTCAAATGTAAGCACTGAATATGGAGGGGGCCAGGTCGCAGCTGATGCAATGTACATCAGGGCGGGAAGTGATCCAACGTCTCTGGAGTTTACCAGCTGAGCAGGGGAGAGGATGCAGAGCTCAGTTGAAGTGTGTGGCTCGGTAGAATATCATGTGATGGAGTTTCAGAAAGTCACAAAATCAGACAAGAAGGAGAAATTGAGTCAGACAAGCACGTGGAGCCCTCCTAGGCAAGACGTCTATAAACTCAATGTGGATGGTGAATTTTCTCAAACAACGAAGAGGGGTGGCTGGGGATTTGTTGCGAGGGATACTGGTTGAAATGTGCTTGACAGTGGGGCAGGCAGTAGAACAAGGGCATAAGTGCTCTACATGCTGAAGTTTTGGCAGCCTATCATGGCTTGCAGCGAGCAGCGGACCTGGGCATGACCAGGGTGGTGTTTGAAACAGATGCAGCTAACCTGGGCAAGGCAATCTCGTCAACTTCCATGGATCACGGTCCAATCGGCGGGCTTTTTCTCTTAATCAGAGAATTTCTGCGGCTTAATTTCGTTGAATACTCTGTTTCTGTTTGTTCTAGAGTCTGTAACAAAGTAGCAGACCGGATGGCTGCTCATGGCGTATCTATTCGCCTTGCTGGGGGACAGAATTTCTAGTGCGAGGCACCGTATCTTCTAACGAACTTGGTCTCCGGCGATTTGCTTGGAGTCAGTACCTAATGAGTTTGGCTGATCTCAAAAAAAAAAAAAAAAAAAAGGGAGGGGAACAAGCAGGGGAAAATATGGGGTTTTCTCTCTTCGTAAAACTTGCCCTTGGGAGCGCTGTATTGCAAAATTACAGCAAATTGCGTCAATAGCAGTTAGAAATAAGGGTTCCAACATGAATCGACTCCTTTTCGTGAAGCTAAAATCCCTCAAGAGACAGTGCAAAGCTCAAATCCATAAAACGCACAGAAAGGGGAAAGGTGAGGGAAAATGGCCATGATTGTAAAAAGAACAAACCTGCGGTGGGTGCTTCCTTTGCTCGCGTCCCTCCTCCCTCCGGCCTGGAAATTTATGGCCTCCTTGACCAGTGAGCGCTGCGGTTGAGGAGCTGAGAGCAAGCCCTGGGCTTCGACCTTCGAGGGAGCGGAGGAGGAAGAAGGAAAGAGAGAGAGTCTGGAGAACGGGAATCCGACTTGTCTATGCGGGCGCTTGTCATGTACATGCCACTAGACCAGGTTGGAGTATGGGCTGGGCCTTGGCCATGCTGAACGTGTGGGTCGGCAACTGGGCAGGCAAGGAATACAAAAGGAGTGGCACAGCAAACAGGAGAGCATCGAACAGAAATTGTATCGTCTTCCTCCTCAGGTCTCGACCTCCTCCCTGTCCTCGATCCCTGCAGCTCTTGCTATTGTACCCCGAATTCCCTGCTATCTCTACCCCAGCTACCTCCAATTCTACTCAGCTACTACTTGTATCTGTATCAGTTACCCAGGGACACGACAATTGGTATTTAGAGCCATTCCGATCCGCTCCTCATCGTTCTGATCTACAATTCCAAGGCGAAGGGTTGGTGTTCATCCTGAGCACCGTGATTCCAGCCCCTGGTTTGATCTGTGAAGAGCGCGAGAAGATGGTGGTTGCCTCACCGATGGAGACATCAGCGTTGGACTCCTTCAAGCAGCAGGAGCGGGATGCCATGTGTGCTCGGATGTTGGCGAGGCTTGACGAGATGGTCGCCCGTTTCGATTACGATCTCGGGTCGTCGCCCTCGTCCCCAACCCCTGCTACCTCACCAGGCTCAGCCGTCGCCGATTTAAGTGCTCCTGCCACCACTCTAGCCGGCGCACAGAAGGTGTTCGATGAAATGCCTCCTAGCCGAGAGGTGGTTATTCGAGGTTATCTTCATGTCATGGTGAGCCATGTGGTGTACCCAGTGACTGAAGATGTGCTGCACCATCTCTTTGATCCATACGGTGCAGATAAAGTGCAAGTGCTCATGGAGGATACTGTTGTGGAGGCTCTTGTTTCATTCTGTTCAGCTCAGGACGCGTTGCTAGCTAGAGACGCTTGCCATGGACGCTGCATCTGGGATGGCTGTAACATGATGGACATCTATCTTGTGCTGCAACCCACTTCGGACAGAATACCAGAGACCCCCACCAAGTGTGACATTGATAGTAGCAATGTCCATGTCACAGATGTGTCCCAGTCCACCACTGCTACCCCCAAGGTCGCCCCAGTTCAAGAGGAACCCTCTCCATACCTTACAGAGAATGTGTTTGCCAATGTTGAGTGTAACAACATCATGAACACAACATGTTTGTTGGATTGTCCTAGTAAACACAGTGCTGCCATGGGTGTTTATCAGACAGAGACAATAGTTCCAGTTCTATCTAATGCAATTTCAAAGCAGAAGATGGCACCATATGCCGCTAGACAATGTCGTACTGTCAAGTGGATGTCAAAGGTTCGTGTCGGCTATCGCCCGGTGCGTTGGCCCGTTAGAGTCCTTCATGGCAATTTTGTCCGCAGTCATGTGCTCACCCATGTTGGTGGTTCCTCATTGTTCTCAGAGACTGATATCGAGTTTGCAGTACCAACAGATCATAATGATGTCCGGAAGGCATCTTTTGCTATGAGTGATGACAAGGAGAAAGTGATAGTTGAAGTTCAGCTATGTGTAGAGAGATATGGCACTTCTGCTCGGTGGAGTCGGGCTCTACCACTGAGTTCAGACTACATAGTGTTCAATCAACTACAAGATGGAAAGCCGCAGAAATATATATTACAGGAGCATGTGATAGGTGAGCTTGGAAGTGTATCTCTCGGGCATGCTAGTAAGAAGGTCTGTGTTCGATTGGTGCTGATGCAATTACCACCTGAAGACAATATGTGCTGTGAAGTACATAGTTTATACAGCAATCATGCGTCTTTCTCACAGAAGGAAAACCTATAAAACTAAAGAGAATTCAGATGGCTTCATCAGCTTGGCCACAGCAGCTCGTTGCCATGAATCTTCGACTCTCTTGGGATCCAGGCAAGGTCAGTACTAATATGTTGCTCGGTACCTACTCTGCTGGTGGTTTACCCAGGTTACTACTTGCAAGTGATGTAATCTCAAGACAGTATACTAACAACATAAATCTGAGAAAACCATTGACCAAGTGACTGGTGCTACGAGCACCCGAGTGCTATTCCAACACAATGAAAATATGAATAATGAGAATTCAGTTTGTTCAGTTGACACATTGAGATTTCTTGCTGCTGATCAGAAGTCATTACCTCAAATGCTTATCGCAACACTGGAAATGATTCACAAGTCCAAGTATTTTCAGTCTTGCTCTTGCATTTATCTCCCTTGGGATCCTGGAGTTACAAAGCAACTTGAAGACCATCAGCTTGAGGGCAAGCTGAATCTCAAGGGGTGGGTAATGTCATGTACATGCCACTGGACCAGGTTGGAGTATGGGCTGGGCCTTGGCCATGCTGAACGTGTGGGTCGGCAACTGGGCAGGCAAGGAATACAGAAGGAGTGGCACAGCAAACAGGAGAGCATCGAACAGAAATTGTATCGTCTTCCTCCTCAGGTCTCGACCTCCTCCCTGTCCTCGATCCCTGCAGCTCTTGCTATTCTACCCCGAATTCCCTGCTATCTCTACCCCAGCTACCTCCAACTCTACTCAGCTACTTCTTGTATCTGCATCAGCTACTCAGGGACACAACAGCGCTGCGCTTATCCAACGGTACCAGGACGCCGCAGATTGTTGGGATACGAGCCGAAACTCCAGCGTGGCCGGGAAAGGTACCGCCGTGGGCCAAGCTCGGTCAAAGAGCTATTTGGTCGCTTTTATCTAGAAGCTGAAATCGGTATCAGAAGCTCTAGGGAGAAGCAGAAGTCGTCGTGTGGGGGAATAAAAGGTACCGAGAGCGGCTTCTGTCCCCCTTTGTCCACTGCATCTCTTATTTCTGTTCCCTGTCCGCTGTCCGGGAGCAATCAAACCCTAACCCTAACGACGCCGCCGGCTTGCAAGCAGCCGGTGCTTGGGAAAAGGCGTAAATCCCAACTTGCGTCCGGTTCAGAAAGTTCGCCAGGTACATTTCCTTCCGAGGCAACTATTGATTTGCATATGCTTGCATTTTCATGTTTGACATTCGGTTCCTTTCAATTTCGTATTGTAGGACAACTACATCTTAGAGTTATAGAGTACTCAGATTTTCTGACTGCTAAGACATGCGATTTTCGTGTTGAATCGATAATAGTCGTCGGGAGAAGTAGCATTGGAACTTTGTATATCTTGATGCTTTTGTACATCTCTAGCTGTTGTGTTATCTCGAGCAGTTGATCGTAAAGCTCGAGCAGCGGTAGTAGATTGGTTAGCTTTTGAGTTGATACTCTGTAAACGTATTAGAGTACAGCTGTGTTATTGTTGCACAAGGCAGGTCTTGTCCTCTGTTCTTTCATTCAGTTTAGGGTTTCCAAAATTGAGATCCTTACCATGCCGTTCTTTCAAATGACGGGTCAGGAAGCAGGTGGTTGAGGTCCCAACGAAGCTTGTTCTGCCGAAGGTTTTGGTGTCTTTGCATTCACCATCAGTTCCTGTGTTCAGCGTGGAGGAGAATAGTACAACAACCTAGTACAAGGCTTCAGTTCAGTTTGATGTCACTACATGCATATTTTAACTGGCGGTTCAAGGAAGTGATCATGGGGGACAAATTTGACTCGGCAATCTGGTGTAGCAATGGTGGGACAACTTCAGTGCCAGATCAAGTTCCATTTTCTGCAGCATATAACATTGAGCTGGGAAGATTCATCAAAGACAACTTCAATGGGCAGGTAGTGACAGTTTATCATTGTACTTTTGGGTTAAATAGAAAACCTCGTCCTATTCGAATTTCTTACGAGCACATCACTTAGAGAAAATGTTTCAAGACCTGACAGTTTGGCCAAGACTGGCACAGAAGCATGACAGAATTCACCTCAGAACAAGTGGAGGGTATGCATCTGCATATGAAGGTATGTGTATTTTGCAATTCATAATTTCTTACATATCAAATGAATAATTTGGAGTACATTTGGATGTAATAACCGATCACTATGTTTTGTTTACAAGGATATATACTGAGGGGGGAAGTCCATGGCTGTTATGAAAACAAGTAACTACCAACGTCCAGAAAAATAATATTAAGTGGAGGTACTCTTCCTGCTGCAAGTAACCATTTAAGTGGGTTTCCAAATATTGGAAATTTTGATGTTGCTGTTGAGAAAAGAAACAATGAGCAATTGAAACCAGTAATTTCTTGTAACAATGAGCAATTGAAAAAAAACCCTAAAGATATGTGAAACCAGTAATTTCTGACCTGTCCCAGTCTGTTCCGTTAACAAATAGCTCTTTTCTTTCTGGTACTTCTCTTGCAGATGCGGAGATGCCATTGAACCTCCACCTTTTGATTTGGGAATTGACTTCGATACAATAAGTGTTGTGGACTCATTCTTCCGCAACAATAACCAATCCAAGGTCAAACTCAACAAGCTAACAATGTAATAAGTACTGAGGGACAGTTAGTGCAGGGGAGTGATAAGATTTTTGGAGTGACATCTGGTACTCTAGTTAGTGCAAAGAGAAAAGCAGATGACCAGCCATGGGTCACTCCAGATCAGAGGTTCAAGAGTTCCACTGTGTCCCCTGGTTCTATGAGCAAACTATTGCCTGGATGCGAAATAATGGGTAGAATTATCATGTCTGAAGATGAAGTAAATGTCAATGCTAAGCCATATGATGATGAGGTGACTGAATCACCAGTGATTAAGCATGTACTTGGTCTTACCAAGCTGGCGAAGTCTCCATGGTTCTATGGATTGAAACCAGATTTCTGTTCAAGCACTGAAGCAGATATAATCAAGAAAGGGTCACTTCTACCACTGTTGATAAGTTAGGAAGGTAAGAGATAAAAAAAATACCAAGTTCGTAATTGTAGAGTAGAAGCATATGCAGTTCCTAATGATGTTGTTTAAATGCAGGTTATGGGTTGCTTCCATGCAAATTCGCTAACAACACAATTGGTTAGGTCCTTTCACTGGCCGATTCAAACCCCTGGCTCATGAGGTTGGGAACAGTTCTTCAGGGCAGCATCAAGTACAAGATCAACCGATGCAGAATGTTAAGCAGAACTGCAGTCATGTCTGACCAAAAGTGACCAAATATTTGAGATGTTATGGTTCACAATAGTCTGATGTTAGGGAAAATCCCCGATTCCTTGCATCAAGAGCAAAATGAGGAATTACTCTTAGGCTGATAGAATTCCTCTAAACCGTGGAAATTTTAGGTTTCATAATGCTCGCCTACATTGGGAAGAATAGGAGTCGTATTTTTATTTGCAGATAGTAATACCAACCTAGGTACTTACTGACTGGTGTTGCTACTTTTGGGATTTCAAGAAGGAACGTTCATACTATAATTGACCCCTTGTATAAGAAGGAAGACAGTTGTAAACTCCTTCTGCCTGATGGAAGCTATGAGTTATGATGTGTATGACCTTGCCTTGAGAAGGCTGGTGCAACTTGAAGACAAGATGTACAATAATTGCAACGAGAGGCGCTGGCGCCACATTCTCGAGTCAGATTTGTGGTATGACAAAACTTAGTGCTTATTTACTTCCATGCAAATTTGCTAACAACAACACAATTGGTTAGGTCCTTTCACTGGCCAATTCAAATCTCTGGCTCATGAGGTCAATAAGGGAACAGTTCTTCGGGGGTAACATCAAGTACGAGATCAACCGATGCAAAATGGTAAGCTAACTGCAGTCATATCTGACCAAATATTTGAGATGTTATGGTTCACATAGTCTGATGTTATAAATTATTTGAAGGTCGTAATACCAACCTAGGTACTTACTGACTCGTGTTGCTACTTTTGGGATTTCAAGAAGGAACACATACATATACTTAATCCGTTGTATAAGAAGGAAGAAGATGAGTTCTATAAAAAGAAACATGAAGGCATAGTAGAAAGGATTGGGGATGATCTAGCTAAGTGCATCGAGTTGTTTATTGAAAACTTGAAGGTCCACTGGGATGAATGGCACTACAGTCCATCTAATAGTTCTACATCGTGTTTTGCAGGAATCTTATAAAACTTTCAAGAAACCTTTGCTGGCTGAGCTGCTATCAATCGACGGTAACCAGGGCAAGCCTCCAATCAAGAAACAAGTGCGCCATGTAACTGATAAAGTTGTTTACGAGATAGATGAGTAGGCAGTACTAGTATTAGGGCTAAACCCACTAGTATTCTGTTATGCCAATATATTCCCTGATGTGATTTTGGGGAAAGCAGTGAAAGTCACAAGTATTTTGTGAAATGCTACAGACTGGATGCTTAACTCGTTTCAATATGTTGTAGACTGGATGTATTTTTGGACATAATTGTTTTGCTTAAATTCGCTGGCATGTTGGTTCTGGATGCATGTAAGGGGTACTTGTTTCAGATTGCAGGGGGCTTCTTGGCTTAGTGTACTAAGGACCACATACGGTGGGGACATTTGGGTGATTATATAGTGCATGAAAAGTACCAGTTATGAAAAATACTGCACAAAAAGTACAAATTAAAACTACAGTGCACAACAATTCATGATTTGCAAAGTTCTAACATTGGTATGTTTAGTGCTCCAGGATTCGGCATTAAAAGTAGCTTATAAGACACCAAAATTTAGCTTATAAAACAGTTTTCGAACTGGAACCACAGCATGAGTAAGAGGAGCTCGACACATGTAACTGGTGAAGGATGCTAGCTTGAGCAAGATGGGAGTTGGCACCAAGGCCTGGTTGGCACAACTTGGAAGACGGAGAAGCTGGAAGCTGGGACGGTGTTTTTGGAGCGAGGTGATGAATGACTGGTCTTCCGCTCCACGCCTCCTGCACAGTGAAGTAATGGCATGGGTACGATAGCAGCCCTGGATTCCTGCTGAGAAAGTAAAATAACATGGGAGCCTCACTTGCCTAGGATATAATAGGGGTCCACAGTTGAGCAGTTGTGCGTCAATCACTTTAACACAGCCACATGGTCAGGGTACATTTGAGCTCCCTTATATAGCGCTGAAAGTACCCATGTTCGCAAACCTTTCAAATTTATTTCAAAAGTACCTGGGAATGCATATTAATTGGACGAATTATATTTAATCATTACATGACATTTCAGGAATCTCGATTCATACAAGCTTACATTAATATTTGCAACACTAATGCAAATAACAACAAAAGGTGCCATACATGTCCAGATGGGCAAACTAATGACATCAGAACACAAAATAAAGGGTCCATAGAATTAAACACAAGTCCATAGAACTAAACGTAAATTCCATCCCTAATCAATAGATTAACCAGGGGTCGACAATGAGCCTCCAACTAGGAGTTGACCGAACTGACAGGGATTCTTGGTTTAAGAGAGTTAGCTGGAACTCTATTCTTCCTCTTTGGCCAGGAAGGTGAACATGACCGGAATCGATTTGCTCTTGGGAGTCCCTTTGGTCTATTCACACCTGGTGGCAGCATGCTCTCAATATCTGAATCACTCATATATGCACTAGACCCAGATGCTCCATAGGAATTACCAACAATACCATCACAATCTGAGGCAGAACTGATTCCATTGCAATCTGATTGTTCCTGACCTGACTTGAAACCTGGCTGCTTGTTCCTCCACTCAACAAGAAGTTAGTTTCAGCCTTAAGGTTCCTAGCAATGCGATCTTAAGGTTCCTAGCAACTATGGCATGCATCTCTTTATCTTTGTTGGATCTACGAACAAGATCGATTGCGTTACCAAAGTAAACTTTGGCGAAGTTGTTCTGCAACAGACTCACTGTCCTGGTTAGAAGGTGTCCTGGTTAGAAGGATCAGGTTATTCAATATCACGAGCATAGCGCGTCCACCTCTTCATGATGTGTGCCTCTGGTATTTTTGTGACTCCAGTGTAGATGAGTACCTGCATATAGCAATCAGTTTATAAGCTAAGATTGGGTTGCAGCAAACACAGAAGGATTCGTAGTCAATTCAGTATGCAGAGTCTCAAAGTAGCAGTAACAGCAACAAAAACTTCTAGTACCTACATCCTGTGATAGTAGAGGGAATACTTGGAAATAATCCAAAAGCGTTCCTACCCACGATTGCAACATATTAATTTATATATACAAAATTAAATGTGCATTTCAATTTAAATTACTCAAAAGTAAATGCAGAGTGAAAATATCAACAATGTCAATATGGAATCAATAAATGCAACGACAAGGCAGCATCTGAAACTAACCTTTATAATATGGCAGCATAACATGGTGTTAAAAAAGGCCGCACTCACAGGCATATTTACTACCGCCATCAAGGGCATGGACTGTGAAGATGCCACGTGCCCAATGATTCCTCAGCTTGTCATTGTGATGGATGACTTGGAACTGATCTTCAAATTCACTAGGGCCAACAACATACTGAGCAACCTTGTCCACTTCAGCACTAAACAGCATAAAGGCTTTCTTCGTGTACAGGCTGAATGCATGCTATTCGATATCATAAACTCTCTTACTCCGGTACTCGAACGGACTGAAGTACAAAAATACCATCCCAAGGACTGGTTCAAATATATACTTAGTGGCCCTATTTCTTGAATTCCTCATTGCCATCTCAATAGTACCCATGTTCCTAGGTTTACGGCAGTCAGGTGGTATCAATCACTTTGGCCATCTTTTTCTGCAGAATAGAGCACTCATGTCAAGATAGATAGTGTAAAGTAAACTAGCAAAAATTTAGCTTTTCAACAACGACCTCTACAATGTATGAAACCAACTGTAGAGAGTACAGACTTGCGCGGGGGGAAAGAAAGAGAGACGAGACCGCGAGGCGACGCGGGCGGGCGACCCGGCCGGCGGTGAATCAAGGGCGGCTCCCTCCCTCCGGCGACCTCTCCGGCGCCGGTGGGTGGGGGGGAGCTGGCCTCCCGCGCGTCCGGGGCGAGTTACCTACTGTGATGGGGGCAAATCCCCTTTCTCCATGGTTAGGGTTAGGGTTCCTCCAAGGTGGTGGGTTGGGTGGAGAAGGCGGTGTCGTCGATAGCCTCGATGATGGCGGCAACTTCCCTGACCAGACGAATTGGAGGATTTGGTATCAAGTCGGCGATGACGAAGTGGAGGCGACATCACCGACAAAGTTGAATAAGGTCCTCCAGCTCTTCCTCCATGGCGTGGAGGTCAGGTATGGCCGAGATGCAGGGCTAGTGAGGTTAGGTCTAGGCGAAGTCCTAGTTTGGTTCAGTGTTTGGGTCCGAGTCTGGTTTTGTAGGATCAAGGTTCTTCGTTCCTCGTTAGTTCGATTGGTCTCCTTTGTTCTTCTACTCCTGTTCGCTGTGGGTGTGTCGGATGCGGCGAAGATTATCTGTACCTCCATGGCTTGAAGCGAGGCGACGGCCGAAGTGCTTTCAGATCGAATTTTATTTCGTGTTCAATCCGTTTTGAGATAGTTTCAAGATGGTGCATGTTACGGCTTTTTCAAAGTTTGTCCCCTTGGCTTTCGGTGGAGGAATTGATGATCGACATCGGATTCGGATGTTCCTGGTTGATTCATGGAGTGGTGGCGGAGGATTTTTCTGGTTCGATATGAGGAAGAGATGAATAGTGACAAGGCATGGTTTGTAGGTTCTTATTTCTGCAAGGTCTTGGTTGTAATAGGGGATGTAATCTGTTTTGATTCTTAATATATTTCCCCTTTCGCAAAAAAAAAAAAGTGTGATGAAACCTAACAGATAATAAAGGGACAAAATTTGCAAACACCTCCCTGCGATAAAACATGGGGACTCAATCTCAGCATAAGGTTAATCCTACTGATCAAAATCCAAAAGAGGTCCTAGCCATCTTTTTCTGCAGAATAGAAGCACTCATGTCAAGATAGTGTAAAGTAAACTAGCAAAAATTTAGCTTGTCAACAACGACCCCTACAATGTTAGAAAATATTTGTTTTATATCAAAGTGTGATGAAACCTAACAGATAATAAAGTGGACATAATTTGCAAACACCTCCCTGCGATAAAACATGGGGACTCGATCTCAGAATAAGGTTCCAAAAGAAGTCCTAGCCACGAGCGCATCCTATATGTTTATATATACAAGTGTTCCAATTTAAATTACTTGAAATCAGTAGGCATACATGCAAGGTCGGGACTCAAACTGAAGGAGTGATTGCGAGTCCACTCTTTTAATTTCCAAACAATAGGATGCGACGGAACATGGGAAATCAAATCCGAAGATGATGCTGGTTAAACCAAATACGCTTACTGGTACTAAGAATAATACAAAACAGTTCCTACCTACAATTGCAAGATATTTTGGTTATATAAAATCAATTGCACAGGCTAATTTAAAGTGCTTAAAATCACCCGGAAGCACTGCAGGGTAGAAAATGAAAATGAATGAGTGATTGTGAGAAAAACATACCTCCTTTTGTAAGTTGGGTTGGTTGAAACGCATCCAATATCACCAGACGCTGGTTGGTTAATCTCAAGTTGGATGGGTGGACCTTTATCTTGCTTGGAAACATCAGCAGGAACAGAATCACCATCATCAGAGTCGGAATCAGAATCATCAGTGGACTCACAATCCAACTCTTCCAGATCCTCACAAACAACTTGATCTGGTAACTCTTCTACAGACTCATTGTCGGAAAACTCCTCATCCTTTGACAAAGCATCTGCCTCAGTAGGTGCATCCTCCAGTCCTAACTCTTGAACCTCTGTAACTTCATCAGGGAGGACCAGCTCCTCGTCATGAGACGCGTCAGAGTCGGAGCAGTTAACTCCAGCGCAGTGTTTAAAAAAGCGGCCGCGTCGGCCGCTTAAGCGGCGCCTAGGCGCTGCGCGCTGGGTGACCGCGTCGCCTAGGTCGACGCGATGGATTTAGGCGGAAGAGCCATTAGGCGGTGCTGGGCGGAGGTAGGCGGAGCTGCGCGGCGCTAAGCGGAGGTAGGCGGAGCCCATTGCGGGAGTCAGGCAGCCGCCAGGAAGAGCTCCGGTCCGCCGCTGGGTCCAAACGCGCCTCAAATTGGTTGCCTCTGTCCGCCGCTGAGATCCAATCGAGCTCTTGTCCTCCCGCCCTTCCTCCTGGCTGCCCGCTCTTCATCTTCCTCCTGGCCGAAGCTCATCTTCCCGGTTGCAGCTCGTCGGCGGCGGCGTCGAAAGGACAGGAGCACCAGCGGCATCGAAAGGATGGGGGTGACGGCTGAGAGAGTTCCGTCGGCCGTCGGGATCCAATCGGGGCACAAATCGACAGGCGCCCGATTGGTCTTGCCCTCCTTTTCTTCCTTCTAGCCGCCCGCTCTTCCTGGCTGCAGCTCGTTCGATTGTGAGGCGGCGGCGTCTTCAGTCTATGGAGGCGGCGGCTGCTTCTACTGGCAGCGACTGTGCGTTTCTTTTTTTTTTTTTTTTTCCTCTCAGATAGGATGCGTGACGTGATTGGTGGTGTAGGGCAGCACCTCAGATGCATATTTGGGCCCTATGGGTTAGATGGGCCAACTAATTGAAGCCCAATAGCTGAACACAGGAGTCTCTTTTCCTTTATTCCCTCATTTTTCTTTTATTTTCATAAATATTCACCGCTTAATCGCAAACGCCTAGAAACGCCTAGGCGCCGCCTAGGCGTCCTAGGCGCTAGGCGGTGCTCCTCCGCCCGCTTTCGTCACCGCTTTTTAAAACATTGCTCCAGCGTCATCTGCCCAGTAAATATCTGATGGGAACAAATTAGTAGGGACCACTTGCTCAACT
Organism: Eragrostis nindensis; assembly: GCA_012490785.1. Taxonomy (NCBI): domain Eukaryota; kingdom Viridiplantae; phylum Streptophyta; class Magnoliopsida; order Poales; family Poaceae; genus Eragrostis; species Eragrostis nindensis. The sequence goes on along the minus strand of JAAXCT010000577.1, from coordinate 185,975 downwards.
GCAGCAACCCTGTCATCACCAGAAAGAACAGGGCTTGGTGTCTTGTTGTTGAGCAGAACACTAACTGGGCTCTTTTCAGGTTTGTTTAGAACTAGAATTGCCTTCTTACGGCCAATCTTCAATCACCTCTTTACACCATTGGAACACATACTAGCAGAATCTTTAGATCTTCTTGAAGAGGATGAACTAGTAAGAGCATTTACGGTAGGACTCCTGGTTGCCTCCAAAACAGCTGCGCCATCAGCAACAGCGTATGGCTTTCCCTTCTTGCTTTTTGACTTCGAAGCTTCCAAACTGGAGCTTGTACTCTTCACATTGGAGGCACTGGTTGACAGCCAAAATTCAGATTGGGACATAAAAATTGTAGTTTGGAACTCTCCACGCTCCAGATGACACATCAATTAGCAAGGACTGGAATGTTGCATTTGGTACTTCACCTACACAGCAAATGATGCAAAATAAAACTACTACAAAGGGTAACAGCCACATAAGTAAATGTAAAACATCATCCAAATAAAAAAGGCAAAAATAAACTACTGCAAAGGCTACCTAAGCTAGTTTTATCACATAACAAAAATTAAATAAAAAAGAAAGATCCCAACGGGCAGAGAGGAACATACCGGCACTGAAAAGGTTCGAGTTTCCGGGAGGAATCATGTCACCAGGAGGGAGCATACGACCAGTCGGGTATTGACGAGTCGCGCCACCGGCCGGGACCATGGCACCTTGAGCTCCAAGAGTACCACCGGGAGAAACAAGAGTACCAGGAAAGGGGGCGGTAAGGTTGGAAAAAAGCGGATTGCTGTGCTGGAGGTGGTGCTGACCGTACGTCAGTTTTTTTTTTTTTTTTTGGAAGGCAGGACGCCCTCCGGGGCAACAACATCTCCATTAATCCAGAAGCATCCAAACATATGCAAAAAGACCCTCACAAGATCCTATAATCCCTCTAAGGTCTTTAAGCATCAAACATGGACAAAAGTACAAATAAAAATTACATCCAGGTCCATGGCGAGAAAGCAGCAACAACGCCGGAGACGAAGCCGCCGCCGCCACCGCCAAAATCGCCTCATCTTGCACAGAGAAGCGTTGATCCACCAGCTCATCAGCAGCAAATCCGAAGTTGTAGATGCCTCCATCCACGACGGGACCAATGTGTTTACGAAACAAGTTCGTAAATCACCGTGACGCAGATGGAAAAGGGGCCTCAAGGTGCAAGTCGATTGACTCGCCGGCGGTCCGCCCGACGGTCGCCTCGGCACAAGCACCAGAAGAAGAGGATGAAGAGGTCGCAGCCGTAGATTTTGAAGAAGCAACACCAGGCCAGACCAATTTGGAATTCGCCGGACGATGGGGATCAGCATCAGGATGCGATCAACCCGATTCCGGGAGTAGCAGCATCCATCAACTAGCTTGCAGCAAGAGACATAGCAACCAACACACCTCTGCTTGAGATGCTTCAGATAAAAGGAGAGGAAGAAAGGGGAGAATACACCCACCGGAGAGGAAACCGACAACGAAGAGGCCATCACGGCAACACCAAAAGGAAAACGAAGAGCACCAACACCGGAGCCGGAGCAGACAAGTCGAACACTGAGCACCTCAGTGACGCGGCAAACCGGAGAAGAGCTCCAAAATACTACCAACTAAACTGACGAAAAGCAAAAGATCTAAAGAACCTCTGTACAGGGAGGGTCCCTCACCCTATTCCACGCCACCGGCAAGCCGGAGACGGAAGGGGAGGGGCCAGATCGGATCGAGACCGACGAACTCTGTTTTTCGCTCGCTCTCTACTGTAGCGTCGGTGGAGTGGATAAGGCTTCGCCCTCTTACGTCAGGTTGGGTCGGGCGAGAGGTACCGGAAACGGCGGCGCCGCCGCGGGGGAAGATGGCGGCCGGAGCGGATTCACCGGGAGCATTGCTGACGGCGGGGACGCGGCGCTTCTGGAGTACCAACAGGTGGCCGGAGGAGGCGGGGGCGGCGCCTCAAGAAGCGACGGCTTGGTGCAGTAGCAACTCATCTGAGGCTGCTACTGGTAAGAGCTCGGATAGGAGCCGTACCTTTGACCAGCCGGGTCCCACACGTGAGGAGTCACAGGACACGTCGGAACTTTTCATCCATCTCGAGGAAAAGAAGGCTGAGCAGGGCTGTCGGATAGGAGCTGCGCGCGCATGTATAAGTGGCAAACATATTCGCCAGTGGGAGTCCGGGTCAAAAACAGAGAGCGAGCGAGGAAGAGTGTCTCAAAACTAGAAATGCTAAAAATATTTTCTGGGGATTTATTCTGTTCCTCCGTTGTTTGAATCGTTCTAAACACGAGTTCTAAGAAACTCATATTTTGGAAAAGTTTTATTTGCCCGTTTTACTTGAGTGATCTAAACAACTTAATTGTACAATTTCGTATATATGGGCTCACTAACAGTGTTTTAAATAGCAGGCTATGGACTGATAGCGATTTGTCTTTAAAACAGTTAAAATGGGGCTATAGAGGGCTATAGTAGCTAAGTCATACATGACAGCAAATAGCGGCATACTCCTTAAAACAACTATAGCTACTACCGGAAAACCACATTTTACCGAGTGCCACATTCTTTGCCGAGTGCTTTTAATCGGGCACTCGGCAAAACGGTCCTTTGCCAAGTGTTCAAAAAGTAGCACTCGCAAAGAATAAACACTCATAAAAGAGCCAAGTTTGCCGAGGGTCCACTAAAGACAGTCGGCGGTGTTGAATACAGGACACTCAACAAAGCGTGCGCTGGCCGTAAGGGTGGGCGACGGCCGTCACATGTTTGCCGAGTGTCCATGTGGAGCACTCGGCAAAAGATTTTTTTTTCTTTTCTTTCTGTCCACCAATTTTTTTTCTGCAGCTCACGAACCGTTCATGGTACTTCATATTAAAATTTGGTATATTTCTCGATCTGTTTATTATATTTAGTTAATTTATTTCATTAACTGTATTTTTCATGATAAGTCAAATTTGAACTGCAAGTGATACGAATAATGGAATAAAGTGAGTGGAAAAATGATATTCATATTAGTGAGTTTAATGAGTTTAATGTGAGGTCGTATCCAGGAAACTCTATGGACAATTGTATTCAAATTTTATAAATACCAAACAAAGTATGAAAAATATGAGAATTGTCATGAAATTATGATATCATACATGGAGGTTGTGGTAAAAAATAGAGAACATTTTACACAAGTTGTCACGTACGTTGCTTACAAAACGGAGAATATCCGAAGAAGATTTGGAGTTTAGAACATTTCGCACAAGCTGTCCATAGAGTTTAGAATGGGTCGTTAAGATTTAGAGTCAAATCCATGGATTCTACTAACAAATTAGCCAAGGATTATGCAATTAGTTTTCCAATTAGTTCATGTTTAGCTTTCCTAATTGGCATCCAAACGTCGAACTAACAATTAGTCTGAAGGGCTCCAAACAGGCCCTAAGTAGACACCACCTCTACTAAGGCCCCTGGTCCAATCCTCTAGTGCTAATAGTTAGCTAGCTACAACCAACCAGGAGCTTGGGTCGGCCGGCGGAGGAGCGGGAGGCGACGGACGGCTGGAGGCGGGGTGGCGGGGCCTGGCGGCGCGGGGCGCGAGGGGACAGGGGGGGCAGCGGCGGCGCAGTAGCGGCGGCCGGCATCGACGAGTGTGCACGTGCGTGAGAATGAAGAAGGAGAGGAAGAAAGAAGGCGGGCAGGCGACTAAGGGAAAAAATGTTTGCCGAGTGCCATGACCCGGCACTCGGCAAACATTTTTTTTTACAACACACACTTTTCGATTTCAAACGTACTTTTCGTTGACAATTTGATTTCAAATAAAAAAGTTACCAATAACAAAGTTCCATAACTTCTCGATATCTACAACTTTTATTTTTAATATTTCTCTACCCGAGGTCGTTTGAAAAACTCAAATTTTCAAATTTGAGAAATTTAAATGTACTTTTCATTGACAATTTGATATCAAATATAAAAGTGGTCAACTATGAAGTTTCATAACTTTTCACGATCTACAACTTTTATTTTTACTATTTCTCTACCTGAGGTCATTTGAAAAAATTCAAATTTTCGAATTTGAGAAATTAAAACATACTTTTTTAGACAAAATTAATTCAAACAAAAAGTAGTCAAAAGCAAAGTTGTGTAGCTTCTGAACATCTACAACTTTTATTTTGGTCTTTTTTTCATCCGTAATAATGGTAGTAACATTGTTCACAAATTCAAAATATCACTCGTCGGGTTTTAGGAAACTATACGGAAGTCGTAAATTTTGTGAACAAGTTTACTAGCTTTGTCGAATGACGAAATGACCAAAATAAGAAGTGTAGATTTTGAGAAGTTATACAACTTTGTAGTTCAAAACTTTTTGATTTGAATTAATTTACTACTTAAAAAAATCAATTGTTTTTTATTTGCCGAGTGTAATGTGAAAAACAGTCGGCAAATAACCCCCTTTGCCGAGTACACAGTGGCATTCGGCAAAGGGCCCCCTTTGCCGAGTGTCACCGTGGGACACTCGGCAACAAATAAAAAATTTGCCGAGTGCCCATGTTTTGCCGAGTACCTGGGCCCACATGGCTCACGAACGTCAAACGGGCATCACATTTTTGCCGAGTGTGGGAATTTGCCGAGTGTCCAAGTGCCTTTTGCCGAGTGTTAGGTTCCAAACACTCGGCAAAAAATCTTTGCCGAGTGTTAAATTTCCAACACTCGGCAAAGGTGTTTTGCCGAGTGCATTGATGTTTCTCGAGTATCATTTTGGGGCACTTGGCAAACAAGCTCTTTGCCGAGTGCCCGAAGGAATGCACTCGGCAAACCTTAGGGCACCATTGCAATGTGTTTCCCATAGTGTTAGCTGGCTAATTGTTAGCTAGCTACTCCCTCCGTTCGGAAAATGTTGACGTTTCCGACCAGCCGGATGAACTAAAAAACAACTGCCGGAGGCTGTCGGAACGTCATCATTTGGCGAACGGAGGGAGTATCTATTAGTTGGAGGGTGTTCCAAACCTCTAGCTAAGCCGGCTTGATAGAGTCTTGAACGCTAGTGAACTTTCCCCTGGTTACTGTAGTGCTCTCCTGTAGCTTTTCTTCCCCAGTCGATTTCCTCCAATCTGCTCCCCTAGCTTGCTCAAATCTCTACATCTTACCGGCACCTTTATCAGCCATCTAATATGTCAAAAAAACCAATTTTATGGCAGAGCATATATACATCAGAGCAGTCCCAATGTGTACGCATTCCCAGATTGCAAGGAGAAAACATATTCTACAAGGCTCGTAACACAAGTAGCCGAACAGTACCATTTGTGCAAGATGTAAAGTGAATGTGTGCTATTTCAACTAATCACAGAGAGCTCTATTGCAGTCCAGTGCCATACGTGCAATTTCTAGCACTACATACCGAAGAATGAAGGGAAGGAGGCATGAACATACCTTGCTACGGGACGCTAGATCCAGATGACCGGGCGCGAGCTTGTCGATGAGGTGCGGCTCCTCAGGCGTCACCGGCAGAGGGCGCGGGCTCCTGCAGGGGCCGCCGACGGAGAGCTCGGCGACCACTGCCCAACCCTAGCCGCCGCAGTCGTCGCCTCCTCTCCTGTATTGTGAGACGGGAGAGATGTGGGATGTGGGGGTGCGCCGGGTGGGAGGAAAGGCAGGGCTGCTGTTTATATACAATGGCATTTGCGGGTAAATACTCACCAACTATCAGGGGAGAGTGAAAAACGCATCCCGCAAAAGCTTTGAGAAGCACGCGAAACCGTGCTTGTCGCCGCTAGTGCATTTCTCGCTTTTGGGCTGGCTGGCTACTCCACAAGCCCAACTGAAAAGCTTGGTGTTTGTTTGGGCTTCTCGCTTTTAGAGTCGAAAAGCTGCCTAGAAGCCCAAACAAACAGGGCCTAAATCCCGTGCAGTTCTCTGAGCTCTGATTGGTCGGATCATTTGCACCGTTGACACAGCGATCAACGCTTCAGATTTCTCCAGTGTGTTTCCTCCAGAAGCTTCCATAACCGTCGCGTAGTTCCTCTCCCTCCCAATCTGCTCCTGTCGCCAGCTTGCCCTTCGCGGCCCGCGCCTCTCCGTCGCCGGCGTGGCCGCAGAACACTCCTGACGCCCTCATATCTGCTGCATGGTCAGCCTTGGTGAGGTCGCGCCCCGCCCCGGCGCCGAGCTCGGACCGGTTGAGCGCGCCTCAGCTGCCCCACCCTGGCTCCGTGTTCCGACCAGTCTAGGGCGCCTGAGCAGCACTGCCCCATTGAACGCGTCTCAGCAGCCCATCCCCGTGTGGCGCTTCCCGGCTGGCCCAGCCTCCCCTTCCCGTCGAGTCTCCGGCTAAACAAACTGTTGTACATGGCCACTGCACACAAGATGTTCGACGGAATGCCAGACTGCAGGATCTCATGCCTTGACCCTTGAACAGACATGGCTTTCTGTCACTCTGCCATGGTGACAAATGCACTGGTAGTGCATCACCAGATACGGTCTCCAGCACAACGCCGTCTCATATTACAGCTTGATAAGCCACAGATTTTGGAGGAAAGCTCACGGCATGGGGGGCAAAGGGATGATACTGCGGCTTCAGCAGAATATCAGCAGCAGCTGCGAGCGCTTGATGACGAGACAAATGATGGTTGTGGCATGGTTGTCCTTGGTAGCAAAGAGGCGGACAGAGCCAAGGCACAGCGGTAAGCTCATCGCCGTCAAATACGTTGTCCTACTAAACTCACGCCTCATTTCCCGTTCCTAAATCTTTTCATCCTCTACTCTTCCAGGCCCTTGTCGGCAACTCCTCCCTCTCCACTGGATAAGTCCTCTTCCTAACCAGCTTCCTCCATTTCCTCAAATACCTTAACAGCCTCTCTCAGATAATTTGCACGTCCATATGCATGTATTATTCTGTTGTACGTTACCACAGTTGGTTTGCAGTGAGCTCTGCTCATCTCATCAAGTAGTTTCCTCAGTGTGCCAGCCTGGCTTGTCCTAGGATGCCTATCATGGTTGTGTAGGTATGACCATCATGCTTGAACCCAGCTTGCCGCTTTAACCAGTAAAAGGAACCAAAAGCTTTGGTGTGGTCATGCAGCAGCTTCAGCACTTGATTAGCCTGAAACGCATCTGTATCTTGCAACGAAGACTATTTAGAACATGTTCCGTCATTGGACCCCAGTTCATTTGCTGCAGTGTGTGTGGTAATACTGTTCAACTGCCCGCATTGACTTCAGTGATCTCAAATTAGATTGAGGTCCGCTGCCATGAGCTTTTATTGTTCCAGTAGGGAAGAGGTGATTACCCCTCAGAATGGATGGAGGCAAAGCAGAAGGTGCCCTGTGGGCAAATCATCTTGCATGCGGTGAGTGCCTTGTACATCCTTGCCATTTACATATAATGCTCGGCGCCCGCGTCGAGCCAAGGCAAAGAGACTGTAATGTCAATATAATAGTGGTAACTGGTAATGTTGCTAAACTGATGTTGTTCAAAAAAAAAATCAGCAGTAGACCAATTCCAATTAACAAAACTAGCAGGTGTCTATCAAGTTTTGGTGCTTGGTCAACATTCATATTTTAGCATGTTTGCCCTTTACCGTTTGCCCAATCAGTGTGTGATACTAGCTAATGATAATTTGCAAATTGAAAATGAAGTTTTTCTGAATTATTTTGTACAGTGTCATTACTGAAAGAGGTTGCCATTCTTTACCTCTAAAATCATTTTCCCTTGCAAATAGAAAATAAATTCCATATTCATGCCGAGGACATGCTTAAGTGTCTATATTCTAACTGCTTCTTCCATGCTAACATAAGAAGGGTATGACACTTTGCTCTATGTTCATTAGATTAGATTTATTTGTGATGGCACAGCATTGTTCAGTTTTTCGATCTACCATTGCAGCCTCTGCTGACTATTCACTTTGTATGTTTCAATTGTCTCAAAAATTTGTAACAGCATCATAATTAATGATACATAAATAGTGGGTGTAGTATTTTCACCTAACTTACTACTATTTATATCTCCCAGTGTTCTTTGTCTTTTAGATAATCTGATACGCCAAATTGCGCTATAAGGACTCTATTGAATTAACATTACTACACACCAACGTGGTAATGTACCCCGTGTTGCTTGTGTCTTGCAATTTATTTATCCTGGGAGCTCAAGCTGCTGCCCAACTCAATGGGATAGTATTCCCTCAAAAAAAAAAAAACTCAATGGGATAGTATAACTAATATACATAGTGAAATCCATTACTGCCAATACAAGTTTTCAGTATTTCTTAGTTTTAGTGAACTTAGTTTTTGTGCATGCCAATTTGATCTTTCCATATTTTAAATGATCAAGTGAATTGAAGGTCTATGGTTCTGAATGTCTCTGGAAATGGTTTTCCCTTTGAACTTAGAAAAGATATATTTCAGTTAAGACTAATGCATTTGAGCCTATGGTGATACTACTTAATTTGGAATCCCCCCCCGCCCCCCCCCCCCCCCCCCCCCCCCAAAAAAAAAAGAAAGAAAATTAACAACAGTAGCAAATAGGTATTGTAGACTACTAATTCATAGTTGTACTATGTCTTTCAGCAATAGTGTCACCTTTGAGGTTAATCCGTCTAAAATGCAACAATAGTCTGCAAAGTTTCCAATATGAAAAATGTGTGGACTTGCCTATATCTCTTGGTACGCACCCCATTTCCATCCATAGTAGTTGTATGCCAATTATGTTTACTCCTTTGCTGATAGGTTTTATCTATGAACCTCCACATCGAACCAGATAAGCGTTTCAATTTCATATATATGATATATGAAAATATGGGTAATAACTGGAGGTCCCATCATAATACCAACTTGCCGCGCGAGTTTTCTAGTCTAATCTATTCTTGGTCAAGCGCAGGAGTTCTCAACGATCTGTGATCTAGTCATCTCTCTGGTTTGGTTTGGGAAGTCTTTCAGCTACAAGGAAGTCAGAATGTGAGTCCTTTTAGTGCTCTGCTCCTCATGGCGATGTCCATGCTTGCAGGCTGCAGCTCCTGCTTGTACTAGAGCCATTAGTATGCTGTAGTTGCTCTGTTAGCTGTGTTTCTCCTTCCGGTTTCTTCTCTTTTCTTTGGCCTTCGTCTTTGTTTGCCCCTTTCTGTTCTTTCAGTTAAGTTTCCTGCATTTTCCTATACGGAACGTAGGCGAGATGCCTTGCTACCTCCCCTCTTCCTCCAATCTTCAGCAACCTCTTGCCCCAGTCTCTTCCAATTTCTCTATGAATCACCTCTCATGGAACTGTCGAGGTACGGGTGGTTCTTTGAACAGTTCTAGGATGCGTCATCTCTCACGGCTTATCAATTCCACTAAAGCGAAAGTGATCTTCATATCTGAGGTAAAATCTAATAAATACTCTTCTCATCAGATCATCCATGCTTTCCCTGTGCAAAATTGTTTTATCGTCCCAGCGGATGGTATCTCAGGAGGTCTATGGTTGTTGTGGACCGATGATGTTGATATTACTGTAGTTAATTCTAGTCCTAATTATATCTGTGCCAATGTTTGTGTTAATCAACATAAGTTTTTCTTTCGGCTTATCTGCTTGTATGGTGATCCGTATCATGTTAAAACCAATAATATTTGGCAAGAGGTGACAGCTTTTGCTAATGTAGATAATAATCAGCCTCTTTTTTGTATGGGTGATCTCAATGAGCTTTTGGACGCTAATGAAAAGCTTAGTGTTTCTGCTCGTAATTATAATCGTATTTCTTGTTTTCGTAATCTTATTAAGAATTGTGGCCTTATGGACTTGGGCTACAATGGTCCAGCTTATACATGGACGAATAAAAGATTTTCGTCTAACCCAACTTTCCAAAGGTTAAATAGATGTCTGGCTAATTTTGAATGGTGCAGGATCTTTCCCAATACAAATGTTTACCATCTTCCTCTTATTTATGGTGATCATGCTCCTATTCTAGCCATCCCAACTTCCAGCAAACCAAATTTGAAAAAACAGTTCAAATTCGAGAATTGGTGGTTGCTGGAAAATGATTTTCAAGAGGTAAGTAAAAATATATGGGATGATTTTGCTCATTTGTCTTTTCATAAGAGAACAAAGCAGCTGGGTCACTACCTTACAGTGTGGTCTAAAAGGAATAAATGTTCTCTGAAGAAGCAGCTGCAAGAAATTGAAAATGATATTGCTAACATTCAAAATCTTCCACCTGCTGAGCAAAATCTTCTTGTTGAAGAATCTTTATGCAGGGAGCATGCTAGAATTCAGAATAAATTAACTGAATTCTTCAGACAGAGATGTAAGAAATCCTGGATAACTCAAGGTGACAGAAACACTTCTTTCTTTCATAATAGTGTCACCAAAAGAAGAAGAAAGAATAGAATAAACTCTGTTTTGACCCCCAATGGCTCTGTTGTGAGTAATAATGATGAAATCGCTACTTGTTTCATAAATTATTTTGTAGGTCTCTTTACTTCTTCTGTGCAGGATCGGGGAGAAATACAGGAAACCAGGAGAAGTAACATTCAAGATGAAAACCTAACTCTTCCCCCAAGTAAAGAAGAGATCTTGAATATCATCAAGAATATGAGGGGAAATTCAGCTCCTGGACCAGACGGTTTTAATGTCACATTTTATAGAGCTGCTTGGAGTTGGATAGGAGATGACATCTTCAATTTGGTAAGAGCCTTCTACACTAATAAAAGAATTTCTGATGGCCTCAAAAAAACCAATATTGTACTGATCCCAAAGAAATCTGTTTGCCATACTCCTCAAGATTACAGACCTATTAGTCTCTGTAATGTCACGTACAAAATAATTGCTAAATCTCTAGCTCTCAAGATGCAACCTTATCTTCCTGACTGTATTTCTGATTCCCAGTTTGCCTTTGTCAAAGGTAGAAGAATCTCTGAAAATATCGTTATAGCCCATGAGATCATACATTCTTTTCAACAAAAGAAATGGGCTGTCAGTGCTTTTATGCTTAAATTGGATTTGGCGAAAGCTTTTGATAGGTTAGAATGGAGCTTTATCAAGTTTGCTCTAAGGAGAATCGGGTTCAATGAGCATTTTATTGAACTCATCGCAGCTTGTATCCAATGGCCCACTTTTTCAGTTATTATTAATGGTCAGCCTTATGGTTCTTTTAAAAGTTCCAGAGGTATCAGACAAGGCTGCCCGTTATCTCCATATCTCTTAGCAGCAATTAACGAACTAACCTGCAGGTTAAGGGATGCAATGTTAAGAGGGTCAAATACAAGGAGTTATGCTGGCTCCAAACACTCCTCCAATTCACTCCTTGTTATTTGCAGATGATGTCATTATTTGTGGGCAAGCAAACTTACAAGAAGCTCAATGCATCAAGGAAATTCTAGAAGCTTTTTGTGCAGATTCAGGTCAAACTCCCAACTGGAGCAAATCTTCAATTCTTTTCAGTGCTAACACTTCTCATGATATGCAGAGTACTATTAAAAATCTTTTCCAGGTTCCTGAAATGCAACATCACTCCACTCATCTAGGTCATCCTCTCTTTACGGCTCATATTCCAAAATCTAAAGTTTATACTTTTCTGAAAAATAAGTTTAAATCAAAGTTTAGTGATTGGAAAGCTGAGTCTATCTCTCATGCAGGTCGTTCAACTCTAATCAAATCAGTCTTCTCTTCTATCCCAATTTACCATATGTCCCATGTTCTTTTTCCTAAATCTTTTACGAAAGAGCTTACTTCTATTATTCGCCATTTTTGGTGGAAAGGAAATAATCCAGATTATAATAAAAAGCCTCTATGTCCCACAGCTTGGGATTACTTTTGCATTCCAAAAAGTGCAGGTGGACTCGGCTTTAGAGACCTCTCAACTTTAAACTATGCATTGATCACAGGCCTAGCATGGAGAATGGTTTCTAATCCAGATGCGTTGTGGGCAAAAATTTTAAAAGGTAAATATTTTCCAAACACATCATACTGGAAGGTAAGGAATCATGGTGCAAAATCTTGGACTTGGGACTCCATTCTACAGGTAAGAGATGTCCTTCTTAAAGCTGTCCAATGGCAACTCTTCGATGGAAATATTTCTATCTGGAACCAACCCTGGTGCTCTAACTGGAAGTCTATGCATCTATACATCAAGGATGAGGCCCTTAATAATGTTCTTCCTGTCAAAGTTAATGAGCTATGGCTTAACAACCCAAGGAGATGGAATCAAACCCTCCTTGAAACCATTTTCTCTTCAGATTTTGTCAATCAAATCATGCAGGTTCCTTTGTCTCAAGTCGAAGGCCCTGATGTGTTGACCTGGAAACCCAGCAGGAAAGGAACATGGACAGCTCAAAGTGCATATAAGTTGATCCATCAAGATGAAATAGAGAAAAGAGTAAGTTAGTTGAATAGATCAGCTAATGCAATCTCCATCATAAATTTAAACTGGAAAAATAAAAGAATTTTACCTAGAGTTCAAATGTTTATTTGGAGATTGATGTCGAGAAATATTGCGAATGCTCAACGCATTCACAGAAGAATGAAAAACATTTCCTCTAGTTGTTCTCGTTGTTCTCAACCTGAAAATGATGAACATATTTTCTTTCATTGTTCCTTTGCGAGAGCTGTCTGGTATGGTTCCCCTTTGGCTATAAAAACAGACATGCTTTCTGGCACTTGTGCTGATATGATATCTAACATTTCTCTCATCTTCAAAATCAGAAAGATATGGATCTTGTCTGTTACATTCTCTGGTTCATATGGAAGGCAAGGAATACTTACAGATTTCAAAATAAAGACATGCCTGTCCACTCTGTTATTTTTCAAGCTTTAGCAGCTCAAGTGGCTCAATATGAGGCATTTGAGGTTGAAAATGTTACAAATGGTCTTGTGTTGGAACTCCCAAGCTAAGTGTTTCCTTTTGCAAATCTCACCAAAGTCAAAATTTGTTGCAGAAGAAATGTTTTTTATTACAGGGAAAGAAACTGGTGGGATTTTCATTCCACATTAGGGTGGTTCCTTTCCATGGTCGATTCAGCTTCAAGCACGAACAAACCTTTCTGTATTTGCATGCAGGTGCTCATGAAACATCATCGAAGAAGTTGAGAGCAAGAGGTCAGAGATAAACATGAGATTTCACCCTCATTCCTAGGAGATCAGTTCATAAGAGATGTTTTAGCTAGGAATGATGTGTTGTAAAGGAGGCAATCATCTCGTCACATGGTCCTTTTTGATCTATCAATATGGTTGTCCTTTCAAAAATCTTTACCTGTACATAGCCTACTTGGGCTAGACTTTGTAAATTTTTTGGCTTTTGAATGAATTGCCCTTTATGGGCGTGTTCCCTTCAAAAAAAAAAAAACCTCTAGCTAATAAGGTAGCTAATATGATACCATTGCAATTTTTTATTATGTAACATCTGATTAGATGATAACAACGCTATAGTATAGCTATATTGGAGCCTCTTAAGTAATCATAGACGTCAGAGAAGAGCCGTGTCATCCGGTCAAAGCTATAGGGGGGGACTATGAAAACACTTGCAGGGGGAGACTGACACAAAAAATTTCTTGCAGGTATATGAAAAATCCCCTAACGCGTTGGTGGATTTTTGAAATTTTCCCTGAAATCAGTTGCTCATGGAGACTAAATGTACTTGTTTCCATAATATATAGAAACAGAGTCTTCTCTATATTTTTTCTCATAAAACGAAAACTTATTTTTTCTCATAAAACGAAAACTGCATCATGAAGCATTGGTACTCTGATCTAATGATGTATGATTATAAGAGGCAGGAGATTCAGGTTGGAATGAAACATCATTGCACTGTTTGAGTTGGAATGGAATATTTATATTATCGTGAGATTGCTCAACACATTGTAATTGTGAAAATTTGAAACAACGAGCCTGAGCCTCAAGAACTAGTTTAACCAAAGGCTTTGAGATGACTTGTAGCATCTACAATGTCAAATAAATACATTTCTGCCCATACACGTTTGCTTTTCAATACAGGGTACGGATACTTTCGAGATAAATTAGCCCATATTACAACTTACTGATTCTCTTTATCTAACAAGTATGAGTTCATCCAAGTTTCACTAGCTAGCTACTTGTAAGGCACTATATGACAGCAAAGCATGTGAGAAATATATGATATGGAATGTATAATGTGACCTCCTAAAACAAAAGCGAAAAATGGATATTGGCCACCAAAGATACGGATGAATGTAACCATGATGGGAACTCTAGTAGGTACTATGATATTGTATGTGGTGTAGCTAGAATTTGTTGGATGCTTGTTCCAATTGTTTGATGTCTTGTTTTTCAATGGTTTGATATTGTAACGTTAATGGGTTGAGAACTTATCAAAGACCCATAGTTAATATAGTTGAGCGCTCTCTCGAAGCCTCCTCCTCACTGTAGCTCTTTCCCTAACCTGCAGTCCTCTCCGTCGTACTTCCCAATCTGATCGGCCCCCCTCCCCTATCTCTTCTCCGGGAGAGTCTGGCGTGGAGTGGGAGGGGATCCCTGCCCGTACAGCTAGCTAGTAATATTGTTCTATTTCTTCTTCTCTGCTTTAGTGTAGTTGGAGCTCTGGTCAGGTCGTCGTCTATCGTCGCTTCCCAAGCGTGCGACTTGCTTTCTCAGACGTCGATGTTGACTAGCTTTGCTTCTTGCCTTCCTTTGTGGATGTTTGCCGTGATGGCTTTAGTCCTCGCCGGTTTCCTCCCGGTGGGTGTATCTTCTTCCTCTTCTTTCTCTGTTACTCTTTTGCAGGTGCCACAGAGGTGCTTTCGTTGTCGGTGTTCTTCAGTAGCTGGCTTACTCTTCGATTGATGCTGCCCTTCCTGGATATGGGTCGATTGCCCATGGCTGATCCCCTTGTTCATCTAGGATTGGGTTGTTCAGTCCGGTCCGGTGAAGCGTCTTTCAGATCTACGGCCGGGCTTCCTTCTACCTCTATCGTTGATGCAGTTTTTGAGGCGACCTCCGGGTGGACCGCCGGTGTGTCAATCGAGCTGCATCAAGAGGCCTCTTCCCGTCCATGGCGCGGTTGCTGGCTGTCTTCATTCCGTGCCCACCGTCTGGTCTCGTCTATGGGCGGAGGCATCATCTTAGAGTTCCCTATTGTTAAGACATTCGTCAATCGTCTTCTCTGTGTCCGGCATCTAGGTGCGGCGGAGCTGGAATCGTCTCTGTTGCCGGCGATGTCATCTTCCGGGAAGGACCTGTGTGTAATTTATATTTTATTTTATGTCCTTCTAGGCCTAGAATGTGACCTAGGTGCAGTTTGTCTATCTTGTAAGGGTCGTTTTGCATGTTTGCCGTTGTACCTGCAAGAGTAATGGATAAGTTCTAGCCCTTTGTGGGCGTATTCCCTTCAAAAAAAAGAGACCCATAGTTAATTAATATTCTACAAAAATTAAAAATCTCTACATATCTAAACGCTATGCGGTTCTCTCGAATCTGATTGGTCCGGTTACTGTTCACCATCTTTCCACCGTGATTTGCCAATCAATGTCTCCTCCGCTGTTCGTTATTGTTCCTCCAGGTTCCCCCCGCACGGCACGGCGAGACTCTAGAAGCTTCGAGTCCTAGGGAGTCGCCGCATGCAGATTCACCGGTCACCGAGTTCCTCATCCCCCCCCCCACCCCGTCTCGTCCTCCCCTTCCCACTGTGTTGATTGAGCACCAGGGGCGAGGTGGAAGCAACAAGGAGCAACATCGCTGCGGCCGATGCCGACCATACAGCGGCGGAAAAAGCCCACGAGCCAGCGGCCTCATCTCCGTTGAAGCTTCCGGCAGCTGGGCCGCGCAGCCGTGGCGCCTCCAGCGAGCGCGTCTCTGGCAGCCGAGCAGAGGCCGTCGAGGGTCGCGCGTGCGGAGCTTCGCGACCGGCCGCGGTTCTGGGTTACGTTCACGACCGATCGAGCAAATCGAAGAGGACGTCTACGCCGGAGCACGCACGCGACGTCGCCCTTGACAGCGGCCTCGCCCCGTGCAAAAGCAACATTTGAAACCATGAAGCGACTCCATGACTGCAGCTCTGCCTCCCTCGCCGCGGATCCTCTCGCTTCTCAGCCTTTACACAAACAGTGGCAGAAGCCATGGCGCGCTACAAGCGACTGCTGGACAGAAATGTTCGCATTTTGCCCTTTCCCTTCGGCCCTATATCCACGCGCCGTCGACTCTGAAGTGGAACTTCGGAGATGCTACTCTGTTTCAGGGCTGTCTGATTCACGGGATTCCCTTCTGTCGTCTTCACTGCTTAATTCATCCTGGCCACAAGAGCTTCTCGGCGCTGCTCAAGAGAGCTCCTTTTTCCATCACTGTCATTGCCTGGCAAATGCATGAGGAAATGTCTCAACGAAAACTGCATATATTGCAGACATGGAGAGTAAAAATTTCTGATTATCTATGGACAAACAAGTGTGTATGATACTCCCTACAGAGCAATTGATTATTCAGCACCTCAACTTGTGTGTGCCATTCTATTCTGTGCATGCTCAATAGCTTGCAGCCATGGACCATGCCTGTGTTGTCACGTGCTTCATTGCTCAATCAGAGATTTTGATGTGTGTCCTCTTGGCAAAATACTCACAGAAGAGTAAAGCTATATTTCAGCAGGATTTACAATGTCTGTATTTGAATTAGATGTGTCTGTTCATGAGGAAAGACAGACTCTGTAGTCTAACCTTATGGATAAAGATTGACCAGGTTATCGGCGTCCTGCAGCACATCAAGCAAAGTAGAGCAGTCCTCTTCATACTGATATGTTTTCGTTTGCTTTTTTAAGAATTTTGCAATCGTGATACAAGCCAACAATAGGTCTTCATGTGTAATTTTTTGACACGCAATGCAATCCCTTAACGCACCGAAAAAGAATAGCAGTCCCCCTCATACAGATATGTGTTGTTTACTTTTTTAAAAGAATTTTTCAGTAATGGTATAAGCAATGGTTAGAACTTCATGTGTAATTTTTGGACTTACAAACATTTATAAGATTACTGGCTGAAGCTCGTCTCGATCCCAAGGCTCACGCTAACAATGCAGCATATGCGAGGCAACGCCGCGCCATTTTTCTAGTTTAGGAGCTATATTGTTACAATTAAACTTATGCACTCACAATCATAATTCTCCCATCCCAAATACATGTTCTCAAAGTTATGCACGAGTGTTGACGATCATTAAATCATAAAACAACTGCCAACTTATCGGTAAATAAAAGGTATTCGCCAATGTTTTATGCATTAAACTACTAAAGTTCCACAAGTTTTGGTTGTGATTTGTTTTGCAAGGTACATAGGTAAATTGGTGCCAATATGACAAGAATCATGGATAAATATCAAACTCCAAAAGCACCAGTCAAATAAGGGCTTTGTTCGGCAATCTCGACACCGTACCATTCAAAGAAAGAATCCAAGAGGCACTTGAACATGAAGAAATAATTATCCAAATGGCAAATTTGATATCTCCATGTCGAAGGCCTCGTCGAGATAGTCAAAGTGGACTTTTGATTCACCCAATTCGGAGTTTGAAAGCAGAAGTTATGCCTCACACAAGATTTCAGCGAATGCTAAAAATACTAGGCCAGCCGGCCCACCCCTTAGGCCGCCTGGCCAACTTTTGTTTCCTTTGGGCTCAAGCTTCCTCCAGTGGGCTACATACATTGCAAAACATTAAGCCCAAGTGCCAATTCCGACGGATGAACAACCGACATCAGAAGGTGGGCTTTTTGGGCCTAAACTTGACACTTACGCCACCATAACCGCCCCCAGAAGTTCACCGACCTCGGAACCGTCATCAAGGAGCAATCTAGGACGTCCACGGCGAAGGCGGTGGCCAATCTCAACAATGGATGGCCGGCCGGCCTAGTAGGGTGGCCGGCCGGCCTACCTTGGCGGGCGCGCCACTCCACCGACCTCCCACTTCTTCTATTTAAACCCCAAACCCCCACCTCATTGGGGGCTATAAATAGGTGGTAGCTCCGACGGTTTTAGGGGCACCTTCCAACACACTCCACTCCAAGGAGTCACTTCCATTTGTGCCACAATGTAGAGTAGGCTAGTTAGTTATGGGAGTTAGAGTCGAGTCGAGAGCTTTGCCTGAGTTGTCTTCGGAAGTTCTGGTATGAGTTCTCTTTTATCTTTCCTTTTGTAAGACATTTAGTTTTATTAATTTTAGTGGTATTTTCTTATTATTTTGTTCCTTTAAATATTTCCATTATTAGTTTATTCTAGTTGTGGAAATATATGATTAGACTATAGTCGGCTTTTGCATTTATGCGGGTTGTTCTCAATACGTTCGTCCTCTGTTTACGGGTTTCAAGTCTAAGTTATGTTCGTAGGCGTGGTGCCTAGGGTCATGGCATTCTTGATTTGCACCCAACCCCCACGGAATGTGTGGTAGGTAGTAGGTGGTGACAGCCCTATTTATCCTCTGCAATCCACCACGTTCGGGTTGGCTCGTAGGTCTTGTTAAGACTCGTGACCCCTACTCGTCCCGAGTGCATCCGGTCATTTAGGGAGTGGTTTTGGCCCGAAGTGAATAGAGATGAATGTCTGGTTTATGAACCAAAGAGAATTCCCGCGGAGGTGACAGCTCCGTCTCTACCCAGCCGATATACTCTTGATCCATTGGTTCAAGGTACAATTGAGAAAAGCCCAAAACAGGAATCCTAGACTTTGACTTGTTGTCCTCCCAGTTGACTAGGTCTATATCTTTATCTGAGTGTGGAATCCTTGTGTGTGTTTGCCACCCATCATTCATTCTTACCCATGCTTTGGTTTAGTTTGCAAGTTATTAATAATAGATAATTCTTTGTTAATTAATGATATTCTTAACCCTACTTTCGTGTGGAAATATAAATACGATACCTTTAGAATACTCCTGGGTGAAATGCTACAACGGTGTTCCGTGCGCTTGCGGAGCTGAATTTAATCTCTGTGCGTAAGAAACGCCAACAACGAGAAGCTTGTCCATCAACACAATATTTGTGCAAATTGAACAACTACTACATCTATAATTTGAGCAGTTGATGCCAATGTTGTTTTCCAAGTTGATTTACTTCACATGAACCAGTGGGACAGTTGCAAGAATCAACATTACTAATCATCCTTATAGTATGTGTGGATGTTTACTATACAATGGTAATCATTCTTATTTGATTATCGAATAATATACTAAATAACACTTTATACTTTATGTACTCCTTAAGGAAAGTTTCATAATGGAAAAGGGACGGCATTTGTTAATTAATATTGTATGTAGTGTAGCTAGAATTTGTTGGATGCTTGTTCCAATTGTTTGATGTCTTGTTTTTCAATGGTTTGATATTGTAACGTTAATGGGTTGAGAACTTATCAAAGACCCATAGTTAATTAATATTCTACAAAAATTAAAAATTTAGGAGCTATATTGTTACAATTAAACTTATGCACTCACAATCATAATTCTCCCATCCCAAATACATGTTCTCAAAGTTATGCACGAGAAGCTTGTCCATCAACACAATATTTGTGCAAATTGAACAACCTAGCTACTACATCTATAATTTGAGCAGTTGATGCCAATGTTGTTTTCCAAGTTGATTTACTTCACATGAACCAATGGGACAGTTGCAAGAATCAACATTACTAATCATCCTTATAGTATGTGTGGATGTTTACTATACAATGGTAATCATTCTTATTTGATTATCGAATAATATACTAAATAACACTTTATACTTTATGTACTCCTTAAGAAAAGTTTCATAATGGAAGGACGGCATTTGTACTATGTTCTATGTCAACATTTTTTTCACTATACAATATTCCTATCATGAACTCGGAAGTCATCTTGCAAGGGTAAATTGTAGACTGATCTTTTTCAATTTCAAGGATAGGTTACTTAATGTATTTACTTTGGAAGCACTTCCCTATTTATAATTTCATATGTAGCCATGCATTCCACTATACGGTGTTCAAGTAGATCGCAAAAGTGCTCGTGCGTTGCCACGGGCTAGCCGGGAAAAAAACCTCGATATTGTTATAATAGACTTATTAATGTTATTACTCACACAACCATATTATATTTGTACCCAACTATATTATATTTGTAATAGACAATATATATAATATTTAAAATACTGTGAAATTATAGTATCACACTAATGCTTTCATGTAAAGATTCATTGTGTCGTTCGAAGATTCATAATTCCCAAGTTTGCTTTATGTACTCCCTCTGTTTCAATTTATAAGTAGTTCTCGCTTTGTACCAGATTCATTGAACATTCTCTGAACCTTCTATGACGAATTTCAAATTTTCGTCATAAATTTATGACGAATTGCCAAAACATCATAGATTTTTATGACGCTTTCAAAATCATCATAATTTTTTGTGACTGCCTTTCGTCATAAACCATTGACTAGAAAATGATGTTTGGCCCATTAATTCTGCAGACTTTTTTGCCGACCAATTAATTCTGCAGGCTTTTTTGCCTGCCCATTTTTCGTAGGCTTTTTTTGGCCTATTAATTTCGTAGGTTTTTTATTTTTACCAGCCCATTAATTTTGCAGGCTTTTTTTTCGGCCTATTTTTTTCGCAGGCCTTTTTTCGGCCCATTAAGTCTGCAAGCCTTTAATTTTTTGGCCCATTTTTTTGCAGGCTTTCATTCTTCTGACCCATTTATTCTGGCCTATTTTTCAAACCGACTATTTTGCCAGCCCATTATGTTTTAGGCCCATTTTTCCTGGCCCATTCTTTCAAGCCCAACTCAATACTAGCCTCTTGATCAACAAACAACAGCCAAGCATCCAGCAGCATACATCCAGTTTTCATACACAAAAAAGCAATCTATAATATCTATATAAGTCATACTGCAATTATGTTTCTAAAGCTGAATCCTCGTGGAGCCACGTCACCTGCAAAACCCATACCATTCGATCAATAAAATCCATTTCATCATGTCCGTCCGTCACCCAAGCCACCGAGAGTTGAAACTGCCAGGCTGCCTCTAATGCCTCCGCTGTCCAATCGCAAGTAAAGAGAACAAATCAATCCAGCAACCGCCGCTGCAATCAAACACTCAAATCACAACTTAATGCAGATCTTTTGTCGTCAGCCTCCTCCATCCTATTTGCTTCATTACTTGCTGCGCAGAAACTGCCACCATTACTCAACTAAAAATGGCGCCATTACTTTTCTTAATTAAGAGTTCACGGCACAAGTCCTCAACTTTCTCTCCCAAATAGCATATATGTCCCTCCAGCCCGCCCCCATGATGAGAGTGACATATCCTTCCTATATTCCCCTGCTTTTTAGATAATAAAAAAGAAATCCCAGCCTTGACCCCCCGTTAGGGGGGCTACAGCACAGTTATTACATCATCATGCAGCAACGATGGCTGCCATTATTCTCACAAATTTTAAGCAACTAAAAGAAGACACCAACATAGTTTTCATAGAAATTTATTGAGCAGCAATCCTATTGCTAAATCTCCATCCATGGTTGGCGAAGAGGTGCATCTCCGTTGTCTCCAGTGAACGGCATGCCTCCTTCATGAAGATGGTGTCCTCCTCACACTTTTGTAGTTGCGCCCACATCCGGAGCCAGTGTGTGCCCCTAAAGATTACCTGCATATATGTTTTCATTGGAGATTTGTCAAATACAATATCATTCCTACTTAGCCAAAGAGCCCAACATAGAGCGGATACTCCACATAACAGTTGTCCTTTTGATTTAAAATCAAAACCAACTAGCCAATCATAAAAAAACTGATCAACACTAGTAGGTGGGTTTTAAACCAATATTCTTCTTGTGATTATCACTTTGCCAGAAAAATCGAGATCTATAGTAATCAAGTTTCTCTAAGATACCCCTTGGGACCTCAAAGAATGAGAGCATGAACACAGCAAGACTTGTTAGTACAAAATTAATTAACACAAGTCTACCGCCCACTGAAAGGTTTTTCCTTTCCAACTACTTAGCTTTTTCTCAAAGCGTTCTTCTATCGCCTTCCACTCCCCGTTGCTTAGCTTTCTATGATGCATTGGAATACCCAAGTATTTAAAAGGGTAATTACCAGATTGGAATCCAAACAGTTGTGAATATTGATGCTCACTTTGTTGAGCTGCCCCAAAATAGAATATTCCCCTGCTAACTTCGTTGGTTTGTGGTGACCTGCAACTCTTAATTCGTTCTCCTGGTACTGGCAGATTGTTCGCAATCTTTCCTGCAAGAACAAGCAAGTATGATCCCACCCATGTTTGCTCAGTTTCTGAAGGACGGACTCATGATGAATTTTCGGCTGTAGCAACGTCATGCCTAGGGCTGGACTACCGAGCCAGCTCGGCTCGGCTCGGCTCGGCTCGGTCCAGCTCGTTAGGATAACGAGCTGGCTCGGCTCGGCTCGTTAAGATAACGAGCTGGAATGCTGGCTCAGCTCGGCTCGTTACGAGCTCGAGCTGGCTCGCGAGCCAGCTCGTTAAGCTCGCCATCGCTCGTTTCGAGCACTTCCGCTATGACTTGAAGAAGAAGACAATGACCACGGCACTTGGTACATCTTCACGCTCTTGAGCATCATGGTGCATCAGGCGGGGAGGCGGAGGCCAACGTCGCGAAGGTGATCGCGGCAGGGAGGGGAGAGGCCGGTAACGTGGAGGAACAGCGGAGGGGGAGCCGGCGCCACCGTGTGAGGTGAGGAGGTGGAGGGGTGAAACCACCGCGTGAGGTAGAGGAGGGTGGCATCGCCTGCCTTGAGCTGTCGGCTGCCGCTCATCGCGCCACCTATCCACGGTTTGGATCTCGACTCGGTCCCCTTCCGCCTTCGCCATCGTCATGGGAAGAGCGATGAGGACAACGAGCTCATGCTCGCCATGAGCTTTGGCGTTGATGGCTGCAACGTCGGTGACGGAGGGGAAGGGAGAGGGGAGTGCTGCAACGGGGAAAGAAGGCACCGACAACCTCATGAAGCTCCACCGGACAAGGCTCTTCTTTTTCTTGATGAGCTCGTTTGGCTCACGAGCAGCTCGCGAGCCAGCTCGAGCTAGCTCGTTAAACGTAACGAGCTAGAAACCTGGCTCGGCTCGTTAGAAAAAGTGAACGAGCCGAGCCGAGCCAGCCACGAGCCGAGCCGAGCTAACGAGCCACGAGCTTTTCATCCAGAGGTCAGCAACTACACACTGGCAGCGAGCTACCATCCATGGCTCCTGGGTAAGACTTCGCATTTCACCCGTATGACTGTACCAAGCCTCTTTCTCCGGCCGCATATTTGTTTCACTTCACCTTGACATTCTTCTATTTACAGGTACCAATTGTGCAGACTATTTCCTACTCACAAATCGAAGTATTTATATCTCAGTTCACTTGGCATCATATCCTTCACTGGCATGGTATTCTATTTAGTCCAGTACATCTGATCTGTCAAATGTGACCACCATTATAGATAAAATATAGCATGTTATTATTCTCACATAGTTTACTTGGTACATATACAGCAGAACATTCTAATATGTATGCTAAATTGCAGAATTTGACACGACGTGGATGCATTTGGCTGTCAAAGCTGTGGCTTTCCTTGGTCCACAACTTCTGGATCATTGTTAATCACCTAATAAAATTCATCTTATAGCTTCCAGAATCCTTCGTTGTCCCCAAAAAAAAAAAATCCTTTCTGTGCCTCAAAATGCAGATGTTTGCTGCAAACAAACTTAAGAACTGAAGGTAGTTTTTCCCCCTCCAATGCCATAATTCGTTTTATTGATTTTGCATATTTTATCTAAATTTCACCTCAACTTCCCGCAGCAACGTGCGGGGGAATTCAACTAGTTTCCCAACAATTAACCATACATCAGTTGCATACATATAAGATAACAGTTGTACATCATCACAGTTCCAACATCACATAGTTGCATACATATAAATCACAGTTCCAACATCATAGTTGCAATTTTCACATCACATAAAGCTGCACTTTTCACCTTACATGGTCTCACATCACAGCACATACAGAAAGATTTCAAAGTCAACACATCCAGCTTGCTCAAAGTCAAGAGGCAGCCACGTGCTGGATGTGGCCAATATACATCACCATTCATCTTAAGAGTTAGTGAGAGATACCCCTGTTGAGTGCAAGCAGCCGATCGATGAAGAAGAGCTTGAATATCCTCTGATGCTTTCTTCAAGTCTCTTTGACAGTCTTATTCCTCCAATACCAGAGCCGCCATTCATTGTAGATCCCCTGCTGACCTGCATGGCCAGAGGTAAATAATATAAGATGAAATATAGGCAAGTCAACACCATTGAATATTGTGCACAAATGAGTAAATACAACGAATAGTTCCAAATACCTTATCAACTACACACTCATCTATGTCTTCACTATCTTCAGGTTCATACAAAGAGTCAGAGTCTTCACGAGCACTGGCTTTCCTTTTGGTTGTCTTTGAGATTGTACTATTCAGCAGTGAAGCTGCTGCGCTGACACCAAGGCGTTGTAAGGCCAGAGGGTTCCTCAGAATATTTTGATTCCTGATATTCTCATACACATGGTGGCGCCTCTTTATTACATGCATAAAAAAACATAAACCGTAAGCTTGGATGATTTAAGCCAGCAAATGCAAGGCTAATGAATGTAAATGGCAATTAACAGCAACTGTAATCTTGTGTATAGTACACTACTCCAGAACGGCAATTGTAAATGGCTAATGTAAATGGTAGTGCTACTGCTCTACTGTAGCTCTGAAATCAGGTGCATATACACAAGGCCAATCACAACTCATTAATTATGCATGCATGTATAAAACAGTTGAGACTAATGCATTTCCATAGATGATCAAATCTAACTTGTCTACATAACTGAATTCAGGTGCATATGCCTATGCTAATCAAAGCAAAGCCAATTGCAGAACATATACTGCCAACAGTCAATTAATAGAGATCCTCTGGAGAAAAAAAAATATGCAGACATATAACTTGCATTTGTTTCCCAGGAAAAAACAACACATGCATCATAGGCAAAACTGTCTTCATACACGACATTTGCAATTCTGTAAATGTTGTTGTATTTCACAATGGAAAACGAACTTTACATGTTCAAAAGCTGCAGCTGAGGATCATAAATGACAATTAACAGATGAGGAGATGGTTTCAAACATGTTACTATGAGTATTAGTTTGAGCATACACAAGCACAAATGCACACAAACAGCTGCTGTTGCTGGCACAATTTGTTCCCACCAGAAGCAAGACACTGCCAATTTGATCTACTAGTATTAAGTAGTGACTCATGCGTATTTAACTTGGTAACCTGACACCACGTAACTCAGCACACGTAACTAACTTGGTAACCTGAGACCACATAATTCACCCCGTAACTCAAACACAAGGCCATGTAATTCACATGGAGACCAAGCAGACCACCTAATCAATTTGTAGCACAACTAGACTGAGAGAAACATGTAACTCTGAATATTAGTTTGAAACAACAAAATGGCATTCAGAAGATGAAAACAACCTATGTAATCAGGAGCCCATCTTTTATGAGCTGCAAATTGAGCACATGACAGAATTTCTCATATGCAGTTCTTGTTTACTCCAATGAACCAAACATTATGCACATACACACATCACAGCATCCCTTTCCGATATTAAAATTCCACTTAAATAATAGATCCTAAAAGATTGTCACGTCCTGTCCATGAACACATAAGCTAATTAAGAACAAGAAAATGTTTATGCTGAGCAAAATCCAACGCTCAGCCACTGATCTGAATTAGTTTAAGCCTACAGCGGCAGCTCGTTCATGACTGCACAAGCTCGTTCCCTTCCCAATGAACCTTGCCCGCTACTGAGCCATTGGCTCCAACTCTGTCACTCGGCCATGGCGGACAGTAAGTCATCTTCGTGTGTTCCCTATCCAATGACCCACGAACAAGAGGAGTATTCGATTGATTTCAAGCAGGCAGAGAGAGGGGAATGGAGGAAGGGGGCACGTAGGTGTTGGTGAATTACCTACTGCCGTTCGCTTTTCTGTCTTCTGATCAGGAGCCATCACTCGGAGCAGAACTCTGACCAGGAAAGAGTCGTCGTCGACGGAGAGGAAGCAGGCGGCCAAAGGCTCCGGGAGTCATTGGCGACTGAGAGATCCGACCAGGAAGGAGGAGGAGTCGAGGCAGAGTAAGCAGGCGGCCGAAGGCTCCGAGAATCGTCACTTTGATTGTCATCTCACTATCAGATGGCTGCGATGTGAAAATGAAACTCTTGAGAAATAACTTGAGAAAATAAGAAGACATAAACTCAAAAAAAAAAAAAGCAGTTTGAGAATCACTAAAGCAGCAATATCCATGCTCTGCTCAGATGGACTAAATCAGCAATAGCCATGCTCTAATCTGTACTGAATATAAGAAAGAAAAGCAGATCACAAAAAACTAAAGCAGTTTGAGAAGTTGTCCTCTAATGTGGACTGAATATAATCTGTACTTAAAAAAAGCAATAGCCATGTACTGAATTTAATCTGTACTTAAAAGGACTTGTCCTCTAATCTGGACAGGATCATCTAATAGAATCACCTACTGGTTTTAATCACTTACTGGTGTCACATATATTCTTCTTGACCTCGAGCTTGAGCCGTGTACAAGTCACTTATGATATCAGGCAGTCTATCATCAGGGTCTTCATCCTCATCCATTCCAACATCATTACTGAAACCAATATATTCATCCATATGGCCAGCACTTCTGTTGATTTCGACTTGGGATGGTTCTCCATGATATATCCACCTGTCTTATGTGCTGGCCATACCATGAATATACGAGTGATCCTCCACAAGTCCTCTATGTTCATGGATCTGATTCAAGCACTTCCGACATGGACAAAGTATCTCTTCGTTCTCTCCAAACCTCTCTGAAACAAACTTCATGAACTCGCTGACCCCATCGAGATGCGCCTTGCTAAATAGCCTAGCATAGATCCAACTCCGCTCCATCCGTCGAACCTTCAAAAAACAATTACAAAACTGAGCAAACAGTTGAAATCAACAAAAATTATCAACAATGTTGCATGCTGTCATAAATACTCTATGTAAAGGTACCGTTTTAATCAAAGATTTTGGCTGCATACTTGGCAATTTTGATGATTTTGTTCACTACCGCTGCTCATTGTTAACTGAAATGATGATTTGTTACTTGTAAACATGGATGTGTGTATTTGTAATCTTTTTTTGCATGCTTAATTGTTTCATGATAATTTCAGAGTCACAACTTGATGCTTATGGCTTATCCCTTGGAATAAGAGTCTTTTACCTGTATGCCATTAAGAAAGTTGGTGGTTACCTGTGTGCCATTAAAAAGTTCCTAGACACCTGTGTGCCATCGCGCAAACTTTCTTTTACCTGTATACCATTTTGAACGGATGGAGAGCCAACGGTGTTAATCAGAGGTGTAAAAAGACACTTTTGCCCTTGGTTTAACCATTAGGGCTTTAAAATTCAGAAAAATTGAAAATAATTGAGAAAAATATTAAAAAAATCAGAAAATTGAAAATAATTTTTAAAAAGCATAGAAATCAGGAAAATCGTAAATAATTTATAAAAAGCATAAAAAATCACGAAAAATGAAAACAAATTCTAAAAACCGTAAAAAGTCAGAAAAATGTAAAATAAATTTTAAAAACCATAAAAATTAGAAAAATATAAAATAAATTTTAAAAACCATAAAAAATTCAAAAAATGTAAAATAAATTTTAAAAAACGTAAAAGGGTGGGGAAAATAAGGAAAAGATGGGAAAATTTAGAAAAAGGAGGGAAAAGTTAGAAAAAAACATGTTTCATGACCATTGCATACCAACCAACAATTAGGAAAAAACATGTGCATGACCCATGCATATCAACAATTAACTGACAATAAACTTGTTCATATCACCACATTTAAGCAAATCAGATCACTGATTTTCATCACACTAAGTCCACATAAGTACTGGCTATTCAAACCACAAATGTCTTAAATTACATCACCATTGCATAAAACATTACATCAAAAATATTTGAAGTTGGGCTGGATGGGTTAGCTATTTGAACTGGAACCTTCCTTGGTGTACACTTCTTCACGACACTTTTATTTGCTTCTGTATCTCTTTTTGAGAGCCTGGTTGTCTTGCGATTGACAAATTCACATATAGATTCCACCTGAGAGGCATTGTAAAAGGTCGAATTCCGTCTGACTCCTGCCATAATTTAGAAATTCAATATCTATTGCATGGGGAAATAAGTAAATAAATGTAGCATAAGATCTGCCAATAAGGTAATTCAGATATAACTCTGGACGATGGTAGCTGGTAAGAAATAAAGCAAAGATGCTCTACAAGTACAGATGTTAGAGACAAAGGCACCAAACTATCTCACTGAGTCATTGGGGTGACAATACCATGATGCCAAAGGAACAGCAGAATCAAGTTAATTACTTATAGAGCAGACTTGTTGGTAATTAAGCAGACTTCTCGGCACTTATCAACACCTCAGGATAGGAAGATGACACGGTTGGTTTGTAGTGATGAACGAATAGCCACAAGATTCTGTCATAATTTTCTGCGGATCCAGGATGAACCAGGCTCGTGGATCAGGATGAATTAGGTGCTAAGCAGACAGTTTCCATCTAAATCATGTGAAATTACTTGCAAATATGATAGGGCAACACAAAATTTGGCACCTGAAGAAATTTGCACTGCACTAAAGTAACAGGAACTTCCCCTATCATTTGAAGAATAGGCAGTACAATATAGAAAGGGACTGGATCAGGACATGGTATTCCCACTCGGCGGCGATAGCCATGGCGAGCGTGCGCGATGGGCAGCTTTAGCGGCCGCTTGGCCGGCAACTTGAGGGTGCGGTAGTCAAGCATCACGGTCCATCCGTTGCCGTCGTCGGCATCGCCACGTACGTCTCGTCCCGCATCGTCACCGCCGCGGCGGCCGCCGGCTTCTTCACGTAGATATCTCCGTCCGATCCACCCCCTCCTCCTCCTCCTCGTGCCTCCTCCCCTCCCGGAGAAGCCTCTGCTGCAGTGCCCAGCCGCCGGCCCCGCCCGCCGGCCACCCATAGCCGCAGGAGGAGGCGGCGGGCGGGCGGGCGGGAGGCGAGGCGGCCTCGAGGGGAGGCGGACGCGCCGGATCTGGCGGCCGGCGGCGCTAGGGTTCCGACCCTCCTCCTCGGTTCGGTCCAGTCGACCAAGGGAGAGACGCATGAGGGAGAGAGGAGAATAAGAGAGATGTGTATTTGAGTGAGGGGCAAAATAGTCATTCACCATGTGGGTCCCATGTGTCAGGGCTAGAAAACTGTTAAGTTCTAACAGAAGGTGGACGGAATGGCGTACAGGTAAAAGAAAGTTTGCGCGATGGCACACAGGTGTCTAGGAACTTTTTAATAGCACACAGGTAACCACCAACTTTCTTAATGGCATACAGGTAAAAGACTTGGCTATGCAGAAAACAATTAGTTCACACTTGTACAGGCTAGAACAAAGGCAGTTCTTGCTGGAAATTCAATCAATTTCCAGCACCTAAAAATGATAACCTGCAGATTGAATCCATGGAACAAATGATTGGGGAGAAACATCTATACCTTCCTTGCAGGGGAGCTCGGGAAGCCGCCAAGTTCACAGCTCGGGAAGTAGATTAAAGCAGCAGTTGTCGCCGGCGGGCTGGACACGGGCGATGCAGCTCACACGGGCGTCGATCGACGATGTGCAGGAGGAAGCTCGGTGATGGGGCGACGGAAAAGCGGACTCAAGCTTCTTGGAGGGGCAGGCCTCGTCGGCATGCGTCACTTTGCAGGACGAAGCTCGGTGGCCAGGTAACGGCAAGCGGGTTGCGACTTCAGCGAAGGGGCAGACCTCGCCGGCAGGCTGGACACGGCCGAGGCCGCTCAGCCGGGCGATCTGGACCGGTTGCCAGCAACCATGGACGGCAGCGTGCGTCGGTGGCGTCCGTTGCAGTGGAGGAGGAAGCTCGGCGGCGAGGGGATGGAGCGGAGAGCAAGTTGTGTGCGGGGGCGGGCCGTCTCGCCGGCGGCGTCGCGAGATCTGTCCGCGCGCCCAAGTACCAGACGCCGATTTGGGTTCAATGAAATTTAGACCGTTAAGATAGATAAAATATGCATTTTGTTTTTGCAGCAAAGCCAGAGTGGCGTTGTGGTAAACAACTTTGGTTGCGTTCAGCAGGTAGCAGGTTCGAATCCTTCACGCAGCACCCCGCAGTTCGGCGTCATGTTTTTTTAGAAAATGACATGTGGGTCCCAGCCCAGTTACTCACTTAAGGCCCTTAGCAATTACGGCCTGCTCATCCTTGGGCTGAGGCCCGCCCGTTTAGGGCCTAGCATAAACTACAAATTTTATATATTTTTTTTGAAAAACTAACATTTGGGTCCCAGTTGACATGTTTTGTGTGACCAGGCTTTGTTTTTTTTGAACTTTTGTGTGACCCATCATGATAGGTGAGCCATGTATGCATGGTATAAAAAATTACTTAACAACAATTCACATTTATCATAAATTACATTTTTTCAAATAAAAAAGATGACATGTGGTTCTTGCGTGACACGTGGTTGTAGGGCCAATCATGACAAGTGGGTCTATGCCTACAAGGTTGGTATAAAATAAAGAAAATATTTAATGACAATTTATTTTTGTCACAAATATTGTGACGTTTATTATTTAGTAATTATGACGTTTGTATTGGTCATAATATAGTGGTGTGTTTATTTATGACGATTTCATTTCCTTATTTAATGACAAATATTGGTTTTTGTCATAAAACAAGCTGTTTCTTAGAAAACGTCATAAATTGTAATGCCTTTATGATGAAACGGTACATTGTCACAAGAAATTCGTCATAGAAGACCACATTTGTTGTAGTGTCTAAACATTGAAACCGTATCAAGGAATGAAAATCAGGAGAAGCAATTATGGGTTGAAGTGACATCTTCTATTGTTTCTCTGGAACTGATGCACATAGATTTCATCTTTGAAATTGCTAGAATGCCCTTTGAAACAAGAAATAGGTGACAACTTATCTTACTATAGCTTCGCTACTTGAAGTAACGCATCATAAATCTTCTGGCAGTATTCGACACTTTCATCTCAGCCTGCTCTAAAATGACACCTAACACGTTGATTGATCAGTCAGATGCTAACAATTAAAATTGGAGTAGATAAAACTTTGTGCGTTGTGAGTTTTGATAAGAATACCTCACATGCCCCATCAAAGTAAAGCATCTAATCTGCTAGCAGCCTCAACTAATTTGCAATCCGAAAACACCAAGTACTGAAGGATTAGATGCTCGTAGTTGAAGGATTAGACTCCCCTTTGCTTTGTTCAGCTTCCATCGTTGAGGTGGGCATCCATAGATAGGCTTAAAGACCCCCGCGGTTCTGATAACATTAGGAAAAAGATGAATAACCATTCATAAAGGACTTTTAACAGAGGCAAAGTGCTTAGCATTCAGCTTAATATCACAATACTATGTTCTTCTGCAGTGTGTTAAGCACAATTCAGCTTCCATCGTTGAGGTGGGCATCCATAGATAGGCTTAAAGACCCCTGCGGTTCTGATAACATCAGGAAAAAGATGAATAACCATTCATAAAGGACTTTTAACAGAGGCAAAGTGCTTAGCATTCAGCTTAATATCACAATACTATGTTCTTCTGCAGTGTGTTAAGCACAAACAAAATGCTTTGTGTTTTCACAAAGCGGACAGCAGTTCTTGTCATGGTGCCCTGATGGATCACCTACAAGTCGGATAAAGAGAGAGTTGGCTTGGATCATTTGCAGACAGAACAAACATACTGAGCACATAATTCATAAGACACTGTAAGAGAGATATGCAAACATATACTTCCTCCATCGTGAAAATGACGTTCCGACAAAAAAAAAAGTAGCTGCAGCTAGTGCAAATTTGATGTCCTAAACGACATCAATTTCATAATGGATGTAGTATATGTAGAGAAACACATTTGAACTGATCGCTATTTAGTACAATTTCAGTTTCTAACTTGAATCTGAACACAATTAAAAGGGCCATTAGAAAGATTTTATCTGAACAGTCAATTGAATCCCAAGTGATGCCAGAAAGTTACGTCTCGATCTCTGTCATGGATATCTAAGGTTGTTTCAGTGCCAATTTGATAACGAAACAAAAAGGCAATGTTTAACTACCATGGCCATGTGGGGTTCAGAAAATCAGGACATGCATATGTTGCTGGTAAGAACATAAGTGAATTTATAGTCTAGCTCATGCTCGTGGACCACAATATAACACTATTCCTCGTCTGACAAAACAAATTGCACTGATATAATCCCCTCGAAAAACAACATCGACATCGTCTACAATTGGTCGTACCTCCATCTGTATAGGGCGCATTCCAGTTTTATTCGGCGGTGTCTTCTTCATGTGAGACAAATCCTACATGGATCATGAAGAAGAATCATGTACCTGCTCAATATGAACAGGCAAACTAATCTGAGACAATATTAACACAAAAATCATCATGGAA
This sequence comes from Eragrostis nindensis, assembly GCA_012490785.1. Classification (NCBI taxonomy): domain Eukaryota; kingdom Viridiplantae; phylum Streptophyta; class Magnoliopsida; order Poales; family Poaceae; genus Eragrostis; species Eragrostis nindensis. The sequence goes on along the minus strand of JAAXCT010000577.1, from coordinate 153,509 downwards.
CTAACCTGGATCAAAAATCAAGTTCGGTAAAATATTTGTGGGTAAATGAAACTTGTTTGCCAGTACCAATTACAACCATGTAGCACATGTTTCTGATCTTTCTAAACTGTCCTGTACATTTACTAAACTACACAAGAGAAGTTGTTCTCTGAAACTTTGCAGACAAATCCAAAGTTTCTCTAGAGAAGGTGAAGCTTTTTACTTTTCTCATATGTTGTCTTAGTTTATTTTTTTTATTGTTCTTTGATTGTGTTGAGTCGGAAGATAAAGTTAAGCAGAGAGGCAATGTTTTTTATCCATCATGATCGGATGGATGCTCGGTTACTCTAGGATGGTTAATGGCAATTCATGTCGGATGAATCAACAAATGATTTGCTAGAAATATTTCCGAAAGGTAGAGATATGAGGAAAAGTGACAATTTGGTTACCTTCCCACAAGTTGAAGAGAGTTGGTCGTTGTTCCGTAGTCGCTTTGATCAGGAGGGTCCTGCTCGATCATGTCCTCAGCAACGTCGTACATTCCTCTTGATCCTGACAGGAGGTAGACGACTCACGGCCTCCGGCTCGACGCTTGGCAGCACAATGTCATCCTCCTGCAGTTACAGCGCCACCTCAACCAGCTCCTCCCCGTCGTCCGAGCTCCTGTCTAACCGGCATGGCGTCGAGCTCATATGTGCTCAGCAACCGTGGGAGTACGACCGATGTCCCAGTGGCATCTCCTGGCCAGCGCCGCCTCTCTGCACATATGAGATCCACCAGCAGTTCGCAAGCCCCAACCGCCAAGATCTGTCCCCGTGAAGCCGGAATCGGGGAAACACAAGGCCCCGTGCGCCGAGTAGTGGAGGCCGACGGGGCGGAAGACATCACAACACCAGCTGTGGCTAGAGCTCGATGATCGACAACTGCTGATGTCCAGATGATTCATGAAGGAGCGCGAGGATTTGCAAATCACCTAGGCGCTTTTGCAAATCACCCCTCCCACCTCCCTTGAGCGGCCCCTTGGACATCAGCAATTGCTGGTGTCACCTAGGCGCTTTTGCAAATCACCCCTCCCACCTCCCCTATTGGATCAACCTCGTGTGGCCCAGATTAAAGTTTCCATAGTTTCCACGGAGAAGTTGGTTTCCATTCCATACGTTGCCTATATATAAGGGGTATAAAGATGTGTGTCTAGCTCAAATGTGTATTACACTTGAATCTAGCCAGTGACCGTGTCATGTTTTTTTTTATAGTTGCTTATAAGGATAACAAAACGTTTCCTAGGAGATATTTTGTACATTTTTGCCTTTAGATGGCATTTTTATAGGATAGAGTTGAAAGGAATATCCTAATAAACCTTATGTCATATATAGATGTATTCATGTAGCATGACATGCATGCATTTTTCATCCTTAGTCTTAAATATATTCAAACATTTCTCTACTGATGATCATTATTTTTTACTACAGGTTAAAATCTAATTCAGCAATGTTCTGACTGTACGTAACCGTGAGTGTGGTAATAACAGTATTCCATTTCTGTTTTGCACGGAGGGAGAATTTAAGGATCTACGACTCAATCGAAGCGCCAATTCTTCCTATGTCCTTCATTATTTAGGACCATGTGCTGTGTCATCTAAATTTCTTCCCGTTTTACTCTTGGTTTGTGTCACAGAGAGATAGCCAGCAACCACATGACATCACCGGAGTTGGTGGAAGTGACGGCCGGTGACGGAGGAGGATGCTACCACGCTGGTCGTGGAGTCATGCTGCAATGCTTCTTCGCCGCCCCCTTAGACCCTAATTTAGCGTGCTCCCTTTGGCTCGAGCTAACGAGCACATAGTCTGAAGCTGCTCGAACCAAACTGCATATAATATGCACAATATAAACTTTGAAAATATGATGAATCAGTTTTCATTCATTTAGTTAGCACCAGAACGATAATAACTGATAGCGGGTGATATTCACGCATGATCCAATGTGTATTGAGGATCAATCACAGGTTACATATATAGGACCGGCGGAGGGATCGACGGCCGTCCGCGTGACTCGCTCACAGGCAAGGGACGGTGTGATGCTAGTGCACACGTCCGAGCTAGGGTAGAGGCCGGCCCAGTGGACTCTACACAAATACGGCAAGCTAACACCCCCTCGTAGTCTGATCGTCGGTGCAACGAACATTCAGACTAGACCTAAAATCAAGACCGAAGTAGGTAGCCCCTTGGTGAAGATATCCACAAACTGTGATGTCGTCGGCACGTGTAGTACACGCACATCTCCAATGGCGACTCACTCACGAATGAAGTGGAGATCGATCTCAACATGCTTCGTACGTTGGTGTTGCACCGGATTGGAGGACAGGTACACGGCGCTTATGTTGTCACAATAGACCAAGTTGGCTTTGGAGAGGGGACAGTGGAGCTCCTGCAACAGTTGGCGCAACCATGAAGCTTCAACAACTGCATTGGCGACCGCTCGATACTCAGCCTCGGCACTAGAGCGAGAGACAGTGTTCTGTCACTTGGAAGACCATGAGACGAGGTTGGAACCAAGGAACACTGCGTATCCTCATGTGGAGCGGCGAGTATCAGGCCAGCCCACCCAATCGGCGCCAGAGTACACAACCAGCTCAGAAGAGGCCGACGGGTGTAGGTGAAGACCATAGTGAAGTGTGCCATAGAGATATCTGATGATGCGCTTCACAGCAGTCAAATGAGGCTCCCTGGGATCATGCGTGTGAAGACAAATTTGCTGAACAACATATGAAATATCCGGCCGAGTTAACGTTAAGTACTGCAAAGCACCAGCGAGGCTCCGAAACTACGTGGCATCGCTCACTGGGGGGCCATCAGTGGCGGGTACCTTGGGATTAGTATCCACAGGGGTGGCACATGGCTTGCAGTCAGTCATGCCGGCGCGCTCCAGAATATCAAGGGTATACTGCTTTTGAGAGAGGAACAATCTATCAGAGCGGCGCTGCACATGAACTCTCAGAAAATGATGTAGCTCACGGAGATCCTTCATGGCAAACTCAGACTGAAGTGCAATGATAGTGCGACGAAGTAGATCTGGTGAGGAGGCCGTGAGCACAATATCATCAACATACAGTAGGAGATAAACAACATCAGTACCTCGGTGGAAGACGAACAGTGAAGTATCAGACTTAGCCTCCACGAAACCCAGTGTGAGGAGGTAGGAGGCAAATTGAGAGTACCAAGCACGGGGCGCCTGCTTGAGTCCATACAGGGATTTGTTGAGGCGACATACATAGTCCGGATGAGTAGCATCAACAAAATCCATCGGCTGAGACAGTCTCCGTCAAGGTGCCCTGTAGGAAGGCATTCTTCACATCAAGTTGGTGTACCGGCCAGCTGTGATAGAGGGCAAGAGAGAGCGCTGTGCGAACGGTGGCTGGCTTGACAACAGGACTAAACTCATCGAAGTCCACTCCCGGACGCTGGGTGTACCCGCGAAGAACCCGGCGGGCCTTGTAATGATCAAGGATGTCGACAATTTGTGCCTGAAAATCCATTTCCCAGTAACAACATTAGCATTCCATGGGCGAGGGACAAGTTCCCATGTGTGATTGGACTGAAGGGCAGCAAACTCTTCTTCCATGGCACCGCGCCAATTGCGATCAGCTAGTGCAGCATGATAAGACTTGGGCAGAGGCGACATGGCTTCAGCATGCAGATTCAGACGATCTACGGGTTGCCGGAAACCATGTTTGCCACGTGTGACCATGTGATGTGGATTGTCAACCGGGGGAACTTGGACGGCACCTGAAGGGAGGCGTCGCCGGGCAGGAGGCGCAGGCGCGCGTGCAGGAGGTGGCGCCGGGGCCGCGCGTGGCGCGCTGGCTGGGGAAGTCGACGATGCGCGTGGCGAGGGGGACGGGGACGCCGATGCCGCGCGTGGCGTGCTGGCTGGGGACGTTGACGCCGCGCGTGGCGCGGGGGACGGGGATGTCGGTGCCGCGCGTGGCGCGCTGGCTGGGGACGTCGGTGGGACGCCTGTGCCGCGTGTGGCGTGCTGGCTGGGGACGCTGGTGCCGCGCGTGGCGCGGAGGACGGAGTCGCCGGTGCCGTGCGTGGCGCTTTGGCAGGAGTCGCCGGTGCCGCGTATGGCGCAGGCAGTGTTGACGTTATGGCCGCGCGTGGCGCAGGAGCCGGGGCCGTCGCAGCAGCTGATCCGAGTGACGAGGCCACGCTGGGTGCATTCGATGGTGGAGCTGCAGCAACCAGGGGCACCGTTCGAGAGGGCTGCACAGTTCGTCAACGTCTAGGAAATCAAACACGTTAGTCTCCAGGGGCTGCTGCATATTGGCAAAGGGAAACGATGTTTCGTCAAACACGACCTGGCGGGATATGATAATCCGATTGGACGAGAGTTCTAAACACCGGTAACCTTTGTGCTCAGAGGAGTAGCCCAAGATGAAGACGCAAAGTGTTAGCGGGGGGAGAGTTTACGGGGTGCGGTGGCAGACAAATTGGGGTAACAAGTACAACCAAAAACGCGGAGATGTTCGTAGGAAGGGTGGCGACCATAGAGAGCAAAGTGAGGAGTGCCGACATGGAGTGTTTTGGTGGGAAGCCGATTGAGGAGGTATTTGGCAGTGTGGAGGCCCTCAACCCAGTATGTAGGTGGTATGGCAGCCTGAAAAATTAAAGAGCAAACACATTGTTAATGGTACGAATGATGCGCTCAGCTCGGCCATTTTGTGGAGAAGTATATGGGCAAGACATACGCAAAGTGACTCCATGAGTAAGAAGGAATGTGCGAGATGATAAGTTATCAAACTCACGACCGTTGTCGCACTGAACACTCTTGATAGTGCACCCAAATTGTGTGGCTACATGAGAAAAGAAAGTAGCGAGGGTGGGAAAGGTGTCAGACTTAAGTCGCAAAGGAAAAGTCCAAACATGGTGAGAGCAATCATCAAGAATTACTAAGTAGTATTTATATCCAGAAATGCTCACAATGGGTGAGGTCCAAAGATCCCAATGTACTAATTCGAAATTCTTGAGAGCACGAGAGGATGAACTAGCAAAAGGCAATCGAGTGTGGCGACCAAGTTGGCAAGTATGACAAAGAGTGTTGCTAGTATCTTTATTACACTGAATAGCAGACGAGCTAGCGAGTCTAGATAAAGTCTCATGACCAGGATGACCAAGGCGGCGATGCCACAGGGAACACGATGCTCCGGAAGCTAGCAAGGCATAACGGCCGAGGACGAGGAGAAAATGCTCGCGCCACTTGGTGTAGTGCGGCGAGAGGAGGTCGAGAACAAGAGGCACGAGTGCCTTGATGTTCTGGACAGCTGATGCCTGGGCATGTAGGTTGGCGATGGTGGCTGCCTCGACGTAGGCAGCGGCGTCGAGATCACCATCGGGGCCGGCGCCGGCGTCCTTGTCGTCGTCTTCCTGGGCGGTCTCGCGCTCCAGAGTTAGGGTTTTGGCGGAAGCGAAAGAGTCTCAGGAATTATGGAAACTCATGATACCATGATAGCGAGTGATATTCACGCATGATCAAATGTGTATTGAGGATCAATCACAGGTTACATATATAGGACCGGCCGGAGGGATTGACGGCCGTCCGCGTGACTCGCTCACAGGCGAGGGACGGTGTGATGCTAGTGCTCACGTCCGAGCTAGGGTAGAGGCCGGCCCAGTAGACTCTACACAAATACAGCAAGCTAACAATAACTACATAAATGGTTGACGCGGTGCTAATCGCAGCAGCATTCAACAATGTAATTGGAGACAGCGAGGTGGCGGGGCGCGGCGATGTGGAGTATGGTGAGGCGGCGGTTGACACAGTGCTGAATGTCACGGCAATCGACGATGAGGTCAGGTATGACGATGTAAAGCAAGAGGGGTTGCATGTTGATGGTGTTGACGCAGTAGTCAACGATGCAGTTGGAGACGACGATATGGAGGGTGGCGAGGTGGTGGCGTGGTGCTTGACGAGGCGGTGGTTGATGCAGTGCTAAATGACACGGTAGTCGACGATGCGAGCAGTGGTGGACGGGGTAGTAGTCGACGATGCGGTAATTGACAGTGTTGTTGTCGACGGCGTATAGGTGTCGCACGTGCTGAAGTCGACGGCGCGGTAGTCAACGAGCAAGTTGTGGAACACAGGGAAGCCAACGAAGCGGTAGTTGACGGTGAATTTGTGGATCTCAGGGTAATTGACGGCAAAGTTGTTGATCGTAGGGTAGTTGAAGATGAGATGACAGACAACACTGTAGTCGATGACGCTGGGGGACATTACCGTAGTCGATGGCGGGAAGTCTTTGTATTCTTCCCAAATCAATGTCGTATGCTGCAGTGTTAATGAGTGCTTAAAGCAAACATTGTCTTGAGAAAATTAATCTAATTGTAAGATTTTTTTTTGGTTCCGTACTTATGTAAATCACATGTTTCGACGGTAGTACTGTTTATACATGCTTTTTTTTTTTTTAGATAATGGAAACTCAAAGTTCCCGGCCTCTGCATAGCATGCAGCCCGGTTTTTGTTTTAGTTTCATTATTACATAAACGTCAATCTTCTGATTGACCAAAGGAGCTTAAAAAAACAAAAGTAACTTTAAGGAGGCTCAAGTCTATTATTAAATCTCCATCAATGAGAGGCGTAGAGCTCCAACGCAGCGACCTCGAGTCCTGCGCTCACACCCTTCATGTGGTCTCTAACATCCTCAGGCTGCAGCAGCGCCCAGTACCTCATCCAGTAAGCTCCTCTGAACAAAGCCTGCATAAATGATGTATAGTTGACATTATCAAAACATATATCATTCCTACATCGCCATATAGCCCAGCACATGGCAGCCGCTCCCACTAGAATAATTTTACGCTTGTCAGGGTTAAAATGTGCAAGCCAATCCCCCGCAATATGGGATATAGATCTAGGTGGGTTAAGACCTGTAGCAGACTGAACTACCCTCCAAATGGTCTTAGCGTGATGGCAGTCGAAGAACAGGTGTTGAATTGTTTCATTACTGTTACAAAAACAACACTTCTGGCTTCCTGACCAATTCAGCTTTACTAAGTTGTCTTTGGTTAAAATGACACCCTTAACCAGATATCAAAGGAAAATTTTAATTTTTGTGGGTAGCTTCAACTTCCAGATTAACTTATGTCGGAAAGGGGTGCCTCATTCATTAAAAGAACATACATAGATCGGGGCAAAACATCCCATTCCTATGTAGTTTCCAAGACACCGTATCCCTGTCCTCAGTTAAACTAGTACTTGAAATCTTTGCTAACAGATCATTATATTCGGTGAGCTTTACCCCAATCAAAGTGCGTCTAAAAGATAAATTATAAGTTGCACCCCCCATAACCTGTTTATACATGCTGATTAGGCCTGCTGATACTGTAGCTTCCGCTATTGTTTTCATCTGATCTGGAATTATGTGCTTGTTACTAGGACTCTCGAGATCTTGTAACAGAAGTGAAAATGCATATGATAGTTGAATAGGTCGATTAAACGTCACTTGTGCTCATGTTAGTTTGTATTCAATTGTTTGTGATCTAACTAGCATGGAAGCCCCCACCATTGTGCGGCTAGTAAACGTTCATTATGGTCAAGGGACCCTTGGATGCTAATTCTTCTAGTGGGCTCTGATCATAATTTCTTCTTCGCAAGCTATTATGCATGCGTATGAAAAAAAAACATCATAGCTACATCACGTAGCATTCTTGTTACCTTTTTCTTATGTTTATTCTGAATTTACGTCAATGCAAACTTTAGTTTTATGCTAAATCTATAGGAATCCATTTTTTTCAGAAATACGAATGCCAAGTTGTCAGGTATGCGGTCAAAACCATCACAGATGATTATTGTTCATGCAAAAATGCTGATACAAAAAAGATCGACATGCCTTCATTTTGCTTTTCAGAACGCTCATTCTCTCGTCAGAAAAGTATCCTATAAGACTCGGTGTGTTAGATCAATTGCATCGTTACATGTCAGTGGCATCCCATTCTGCACTTTCAACATCCTCTGTACTTAAAGAGCCAAAAGTGTATATGCTGGTATAAGAAAGGGAAGTGAGTTTTCAAATTAGTAACTAAGTGTAGAATTCAGAAAAGGAACATCATATTGTACTACTATAAGATTGGGAGCACTAATCATTAATGAACCAATGCAGTTATCCCACCAAGAAAACAGACTGAACTGTCTAACAAAATCCAGGCAAGAATCTATAATATGTTTTAAAAGAACAAGTTACCTATGTTGCAATTAAACTATCCTATTATACACCGAAGATGCAGTAGAAATTCCTCGGCTAGTGATTAACTTGGCCTTTTATGCCAGTTACTTTCCTTTCAGGTTGTGTTAAAGATGGGTTCCTACCAAAAGAGGCAGCCACAGATAGGAGCCTCATCATGTCAGCTTTTCTCTAAAGCTGCAATCCTGCAAATGGCAGTGCATTGTCAGTGAACTTGAGTGAGCATTACTGTAGAACAGGGTTTGTCAACTCTAACTATCAAGCCGGGACAGGGTACAAGTCTCAAGCGGAGTTGTTCTAAAACAAAAGCAAGATGAATTCACCAGGTGAGAGTGATTTTCCCTCCAGCACGCCTATGCAACAGCATTAAGTCAAAAGAAGTGTCTAAATCTGAGAAATTAGAATAATTAGAAAGTGGTAGCAGGTTGCACAATTATGTAGTAGATAGCAACAATAATGTAATTTTGGACAATATACTAAAGTTTGCATATATTTCAAACACCTACGAATCAACTGATACATGGTAGTTTAAAATCTGTAAGATTCATGATGCAGACGCAAATGCAGAGAGACAAATTGCACGAACATATCATCTCCATGGGGGAACCTAGCAAGGAAGCAGCAGCACCCTCGACTTTTGGCGCTGGCTCACGTCACGTCCTCGTTGAGAAGAATCCCTCCTCCCCCCAGAGGCCCAGACTGCGGCGGCGGCGACGGCGTGCCGCGTGCACGACTCTTTCACATACAGAAACTCTTCTGTTCTTGAGGGCAGCGACAACAACAGCGGCGCCATGATCTGCCCTGGCTACACTACCAACATCCGTCCTCCACCACGACAGTACGTTTCTAGCCATCCCTAATCTTCCCTCATGTAGACCACTTCAGGTACAGCCGACATCTCCAATTTATTGCCGCAACCTCGTGGCCACGCACTCCCTCCTTGCATGCTTCGGTCCACGCTGCTAGGGCTCTTCAAGCAACGATGGGAACTCAGGGTTTGTTATTGAAGAAGAAGCCGAGGCTCTACATCATCCGGCGATGTGTCGTCATGCTCCTTCGCTGGGATTACTAGCTAGCTACCCAGATCGTTGATCTGTTTATCATCTTTTTTGATAGGATAACCAGTCTTTTCTCCCATCGATGTGGTGTTGGCTGGTTCTGTCACTTTTTTTTTTTGATAGATCTGCTGATCTATCATTATATGTGTATACCTTAGATATATTGAACTAGATCCTAGGATTCAGATAGTAGTAGTAGAGGAGACAAGTAAACCGGGAGATGTCCGAAGGACATATTTTTGCCTTGTATGAGCCTTGGAAATGCAGGGGTAAAGTGAATTCGAGAAACAGTAATATATATCTTGAATGTCAGATGATTATATATATCTCATGTTAATTTTTCAGATTTCCCTAGCATTTCAAATTTTCAAGTTCTTGCAAACCAATTTGTGGAAGCACATTGATCACACTTGTCAGTGTATGATAACTGATAGCAAGGGCCTGACCCCCTTTGTAAGTTCAGCCAGGCCGGGGGAAGAACGCCGAGATGCACAAGACTCGCGTGGGGAAGCACACAAAGGATCTACTCAGGCTCAGTTCACTCTGAAGTGTTAAAACATACTCCTGCTTAGTCTTCTTGTAACTGCCCCGAATTACATATTTCTAAGAAAATATTAGCGAATACCGATGCATTCTGCGTATTTTCTGAATTTTTCAGCCTACCTTGTGTTTCACTTCTGAGCTCCTGCGATTTGTTCATTCTTATGCTACGCACTGCTGCTCCATTTACAGTGGTGAGGCATTTTTCTTTTCTTCCCTGTCCAAACCCCGGCAGCCTCCCTTCTTATCCAAGCATATCATAGCTTCTCTTTTACCTGAAACCATTTCCACTTCAGGGCAAACACTCAAAACCCTTGTTATGTTCTTGGAAAAAGAGAGGACTTCTCTTCTTCTTCCCTGCCTCTTTAGAAGGAAAGCAGGGACTAGAGCACATCGACTTCTTGTTGCATCACATCCTCAGCTAGTAGGAGGGGTAAGAGCCTAACTCTTTGCTCTTTTCCTACGCAAAGTGCTCAGAGCAGCTGCAGCTCGTTGAGCAATCCACGGTCAGGGCTGTTTCTCTTTCCTTCACCGGCGACAAAGCTGGTAGCCGGATTAGCACCTCTTGTACTCAAGAACACCCCTTGGCCTTGGGGCATGAGAAATCAGAGAAGCTCTGCAATGACTCTTTCCCATATGCATGCTTAGTACTAATGAAATCCGGCAACCAACTACTAGCAATATTCGTACTGGTAGTAATTCCTGTCAGTGTGACAGTGTGCTAGCTCTAGGGAAAACAGAGCTGAACTATTAGACTGCATAACTATTAGGGCTTGGACATATTCAGTCTTGGCTAGGTCCATATTTCAGCATGACGCATAAGTATGCTTGTTCTATAAATTATAGTGTGATGAACGCACTTTGGTTAAAAGCCCTGTTTCACTGTTTCCTGTAAATAACCTTGATAGATAAGTTTTGGGGATCAGCTACAATAATTCTGCAGCCACGCTTTAATTAGTAATTACTGTTCATGTCTGAGAACTGAACTACTAGTTACTAACTAGCACTAGCAGGAGCCCTGTTGCGCAAGTGAATAATTACTGATCATGCATGAATGTATCTAACTGAACCCGTGACGATTCTTAACTAACTAAATAAAAGCTACTACTTCATTTCCTAAGTATATGCCAGGCCGCCAGCTGCATAGTAGTGTCCTTCATGTAGCAATTTTAGTAGTGAGGAGATATGAAAGATGGGCCAGTATGGCCCTCGTTGACCATGTTGTACACTGTTTAGCTGGGCCAGAAGAGGGCTAATTTCAACGCAAAAGAATAAAAAGAGGGATACGGAATGGGCTCGAGGGGTTGCGCCCATTCTAAAACCAAGAGAAAAGGAAACAAGAACATGTTGGGCCTTGCAGAATTTGGTTATTGTCCAGTCTGGTGGAATTTTCATAAAATAGTCCTTTTGAAAAACCTTTATCACATTTGGACTCTAAAAGAAAGTATTTCTAGAAATGGACCCTTCGTACGGCGCCGCATTATTTGGCGCCGTAGCCCTCTCTTCACGGCGTCAGATGAATTGGCGCCATATTCTGCCACATCAGATAGAGAAACACGCTCTCAAGCCTTTTCGGTACGGCGCCAAATGATTCGGCGCCATGCTGCTGTAGAATGGCGCCAAATAACATGGTGCCGTGCAAAGGGTCTATTTCTGGAAATGGTTTTCTGAATGGTCTAAATGTGATATAGTTTTTCAAAAGGTTTATTTTGTAAAAATTCCACTCCAGTCTGAGGTGTTTAGCAATTTATGAAATGTTGGAAAATTTCAAGGGAGGAATGAGGTTAAAATTTGAATGCATGAAAAAAAAGTCAATGTGATGAAGCCACCGTTTTAAACATCATCATTATCTTTTCGTTCTATGAAGAACAGCTATATCATATAGCACAACATACACGAAGTATAAGCAGTATGTATACTTCAAGTGATCCTCTAACAGCTGTACAATATATACTCAACAGGATAATTGTTTCAAAAAATTTGAAAACCTCTAGGCATGTTTTTTATGGAATTTTCAGATTTCCAACTTCTAGCGCATTTGCACCTGATATGTGCATGTCCAGTAAAAATGGGCTAGAAGTTGGAAATCTAAAAGTTCCACCAGAAAACATGCTTAGAATTTGTAAAAAATTTTGAAAAAAATTACCGTCCATAGTTGATGCAATAGTATGGATGCATCCAAAATTGCAACAGAAAGTGATTCTGTACAACAGAAAATGATCGTCTAGTGACCATTAAGTTATAGCCATCCACACACACAAAAAAGAATTAACATGAAGTTATTATAAATAATAAATCAGGTTTACAAGGTAAGAAGTCTAGCTCACACAACTTATGGATGACAATTATCCGAGTTATGAACTAACATCTATTTATTAATAAAAGAAGATGACTCTCCCACCACAGCATCTTAAAAAAATAGTCTAAAAATTCTCACAATAAAGCAAAAAAATCCGGCCCTTAGTCCCCTGGTCTCATGTGATTTCTGAAGAAAATCCAACCATGCATCCATCACATCATGCCTTGCTCCCTCCTGAGCTGGGCATTTGCAGTCAGAATCGATGGGCAGAGCAGATAATGGACTTGTTGACTCAATTGCCGTCGGTGCCGCCAGGTAGCAATTATCATATTTAATATCTCAAAGTATCATAACTTGATATGTCTGCTAATTCAGACCCATTCTACCTTTTTTTAAGAACAAATCCAAACAGAGGGAGGCTGAGGGGTCATAATTATAAATTTGCAATTTAGCCAAATAAACCTTGCTAGATACTCCCATCATTTTTAATTTTTTAACTCCGTTGACTTTTTGAGATACGTTTGACCGTTCGTCTAATTCAAAATATTAGCTCAAATATAGAAAATTATAAGTTATGCTTCAATTTTCTTTAGTAATAAAACAATTCATAACAATATATATATATATACTAATTTTAAAAATATTTTGAATAAGATGAATGGTCAAACATAACTGAAAAAGTCAACCGCATCAACAATTTAAAAATAGAGGGAGTATGGTTTTAGGCAACATAAAGAAACTGGAACACATGGAGTCAATAATCTTAATAAATAGGGGATATTCGAGAAGAGACCGAGTTGGTCAAGAAATGATCGGAAGCTGAGATAACATCACCATATGTTCAAATTAGTCATATTATAATATGTTTTACCTTTCTTGGGGGGCTCGTTAAAAATGTTTCATGTCCTTATATATCGATTTCCAGCCAAAAGTTTGTCCTAATCTATCTACATCTCCCACTACAATGGTATAGCTATCCTCAGTAATATCTAGCCAAGTGTTCGCCCTAATCGTTGCTTTCATAAGCTAGCATCGTGTATGAATAAACATGTATTAAATCGCATTAACAAAACCACTTGATCTGAGTCCACGTCAACAAAACCGCTTTGGATTGAAGAGGAACGGTGAAAAGTGAGCTAATTAGCAAATGTTGGGAGTAAAGTAAACCAAGTTTAAGATAAGGGGGTTATCTGAACTATGAACAAACATGAAAGGAGTAAAATAGACTTTATCCATAATAGAATATTAAATATAAAATAAAAATATGGAAATCAATAACTTCTTAGTTGTAACCGTTACCATATGATATGCAAAACTTAGTTTGGCTCACCAATTCACAGCTCACTGGCTATAGACAATTACCATGGTAATATGGGAAGGAAGAAAACTCGACCCGGGGGATTATAACCGCCCGCACGGCATTAAATTAAGAAGAAGTTTACCTCTCACGGGTCAAGAAAACCCCCGAACACCCTCCCCACCCTTACACAGGGACCCAACACCTTGAGAGGCGACTAGATATGGGAAGGGAGAAGAAAAGAGATCTTGACCATTTAAAGGCTCAAATAATGTTTTTTTGTGAATCACCACCGAAATAAACAACTATTTTCAGATTATTGTTTCAACAAATATCTAGGTCCTATTACCTCTTTATATATGTCGTAGTAGGTAGATCCGATTGTCTTGCTATTAAGGGTGGAAATATCTAGGTTATACACACTGGTTTTGTTTCTCAATTTGGACTTACCGCACATTCATGAAACTACATACAACAACTTCCTACGCAAATACATGAACAAATTTTTCCTATTAATTTCATCTTAATAGTTGTGCTAAAAGACAACAACTTTCAAACTTCAGTCACACCTTACATACACTCTAGACTTCAGTCACACCTTGATAGGCATGGCTTATTATAGAAAGAACTGCTAAATCTTAAAACGTAATGGAATTTGCTCAACGTTTTAGTCCAGGTTTCACTAGATAAGGGATGCATCACAGATGCTAATAAAATTATTCGATATGATGGTGACAATAAGAACTTTTTTTGGCTTATAAGAGAACGTATACTATAAATTCATCAAAAAATTTCCGTAATTGGTTGAAATGTAGCAATAGAAACATCAAGTGTACAAGACAAATCTATGGTAACCGATCAATTTAGGACGTAGGAACGTAGAAGAATTACAGAAGTTGCAATGTATGAAAGAACCAATGAAAAGATTTTGACTGAATAATTACTTTGAGAAAGGGTGCACAACACACACTTATATGCTAGAAGTCAAATTCCATGAAGACAAAAAATTTACAGGAATATATATGCGTCGCATCCGTGCATGACTTTCGCCAGGGTTGACGTTTACGACGTACGGCGCGCGCTTCAGCTGCAAGAGGGTCCGTTCGCGGCGAGCCTCGCTGGCCAGATGATGGCGGTAACGCGAGCGGCGCTGACATGCAGGATCACTGCGCAGATGCTGGCATAGAGGACCACGCACATATGGGTCACCGAAGGCGAGGGCGAGGTTTTGGTAGGCGTGGTTAGGTACATGGAGATCATCAAGGCAGACTGTCACCGAGGGTATATTGTTTCCTACAGCTTGATTGGAAGCAATTTGACGTACGGGTTTTTGACATTTTGTGGAACTGTATTCTTCATTGATTTACTAACTGTACGGTTAACCTCTTATTGTGATTCCAACAATTTTCGTATTAGTCAGATAAGTGGGTGATCATGCAAATAGATATGGCAAACTAACTGGTGCAAAGAAAGCTCATCAATATGGTAAGCCACTGTCGTTCGTTTGTTTATATCTATATATCTTATATAGATGCAACCCACTAGCAATCATTTACTCTTATAAAGCTGAACTCTCATGAGGCAAGGTCACTCGAAATGTTTCATCCATTGGATCACCGCTAACTGCACATCCCATCCGTTGCTTTCTCCTCTGTCCTGCTCTGCCCTCCCTCCCTTCCGCAGCCTTCATCCTCTGTCCTCTCCCCAAGTCCTTTCTTTTCTCAATGCATTACCACTATCAATAATACCTTTTACAAGAGAGACTGCGCAATTAGTAGCTCTAATGGCATTAATCTTGCACCAATTGTGCAGGTTACCAATCCAAGCACAGCCCCTTGCGCCCCTGCTGTAATTCCGCAGCAAGCATACAGGCGATCCCCTCCCCACGGTCTCTGTGAGCATGTGACCTCGAGGTCTCAAGATCGGAGGTGGCACACATGGATGATTGATTGTCTTCGCCTTCACCTGAACACAGCTGATTAACCAATCCCCATCCGTCCCAGCTCTGCTAAGCCTCCCTCCGTTGGGCACCAATGAGTTTGAGGAAATGACTCAGTATCATATTGTTGCATGAATGTTAATTTTCCTCACATAAGTAGACATTATATTGATTTATGATGATTTGCGATGCCCTGCTACTGTGATCTCTTGGCTAATTTCAACCCAATTTGGTCCATGATATGGTGTTCTCACCTTATTCCGAATACGCATGATAAGTTAACTTTTACCTTCAACTTTTATTATTTGCAGGCAGCCAGGCACCAGCTCTAGGGAACTCTGATTTTGCTTACGCATGGGGAATCAATCCCTGCTGCTTTCTTTGTTCAGTTCACATCGATTCCTTCCCTGGTATTCTATTTATATTCTATACTCTCGACTATGTATGCAGATGGCTTTGGTTGCCGGTGGCTGCCCCTTTTTTTTTTGTCTGAACTGAACAATTCTCCAGATGAAGGTGATCGGACATGCAGAATTAAGAAGATTTTCCATACATTGCAATTAGCTTTCTCTTTTCATGGTCCATAACTGAAGCTCGGAAGAGGTGGATTACGGGTGAGGTGGTACGTTCGCGCAGATGCTTTCAACTGAAGCTCTCCTGTTGAAATGGATCGGACATGCAGAATCTAAAATTTGATCAGTCCTTTAAATTTACGTGGTACTTGAAATTTATGTACCCGTTACCTAAAGTTTGCAACATTTCTCAGTTAAACTGTTCACGCTTTGATCTCCCTTATTTCTGTCCGGTGCAAATGTCCATGAGTAACGAGACTTTTTGACCATCCCTTTTGCTTCAATTTTCATCTAACCATTTGTACTGTTTTCCAAGATAGCTCATACGTTTCTGATTTCACCTTCATAGTGTTGTTAGGACTTAAGGAAACCAATTAGCACTGGCGTTGGATTAAGCATGAACATGCTATGGTCATTTTGTTATGTTGACTGGTGATTGGCCAAAATGCTTAAAGGTCTATCCCCAGCCATACACTTTAATGCAAATAGGCTTAGCATTCCAGAAAATCCTTGCTTCTATAAAAGGGCATATTTTCTGTAAATCTAGACCCTGACTTTTAATCCATTTGTTCGTTTTCATAATTTGTGAAATTTAACATCCTTTCTTCATTATTTGTCTACAACATATTCTAAAACAAATTAAACATTACATACAAATGTTCGTATATATGCAAAATCAATCTTACCCCAAAATGTTCATATACTGTATTGTGGTCTTACATATAATAAGTTTCTTCATATTATTGCATCCATTCCTCTGTTGGTTACCAATTTTTCTTTAAATTCCGAGCAACGCGCGGGGACTTCAACTAGTATATCTTAAGTGCGCATGCTTAACGTGCCTTGGTACTATTTTAAATATCTATATGAGGAACCATGTTGAGATGTGCCATAGTTCACGATGTGATGAGCAATTGACAACGAGTGGATTTGAGTTGAACTTGAGGTTCGGGTTTGAATTACGGGATTTTGAGAGTTGCATAAGCATGTATGTTGATTATGTTTATGGCTAACCGGAGTTGGTGAAGGTGTTGGGACGAATAGAGGAGCTGGAGAAATGTGTTTGCTTGTCAATGATGTGGAGGTCAATAGAGTCAACTTGATGGTCAACGGCGAGAGGATCGGGAGGACTAAGCGCGAGGCTTGGGTCCGGGCGATCGAGAGGCCGGGTGAGGTCAAGGGTGATCCACACCGTACATGTGGCGGACAAGAAGCACGGAGGGTTTCGCGGTTTGGCCTCAAAACCGTGGAGGTGATGAAGACGGCGTGTTGACCAGGGTCAAGGCGAACGGGAAGCCGGTGCAAGCGAAGTGTCCCGATGGGCTGGGACAAGGAGGCTTGATGGCAAGGTTTGCGGGACGAGGTGACTTGCGTCGACATCGGGATGGTTTCCCGGTTTGGCCTCAAAACCGGCGGGCGGACGGTTTCCCGGTTTAGCCTCAAAACCAGCGGGCGGACGGTTTCCCGATTTGGGCCTCAAAACCGGCGGCGGCGGATGGTGGTGCGAGTGGCACCATCGCGAAGGTTGCGAGGCAAAGCAAAGTCGTGAAGGGCCCGATGGCGTTCGGGCGAAGGAAAAAGAGTTGGACACTTATACCCTTGGTGATAGGTGGTGTTGTGTTATGCCCAAGGGGCATTTATGTAAAGAGTCAGGGGCTATATATGTGGTGGAGTTGGCTGGCCACACAGAGCTCTTGGGAGATATGTTCATTTTGCATCTAGCTAGGAGGAGCTTCAAGGGATAAGGAGAGAAGAGAGGTAGTGTGAGACACCTTTTTGATCTTCCAAAGAGTGGGAGGATGAGGGCGGTTTCCTAGCCGTGTATCCATGTAACTTGTTGCC
Source organism: Eragrostis nindensis (assembly GCA_012490785.1). Taxonomy (NCBI): domain Eukaryota; kingdom Viridiplantae; phylum Streptophyta; class Magnoliopsida; order Poales; family Poaceae; genus Eragrostis; species Eragrostis nindensis. The sequence continues at coordinate 135,750 of JAAXCT010000577.1, read as the reverse complement.
TTGAATCAATGAAATGAAGTTCTTTTTCGTGCTCAAGTTGTTCTTCATCCTCTAGATCTCGAATTTATCTTTTTCCCCATTTTCGGAGCAATTTTCGTGCGAATTTTTGATCTCCTTTTTGGCTGTGTTTTGTGATGGATTTCTTGGATAGATTCGGTGCTAGGATGTGTGGGAACATGCCTTGATTGATCTTGCACAAGATCTCCCCACGAGCACTTCGAATTTGTGGATTTCATCCAAGAACACATAAACCCTTGTTCTTCTCTTCGATCTGAAATTCGTGGAGATTTGGTTGGGTTTTGGTATGGATCCACTTGGATGAAGTTCCCCATCTTGTCACGCACCTATGGCTCAAATTTCGTGATTTTTTGAGGTCGTTTGGTTGGATTTTGGATTTTGGAGCTCCCGGTCGCGGGTTCGTGTTCTTGCTGTTGACCCCGTCGGAGTATCCGACCGAGTACCGGGGTATCCGACCCTGGTACCCGACCGGACTATCAGGCACATTACCGGAGTATCCGGACCTGGTATCCGACCGGACTATCTGGCACACTACCGGAGTATCCGGACCTGCTATCCGATCGGACTATCCGACCCACTACCGGAGTATCCGGACCTGGTATCCGACCGGAGTATCCGGTTACCGGAGTATCCGGCAAGTATCTGGACTATTCGGTGGAAGGTCACGGGTGAGATTTCTTCGACTCTTCTCGTGGAGTGTCATTGCTTGTTTTGCTTCCGCAGTTGTTACTACATCACCATTGATCATTCCTAGGGTTAGCACAACACTCATCATGTGTGTGTGATCTTGGTGATCATTCTTGAGGCGGGTTAGAACATAGGCCGAATTCTTAGAGAAGAATTTTTATCGGCTCCTATTCACCTCCCTCTAATCGCCTTCTCGGTCCTTCACTATATATCAATGCAGAATACGTTATGTTGATCTCACAATCACAAAAAAGGGTGCAAGCAAGAATAATTTTGTGAAAGACAATTCCTAGCTACACTGTTTGTTATGGATACATTAGAAGTATGTTCAACATACAAATACAAATACTTTTCACGCTATGAAAATCTGTTGAAAAATTTATTTCCAGAGTGATATTAGTTAATCAAAGATTTTGAAGGAACTTAACATGACTACATAAGGACCAAACATAAAACCCTATCGCAAAAGGGATTTTGAGGGAACTTAACTTTAACATGACTACAAAACGATTCAGTTGTAATATTTTCAGCATATACACTCGAGGTTGCCTCAGTGTCCAACGTCCTAAACTCAATCTGGATTGGACGGAATAAAATGTTTCAGATAATCACTGACTTCACGTGTTTACAGAACAATATAGATGTCTAGCCCGTGCATTTGCACGGGCACGTTGGCTAGTTACATATAACCATGAAAGATGAAGAAAATAAGATTGTTAATTACATGTACGCTCACTTGGCGGCATGCAAACCTGAAGTACTCATTTATGTTCATCGCAAAGGAGAACATATGAGCATACTAAAATTTGTCAAGGACGCAATCTTCTCCTTCGCATATGTAGAGGTCACATCATTATTACAGAGAAGCGGAAACCAATCCTGTCGTGGCGGAGAGGATACAGCGAGGTAGAGCGCTTCAGCAACGACATGGACAAGACCCCGGAAGAGGATATATCCCCTCAGCCAACGCAACGGCTCAGCCTGCAACAACCATCACGGATGAATCGACTCGATGTCAGATCGAAAGAAAAGATAAATAGAAACAGATTCGACGAGGAGGAGCGGAGGAAGACGAGGCCGCAAATGAGAAATTATCACGGATGAATCGACTCGATGTCAGATAGAAAGAAAAGATAAATAGAAACAGATTCGACGAGGAGGAGCGGAGGAAGACGAGGCCGCAAATGAGGACTCGAGGAAAAGTTCGACGGCGAAAACCTCACCATGTGGGCTGTGGCGGAGAGGAGAAGCTCGGGCACGTCGTCGGCCATGGCTGCCGGCGACGCATCGATGGAATGCGACCGACATCCCTTCCGCTACGGCATCAAACAGGCCGTGTCTTGGGCGAGATAATGAGCCGGCCCATAAACAAGTTTGATTGGGATCGTAAGAAACGTAGAAAATGTGATTCATTGGTATTTTGCTCTACAAATTACAAGATTTGTTAACAGACATATATTTACTAGATGATGTTTTACCTTGTTCTGCGCAAGAAGCTCCGCCCAAGGTTAGGAGCATTCTGCCGGCAATAGTGTGCGAAGTTTGATTTGCTTTGTTTAAGATGTGTGGTCTAGCGGGAAGCGCTTACGTTAGGGTCTCCACCACCCGAGTTCGATCCCCACTTAGAGCATGATTTTTTTCCCTTTCTTTTTCCCAAGGGGAGTTCAGTGTGGCCGTGGGCTGGCTGGTTGGCCGCGGCCCGTCGGGTGTGGGCCAGTCCGGCTGGGTGTGGGCTGGATTAGGTCAGGATTTTAGGTCCATTACATTCTATGATTTTTATCCTATTATTTTTTTGGTTTTCTTTTTATTGTTTTAGGAGAAAGAACACAATGTTAATGCAACCTATTATGTATGAAAAATGTTTTAGCAAATTATATAATTCGGCAATGTCTATTTTATTTAACTTTTGTCTCTGTTGCAACGCACGGGTAAATTTCTAGTAAATCTACAAATCTTTGTTTAAGATGATGGACCGTAGGAGACCAAACACTGAACCGATCGAAGACAAGGATGCGCCATCATCGCACGACATGTGGACGGGCTGGGGAGGCGGCGGCTAGAGTAGTTTTGCACTCGATCGTGCGACCCGTGTGCAGTGGCGATTCTAGCCCACGGCCCACCCCCAAATCCAGCCCAGTTCGTTTTTAGCACTGTAGCACTGCTTTTTTCTCTTTTTTTTTGGTTTTTTCTCCTTTCGCGGCCCACCCTCGCAAGCCCGTCTAGCTTTCGGCCCATCCCACGCTGGGCCCTGGACTCGCCACTGCCCGTGCGAGCTGGCACTCTCTCCATCATCTGGTTTTGTTAACAGGCTCGACGGTATCGTGGTCACGCGATATGACAGCATTGGACCGGTTTTGCCTTCCGGCGACCCATGCGTCCAACCCTTTTGTTTCGCACCGCTCACGCAGATCGGAAGCATGAACACGTGGCTCTGCAGCGGTCTCAATCCTAATCTCCGTAGATTGAGATTGAAGCCAAAAATACATGAGGCGCATAGAATAAGCTGGTGATCTGACGAGTCGACCTGCTCACAACAGCCGTCTTGTAGAACTTGCCATCCGCCGAAAAGAATGGAACGCTGCTTTGCTCTGCCACAAACGCAACACTGTTCGCCGCACCCACGCGTGAACGAGGAAGGATTAGTTCGTGATCAGCAGCGGCGGTGCCGGCGATGCTGATTCTCTTCAAATCTGCTTATTCGTTCATGTGCTGCCAGCGTGCCAGTGATGCCTATTAAACCAGGTTTTTGGGCTTGAATTAGACTTGTGTACTGCATGATGCGTGCTTGAGAGCAGTGCACAAAAACTAGGTGTAGGAGTTTAGAAAATGGAAATAGTTTTCCGCCTCTGCGTTTCCACGCATAGACTTCATACTTATTACATTTTGTCAGTTTCCGGTTGAGATCAAGGGACAAAATTAAAACACAAAGTCTATTATTGAATTTCCATCTATTCCTCGCGAAGAACTTCATGGCAATAATCTCTATGGAAATGCTCGCGGAACAGAGCTTCTCTTTTGTCTCATCACGATTCACGCTGCAGCAAAGCTCAAAACCATAGCCAGTACGTCCCTCTGAAAACAGCCTGCATAAAGGAAGTATATTTGACATTGTTAAAAACCATATCATTACGACAACGCCAGAAGGCCCAACATAGGGCAGCCGCCCCTACTAAAATAATTTTTTTTCTCTTCTAGATTCACTCCTGCTAACCAATTCCCCAACATATGGGCTATAGAGAGCGGAGGGCGTAAGCCGGTGACAATGGTAACAATCTTCCAAATAGTTTTCGCATTGTGACAGTCAAAGAACAAATATTTGATTGTCTCATTGCAATGGCAAAAATAACACTTTTGACTGCCATGCTAATTGCGTTTCGCAAGGTTGTCTTTCGTGAGAATTACACCTCTTTGAAGGTACCATAGGAAAATCTTGATCTTTAGAGGGATTTTCAATTTCCATATCAATTTATGAGAGAATGGAGTGTTCATGTTCATCATATAAGTATACATGGATCGGACAGAATATTGTCCATTCTGATGCAAACTCCATCTAAAGGTGTCTCTCTCATCAGATAGATTGATATGAGCGATCTTTGCTACCAGATTGTGCCTATGATTGAGATTATCTCCCACTAAGGCTCTTCTAAAAGAGATGTTTAGAGGCGTGGTCCTCATGACATTACTCACTGTAGCATGCGGGTGATTCGCAATGTTATAGAGACTATGATAAATATTCTTGAGAGGTTGAGGAGCAGCCCATGTGTCTTTGCAGAATCTAGTTTGTGTTCCATCATTAATCTTGAAAGAACCACATTCTAGAACTTGATTTTTAATCTTCATGAGACCTTTCCAGAAATATCAATCATTTCTTTTAGCCTCTACTTGGGAGAGAGTTTTTTAGATCAGATATTTATTTCTAAGCAGAGATTGCCAAGTCCCGTCTTCGTTAAGCAGTTTAAATATCCATGTGCTCTATGAATATGAGGTCTCCCATACTACTCTGAAATGTTGTACAGGTTCATTTGTGCAGGTGAGCTGATGGTTCTTTGGAATCCTAGCTCAAGAACATCAAAATCTCTAAAGAACTGAATCAAGAAACCGTGCCTACCTTGAGTTGTTGGTGCTGAAACCTACAGGGAACGAAACGTGCTTGTGTTCTTGATGGCTCTACAGTGACTCACTATGTGTTTGGGAAAGTGATGTGTGAAGAAGAGTGTTCTGGAGTAGGAGATAAAGATGAACATACCTGGTGTGGTGTATATATGTAAGAAGAGCATTTGAAATGGGACTCTGTGATTCTAGAAGGAAGAAATGAAGATAAGACTGAAAGAAGTATGCTGCCAATTCTATCTCTTCTTGTATTTGCTAACTACAGTTTAGCGCACTGCTTAAGAAATGGTTAGCGTGTGCAGCTGCCTAGTGTCCTGAGATGAACACCTATGCTTAATTTTCCATGGTGAAGTGTATATTCTGAGAATATGCTGGAAGGTGGTAACTGCAAATGTTTGGGGCTGTTTGGGATTTCTATTGGTTTGGAGGCTCAAAATTAGAATTGTCAGCCAAAATATGTCCTTCTCTAGTTGATGCATCATAACTGATACAATGTTGCATGTTTGTATTTTTTTTTTTTTGCGAGTGCATGTTTGTATATTCAGATTTCCGAATATGACTTGTAGATGAATATATATTCTTCTCTGCCATTATAAGTTGCTTTCAGTTTGAATAATTTTGAACTCAAATGCGAATGCAAATTTGTGTGCTTCTACAGTCTACGCATCAACTCTCACTAACTGGATATTTGAGTAATATAACTAGCATCACAATGTACCACGCCTGAAAACCAGAGTTATCACATCCACCAGACTGAAATTCCCACATCTACGGCTTAGATTTTCCATGTTGGTGACTTATCTTCCCAAATGAGTGACCATCGCGGATGACATATTTCCCATAGGGGATTGCTAAAAAATTGCTCAGGCATTCCGTTGCTTTCTAGCGCTTATATTTTCTTTCCAACATATTCTTCTTAAGTTGCATACATGAATGTGTTAAAAAATAAAATCCAGGTATTTTAAGGCCTGAAATTTCTGAATTTTTTCTCACCTTGAGTTACAACCAATATATATATTAAAGTTACACCCATTGTATACCAGATATCTTGAGTAGAGATGGTGTAAATAAAATTCAGGCGCTAAGATCTTTTAAAATGTCTGAATTTTTGTTCTCTACTATGTGAGACTAAATCTCATCCACAAAAACATGATCTGATGGTTGAAAGTTCAAGCATCATTATTCCCTAGAATGCCTAGGCAATGCATAGACATGCCCTTTCCCATAAGTAGTAACGACTGAACGTCAAAGTGAAGGAAATAAGTATAATGTGATGAAAATAACACTATAGATGGAAGTAATTATTTCTTACTAAACATGGTTTTGGAAAAGTCTATTTTCCTCCCCGAACAATCCTGTTTTGTCATCCAGCACCCCAACAAAATGTTGGCTTAATTTGGTCCCCTGAACAAACCATACCAGCTTAAATATATAACCCCGTGAACAAATGTTGGCTGCCTTTTGTGGAAGTGGTAGACTATTTTGCTTATTCATTGCCTATCGTTTCTGCTGGTATCTTTTGCTTCCATCATGTGGAATATGTCAAGGTAGGTTCCAAATACTTATGATACTCCTTGCAGCAACTCTTATCACTAGGTCCGAGTCCTCGACATTCCTGAGCTTTCTAGCTTGTGTTTTTCTAAAATACGACTGGACATCTCATGACTTCAGGTTAGACTCAAATGTATCTCGTTTGTTAAGATCAGGCTGGTTGGCAATACCCACAAGGGATGTGGTGTTAATGGGAAGCTTTTTCGTGCAGAGGGCCAAGCTGAATGGTGGTACGTACGCGTTGCTTCCAGCACAAGGCTGGTTGCTTGGCAGGCATTCCAGAACTTTAAACTAGCCATCTAAACCACTCAGCAGTCATGTTGAGCTTGTTCGGAGCAATACTGATCTTTAGATTGAATGAAAAACGAAGGAATGACGAAGTGTAAAATGTATCATCCACCAATCTTTTCACTTATTTGTTACGTATGAGGTTGTAAATCTGTTCGAGTATGAGGTTGTAAATCGGCTGTTGGTTTGGCCACTTGTATAGTTTTGAGTTGTATCTATTTGATTTTACTTAACGTGATAATGCAAATGAAAAAGTTAAAGCTAACTGTAATTTTCCCATTATTAGGCTGTGAGCTTGAACTACAATCTGGATGCCTGTGTCCTTTCTGTTTTACCATTTGAATATATGCATATAATTCGGCTTGGTTGCAAGGTTAGGGATTTGGAACAAGCTGCGCTCAGTGTAAGGTATGTTATAATTCGGCTTGGTTATTGTGGTTTAACTGTGGCCCTTTCGGTGGAAACTCACAATGGCCCAGTTGAGATTGGACTCGTCCCTTGAACAATTCAACTTGCATAAATCAAATAATTTTGGTTTGAGCATAAACATAATGTAAAAAAAAAGTTACACCCTTCTTACTAGTTTGTCCCGACGTTTCCCTATTTTCCTCTGATTCAAAGGCTGTGTAGCACACGGTAAAGCAAACCATACAGAATACGACATAATCTTAAAAAATTTGAGTGACCAATTCGCCAGGTAGCTAAGGAGGAATATTTGGGAACAATGTATAAGTTTTCCTCCAAGGACACTTGAAAGATAACTGAAGTCCTCACGTATTTTACTAGAAATAATGTATCTCGAGATTGAAAAGACATCAGTTCAATAGTGATATAAACTAGAGACCTTATGTGTTGTACTAGCACTGAGGAATTAATATGTATATGTATTAGACATAAAAATACATCATATGTGTGAGAAGCACAGCAACTGCAATTGACATGGCGTCCGATGCATGTGCAGAATTAACATGTCTCTTGTTCCAATGGCGTGAGCTGGTAATGTTAACCGACTGCGAACCTGACAGAAAGCCATTTTCAGTTGGCAAAGTAGAAAGCGAAGAACAAGAAGATACGAAAATGAAATGTACAATAAGTAATCTATGCTTACAATCGTAGTCCACCCATCCAATTCTCATGTTGTCCAGGTCATGCACAATAAGCCTATTTATTAGAACAATATCTGCAACAACAATCAAATAACTTTTATTGGAGGGGAAACAGTCAAATAATTAGCAAAGATATACAAGCTTCAGGTGGGCATTGAATTCTCAGACCATTTACCCACATCATCAAAAAACTATTTGTTGCTCATATAGGGAACAAACCTCCTAGTATAGTAGTTTGTCGACGACCTAGTTGCCGTTTCCAGCCAATGCAGTACAGTAACTGCTCATCCTGTAAGCGGCCATATTGTTCAAGAGTTCAAACAGGAAATTATCAAATAGTTCAAAAGAAACGTGATTGGAAACAAAATCTGCGTCAAGCGTGTATTTTTTTTTTGCGAGGGATCAGCTACGTAATTAAAGCCTTCTTACCAATAAACCCGCCGGCAAAAGATAGTTATGTGGCTTCAACAACATCATTGATCCACCCGAAAAATATAAAGTTATGGGGGGAAATGATGATTCAAGGCTAAACATAAGAAAAACAAGATTAAACGATTCCATGTACTGGTAAATGAAAGTTTTAACTTTCTAGATAGAATGAAACCTGGAGGAAGTCATGAAACAGTGGTCGCCATTGTTGGTCGCATGCTGTACGGATGGAGATAATGTAGCAGCTATCTGCAAAATAGGAAACATGAATGTTAAAATTATATCACCAAATAGTTTATGTATCAAGTCAATATTGTGAGAAGAGCTCACCGCATTAACAAATGGGTCGTAGGCTTCATCTACCAGATAAGCTAAAGTTGTTCCTGAATCCACAATAGTTCCGCGGCCATGTGATGTAAACACCGAAGGATCAATGGGTAGCTTTTCACCATCTATAGCAATACTTTCCCAAGTTCACACTGTAATAAAACCTGTATTTCATTGAAAAGCGGAGGAGCATCAGCTCAGTTGGCTTCCTGGCCGTGTTTCCAGGGAGTCGACCGGGGTTCGAAGCCCTGCAGCCGCACGAAGTCGCGTCAGGCTCGCCTCCCTGCTGTGCGCTTGGCTTTTCTGGGCTTGCCACTGTGTGCGTGCGCCGGAGCCCGGCCCAGCTGGCTTCGGTGGGCTTTTTTCTTCTTAATGAAAATTTAGAAGGACGTCGGACCTCTGATAAGTCGAATGTTGTTTGCAAATGGACCATCTCCAACTCCCCTTTCACTTTTCTCAGTGCAGGGTAGCTTGGTATTTTTTTCTCTTTGATTGGAGTACTTGGCGTTTTATTTGATTACCTCATGTGTTTTTTCGGTGATCCAAAAATCTTGTAATATGTACTGGGCAAATTATGGGGCCTCCATTATCCTAATTAATGGAATCAGGTGGGAGTTCTCCCCCCCCCCCCCCCCCCCCCCCCCCACCACCACCTTGACCGTAAAAAAAAAAAAAAAAAAATTGTGAAGGCATGCAAGTGATAAATATATTCTGACTCTCTTTCTCATATGTTGACTTCATCTTAACCTTCTACCAGATAATTAGCTACCAATAGCAACTAAACTTAAGTTTTCATACACCAGTCATGCATGAGATCTATATCTGTCGAGTATCATATTTTAAAGTAACTTTATAAGGATATGTTAATACACTATATTAAAGACTTAATACAGTGTATATCCTTTTTTAATTCTGAGGTGACATAACGGCTGTTCCCAGATCTTATGCTAATAACTTGCATCCTTTATTCACTCTCTACAAGTTAAGCTGTCGTATCCACTCAAATTATTTTCGTTCATGGTTGCAGTTTATGATTTTTAGTTATTGATCAGATAATCAGGTAATAATTGTAATGCAGTTGATTTCTAACAAAAAAGAATTTTCTGTGTTGAGCTATTTTGTTCTGCCGGATTACCATTCAGAAGCAGTCAGAATCGTGCATGTCTAGATCAGTTCTTACTTCTGATTTCTCCATTATATTTTGGCAATAGGACATATATCTGAAGATGAACTGTGAGCTACAAGAAAACTTAGCTTTTCAATTAACGCTTTTACATCATCAGAAATTATTCAATATGATGTAGGCTTCAGTTAATATATTTCTTTGCTCTTCATGACTTGGAAAAACTTAGGATGTAACCATTTGGGCGATAGGTATAGTTTCATTAAGCCATAATGCAGTGCTACTAAAGATGAATTACCCAAAGCAAAACCTGTTTCGGCCACAAATAGAAACATGTAACTAAAAGGAATTGTTATATGTACGACTCACGTATGACTAGGTATTGTTTTATGTCTGCCACCGTGCGATCCTCCTAATTGCTCGTCTGGCACATGGGATGCTGCAGTTCTACAGGAGCTGGAGAAGTTTGTTCGTACATATAGCACCATTCACTGGAAAAGTTCATCTAATGATACTTTCTGCTGCGGCTTTGTTCACTGTAGGGCTGACAAAAACCCCTCATGTGGTATGTGTTTAACATTTGTAGGGTGTGGGAGTGAAATATGTATATGAATATAGTAATAACGTGACGTACCTACTTTGCTTGCGATAGGATTTATTCATGTTTCTCCCTGATTCTTAACTAACTACTAATTATTATTAATCAATGTATCCTACGATTTTAGAATTCAACATTTTCCAATAATAATAGACTCTTTGGTGATCACAACTGCATATTTTCTTTATTTGTTCAAGCATGGGAGGATTATGATACGTATAATAATATGTTCGTGAAATACTAAATGTTGTTGCAAGACTATATCTTCGTTCGTTCTACTATTACAAAATGTGAGCATCCACTATCCATGCAAATCAAATTTGGATTTATGCTTGAACACGGAAAAGATTAACTGACAGATGATACATTTTTTTGTATTTATGAAATCAGGATACAAAAGCGTTCTGAAAACTCACTTCGATGGGATCAGAGGGGTGTATACCAGTCCTGGCTCGACCGCTTCGCCTAGCACCAGTATCCTAGCGCCATTTTCTCTGCGCCGTTCAAGCAAATGGAGAACACGTTTGAAGCTAGTCCGTTTGAATTGAGTTGCATGGTCATTGATTCTTCGCCTGGTCCAAGTCCAAGGAGACCGTCAAATCCAAGATTTACGTCTGCTAAAACCCCTGACTGTAAGTTTCTGCAACTGTTCAGTGGAAATTGAGAATCAGTTTCATTAGTGACATGTTCTAAAATATGACACTAATTTATTCAAAGACATACCCAAAGACAATTGACCTCCTCCTCCATATACAACTCTGGTAGCCATAGTGACCGTTCTGGTGATCTTGGCACCAACCTTCTGCACCCGAAAACACAGATGATGACCACGACTCATGAGGTCATAAGACTCTCTCTGATTGAAACAAAATGCAATTATTAATTTTCAAGTCAAGAACCCTCATTTTTGTATTTTAATGGCAATATATAATTCAATGAGGAACCACAGTAGTTTCGGAAATTATAAAAACGTACATTTTGGCTTGGTGTGCAAGACACCCACAGCGTACTGCTGCCAGTGTGAACCAGGACACTGAACACTTTTTCTGGGCTTCCCAGCCTCAGTCGAGTTAGAAAGGGCCTGTTTATGAGAAAATTTTCAAAAAAGAGGAAATAGCATGATAATCTGAAAAGATACGGTCCTTATCATCACAGTTAGTATGAGGAAACCCAACTTATCATAACGTTTGCAAAAGCATTGTAAAGAGCCATTGCAAGCTTGTTCACTTATCATAAAGTTGGGTAGGGGTGGCTGTCGAGCCAGCTCGACTCAACTCGGCTCAGCTCGCTCTAGCTCGTTAGACTAATGAGCTAGCTCGGCTCGGCTCATTAACACTAACGAGTTAAAACTGTAGCTCGGCTCGACTCACTATGCTCACGAGCTAGCTCGTTATGGCTCAACGAGCTAAGTATGAACACAATTATCATTTTAATAGTCTTTTAAAATGGAAAATGAGAGCAACAAATGCATAAAAGTAAGTCTAAATTTGCACCTAAGATCAAGAATGGTAGAATTGATCATAAAATTATTTTTTCTACTAGTATTAATTAGATTTGTCTAACTTAGTATTTATCATTGCCATTAGATTTATTATGTAGCTCGTTAGGCTCGTGAGCTAACTCGCGACCCAGCTCGAGCTGACTCGAAAATTATAATGAGCTAAAAACCTAGCTCAGCTCGTCTAAAATTGAAACGAGTCGAGTCGAGTCGAGCCGAGTTTGCTCCGAGCTGAGCCAGCTCACGAGTCACGAGTTTTATTGCCACCCCTACTAAGTTGGGTATGTATGTATATATGCAATATCAGCAGCCCTCTAAAAAGGATAGGTTTACCATAATAACTGGGTTCATTTACGACGGGCCAATACTAAAAACGTTTGGTTGATCGTTAATGATCACTTGGCTCATTTACCATAGCCAAACCAACAGAAGGACTCAAGAAAACATCATGTTCTGCGTGTGTTTCGTTCATCTTAGCTAAGTAGCTAAACATTTTGATTAGTATATTCAGGGTTCAACAAGACATTATGTTCTGTGTGTGACTATAAGGATGTGCTTACGAGCCAATGTAGTGATCGATCGGAATCGCACAAATCGGGTGGCGTCCTTCAGGTGCGGTGCACGTTCCAGCCTCAGCACTATCGGAAGCGGCGGGTTGGCTGCGCTGGTAAGATGCCCCGCCGGTATCAGTGTCAGCGTCATCATCTGCCGAACCATGACTGCATATATACATATATACCACCCAAAATGTAAGGAGTAGCAAACTGTTGATGTAATTATAATAATTGATATAACAGTTCTGGAAACAAAATAATTCATAGCGTGGTCTGATCTCTGAACGTTTGCGGAGAGCAGGAAAGGGGTGCGCGTGGATTTCCACTCGATGTGTGCTAGCCATTACAGGAAGGAACTAGTGTTGGAGTTTGAAATTGAACGTACGGCAATGATCTCTGTAGTCTAGACAAACAAGATTCACTCAGATTAGAAGCAGATCACCATATAGCCAACAAATCTGATCCATGCATGAGAACGGAATGGAAGGAGATTTCCAGATCGATCAGATAGAACAAATGATCAGCAGCAGTGGATAGAAGCTGAACCAACGGAAATGTTATGAATAAGCTCACTCGATACTGGAAAGGAACCACGCATGCAAATCATTGATTGGTGGCCAAGTTATTACTGTCTGATCATCGAGCTAGTGTGGAATTCGCGGGCAAGACGACTCAGTACTACCAAATAGGGAAACTTGTGAGGAGCACACTGATGACTCGTCCGTGTGAGAAGAAGCACTGGATGAACGGGCAGTTGTAGCTGGCTGGCTTAGCTTGCTGCTTCAAAGAAATTCTTCACCGTCGTGAGAAGCATCACGATTGGGGGCTTTCCCTTCCCAATTATCCCCTCCCTGGCAGGGGCCATGCCTCCCCAACCCCCCCCCCCCCCCCCCCCCCCCCCCCCCCATCCTCCCAAAGTTTACACTAATCCTTTTGATTTTTCATTAGACTTTGCTAAAAGTCGCTTGTATTTGGCCTCTGCTATATGTGAAATCGAGTGATATATCTTGCTTGGCCCCTGCCAAGTTTGCTCCCTGGTGAAGACGAGACGACGTTGGCAGAAGAGGATGTATATCTAGCAGAGAGAGAGAGTACTAGCTTAGTTGTGCGGTTATGGAGTAAATACTGGCCTGGTTTTTGCAATTACTTGTATTAGGCCATGTTTGGATCCTCTAGGCTTAAAGTTTAATTGAAGCTAAAGTTTAGTTGACTAAAGTTTAGGTGGCTAAATTTTAATCCATATCTGTTTGGATGTAGAGCTAAAGTTTAGCAACTAGCGGTTAGAAAAATCATTTTTGCCCCTAAGCTCCTTAGCAACCAACTATAAAAGTGGAAAAGTAAGGATAATTTGGTTCACAAAAGTTGGGATTGCTTGACTAGTGAACTTTTGGGTAGTTGGCTTATGAACTAAAGTTTAGCTCCCACTTTAGTCCACCCGTTTGGATCCAAATGAACTAAAGAGGTGTTCGTTTCATGAGGGCTAAACTTTAGCTCTGTCACATCAAAGAGTACCTTACCATTTAGGAGTATTAAATAAATTCTAATTATAAAACTAATCGCAGAACCTCTAAGCTAATTCGCGAGACAAATCTAATGAGTGTAATTAAGTCGTGATTAGCAGATGTTTACAGTAGCATTACTGTACCAAAATATAGATTAATTAAGCTCATTAGATTCATCTCGTAAATTAATTAGCACCCATCTTTCAAAAAAGTTTTGTAATTAGACTTTATTTAATATTATTAAATAATAAGATTCTTTTTTATGTAGCAGGCCCTAAAGTTTAGGCTAAAGGAAACAAACACTCTTTAAACTTTAGTCAGCTAAACTTCAGTCCATAGATCAAACAGCCGATGTTATTTGGCATCCAGTAAGACACGTAGCAGCCTAGATTTCATCTACTGCCAATAATGGACAGTAGCATAAGCTAGGCTTTCTTTTGATCAAAGCTGGTGTCCAGAAAGGACTCCAGCCGTGCTGTGTCCTACTGTTTCTTATCCGTTTGGGATGAACATCTAGATGTTGTGATGTTCTTTGGTTCTAATACTTCTAGATGAAAACTTTAGCCGGCTAAAGTTTAAAAGATGGATCCAAACGAGAGACCTAGTTTAGTCGTCCACGCCGAACCAATGCAAGCCATATTGCAGGAAACAACTCCAACCAAGCACTTTTTTGTTGCTTCATCCGCTAGGAAACAGAGTTTGTCTCTCTTTTCCTTTATGCATTTTGAAATGGAGAGAATATATAGAGAACAATTAAGTTTGTGGAGATTGATATATTTTCCACATATCAGACAGAAACATCAAAATTTTGTTTTCATACTGGTTGGCAAGCATACAAGATATTCCCTTTCTCTCTATCAATGACATGTCACCATGGCCAAAGAAGGCCCTAGAGTCATCAACGGACTTCATACATGCACATGAGCGCCTATAGATGTTACTTTTACCTGTATCAGTAAAACTAAAAGGTTGGAAGCCTCCCATCCGGCTAAATTCTATCCTCCCATCGGTTTGATCCAAAAGGACTCTCTTCCGCTCGCCGGCCGTGCCACGTCCAAGTGTTTCTATCCATGTTGTGTCAAATCGTTCTTTGGCTTTCACGCATCCACCATGACCATGCTTGCCCAAGCTAGTAGTAAAAAAGGACGTAACCAAGTGGCAGACAAGCAAAAGTAGTCCACCGCTGAGTGTGCTTTGGCTGAGACTTCAAAACTAGTTCGATGCAACGCTGATGCGTGCTTTTGATGGGTGTACAGAGCTTATCAAGCTGAACTCATGGAGCCATGTTTGAGCTATATTATGGGACAATCCCATGAGTTTTATGAATACCATGGTCCATTTACAACTTGTATGACTGCAATATGCAACAACAACAGAAAAAAAAAACACGCGCACACACACTTGGACGATTGTGATTTACTATATATAGGTTCATGTAAGACATTGGTGGTCTCAATAAAATATCGATACAAAGCTACTCATAATTGCGCATAATAGGTTGTGCAACTCGTCGGCGATATCTATATATATACTAAGCTACAACTAAGGGAGCCAGGAGCGCCTCAGGGTGTTTTGGCATACGTAGCTCCCCTTCAGTACCGACACGTATCCTCCTGTCCTGCCTGCCGGTCTTCTACCATCGGGTGGTTTCCTTGTGTTTGGGTTTCCTTTGTTAAGCCGTGTTTCCTATGCCTCGACTGCTTATTCGGCCCGTTAGCCTTTCTCCAATTCGTTTCGACCTGCTTTTCACGGACGTCGGGCCTGATTTTCGTGGGCCATCGTTTCTTGGTGTCCTTTGGCTTGCGGCCGTGATCTCGCGCCAGGAGGGTGGTGCGAAGCAGCAAGAAGAGAGCCATGGCGGGCACGGTACCGAGGCCAAGCAGCGGACGCCACGGAGCGATGTAACCGGGCCATGAGGACGAACCCTACCGCCGTGCCCGGTGGCAAGAAGTCGTCCACGGAGCAGGAGGGTGGCCGAGCCCACGACCAACTGCTGACGAGGCAGGAGGAGATGGGGCACAGCCGCATGGGCGAGAAGAGCTTGAACACCGAGGCCGCGCGCGACAAGGGCATGTAGGCCGGCGCCGGACAGCAGAGCACCAAGACAACCAAGGACACGGTGTCGCACGCCGCCGAATGTGCTACGGCGAAGGGCGCTAAGGCCAAGGACACCGGCGCGCGCGGCGCGCAAGCGGCGGCGGAGAAGACGCGGGAGGCCACACAGCAGGCGACATGGCCAGCGCGGCCGGGACGGCGACGGAGTACGCGAAGCAGGCGCCGCCAAGACGAAGGACGTCACGGCGAGCGCGGCCGGGATGACAGCGGAGTACGCGAGGCCACAGCGAAAGCCAAGGACGTCACTGCGAACAAAGGCGGCACGACGGCCGAGTACACGAAGCAAGCCACGAAGAAGGGAAAGGACGTGACGATGAGCGCCGGCGGGCCGAGCACAAAAAAAAGCCGCGGCCGAGAAGGCGAAGGAGGCGGCGGGGGCGACCGCGTGGACGATGGCCGGGTACACGCAGCAGGTGACTGTGAAGGGCAAGGACGTGACGGTGGCGATGGGTGCGCAGATGGCGTAGAAGGCCAAGGAGGTGACGGCGGACACAGCACACTGGATGGCAGAGCACGCGGAAGAGAAGTTGGAGCAAGGGAAGGAGGCTGCCGCCCGCGCCGCCGACCATGCCGACGAGCCGGGCTCCAAGGACGCGGCGGACAAGGCACGCGACGCGACCAGGTAGTGGCAGCACAAGGACGCGGCCGGAGACATTTAGTTTCTCATCCTCGAACATTCCTTTCGTCAGCATGGAACAATTTGTTTCTTGGCTTGAAACTTTTCGTTTGTTGTCCTGGAACATTTCTTTGTTCTCGGTTCTTTCCTCAGCAAAACAACGCGCAGCGGAGCGCGCGCCCCCGTCCTAGTCTTATATAAGCACCATTAATTTGCAACCTAGTTGAACCACATCACCTACAAAACTAGGATGGTTGGATCTTAAGTCACCGTGAAATAATGTTTGTCATTCTTCTACACAATTCATCAACCACTTTCCTCAATGTCTGCACTTAACTGTACGACTAGTTTTGCACCCACTAACCTTAAATTTTAGATAAAGAAAAATTCTGTTTCATCAATAAAATGAAATCATCCGTGCCTCCATATGACACAATGTATTTGATCGTTTCGTTATTATGATTTTTCACTATTTGTAGACTCCGTCTAAAGCACAAATTGATCACACACCAAAGCACCAAACATGTGGAGGAGCTATAGAGAAAATATTAATTGCATAACCTATTGTTAAACTTACAGTCATGTTTGGCAAAGATATCCGTAGTCACCATCTCGAAATGGCGGCATGCATGTTGCGTAGATGTTCACCCCTCCTCCTTCTGGAATAGCGACCATACATGTCCTCATCATCTGGTGGGTACCCTGTATATATATCCATAGTTGGCGAAGATAACCTTGATTGGCCCCTGATTATGTCCTCACTCATATTTGCCATGTCACCATTTGGCATCCATTTAATTAATCTCTCCCACCGAGCTGCGCGTCTCCTGTGTATGACATCTCCCTAACTCATCCATGCTTGACCTTAATTACCTTGCATCCGATGGCAACTAAATCAGGTTTGTATCCCAAAGCAACTTTAGTAAGGACCGCTACATGAGCCTCTACATAGGATATTGTAAGAGCTTTGGTAAAAAAATCAACTCCAACAGCTCCCCTGCACTAAGAGGTGCTCAGATTTCCTCCTAAAACCCCCACATATATATATGGGGACTCTTTAGGGGGTCGCAACATACACCACCCCCCCCCCCCCCCCCCCCCCAAACCACCATGCGCCTCTTCCTTCTCTTCTCGCGTGTAGCTGCTCTCTCCCGTCGAATCATGTCGTTGCTGCCTCCCGGTCTCCTCAATGCACCCAGCCCGACATCGAATCCCGGCCCGCCGCCCCCTCACCTAGAAAAACGGTCGGCTGGGACCGGATGGAGGTCCTTGACCTCGGCATGACCGATTGCGGGCCCCCTCGCACACGTACCGCGGCCTTCTCCCTGCCACCTCAAAGCCGACCCACTCTGCACGCCGCCTTCTCCCCATGCCGTTGCCGCCGCGCCGCCTAGTCGACACCCACGACCCGGTCTCAACCAGCCTCCTGGACACCACGCCATGCGCCTCCGCCCAGGAGCCTTGCGACGGGGGAGCCACATCCGTGGTGTCGCACCGTGATGGGGAGCTGCGTCATGATGTGGTGTCGCCATGGTGTATCTTTGGCAGAGAGGAAAAGGAGGCGAAAGGATGAGAGATTGACGAGTGGACCCATATTTGTAAGGGTTTGGATGTAGAGGGTGATGTTGGAGTTTGATGCATTTTCTAGGGACTTGGATGTAGAGACCGGCTCCTACATGTACATGGCCATGTAGGAGCTTATACATGCCCTGCTAGAGTTGGGAAACTGCACATCTTAACATTATTTCGCTCCCGGCTATTCATCTCTCCAAATCCTGTACATAAGCACAGCTCGCATTCTTACAGTCGATCAATCTGCTACTTTAGGTACCTCCACATGGCTGCCTGCTGACTGCAAAGACAGTAATCCGGCTATGGTTGTCACCGCAGGCTACAATCCTCAAGGGTGGTGCTGCCGAGGCCTACCCTTGATTTTGCTCTTCTGTTGTGTGTGTGTGTGTAGATTCATACAACATCTAGCACGGGTAGATGCACCACATCGTTGCCGCTTATGTCAAGGTTGCAAAGGTAGGTGAGCAGGTGGCAGCGTCGTCTCACTGCACCCAACTGGATTCTGCATTTGCTGTGCGACTTGCCCTCCTTATATATATTTTATCTATTGCTAAGAATGACGAGGGCTTAATTCTATTATCGATGTTCTAAGGCCCTGTTTGGATCCTCTAGGTCTAAAATTTAGTTGGAGTTAAAATTTAGTTGACTAAAGTTTAGGTGGCTAAAGTTTAGTCCATGCCCGTTTGGATCTAGAGCTAAAGTTTAACAACTAGTATTTAGAAAAGTCACTTTTGCCCTTAGGCTCCCTAGGAACCAACTATAAAAGTAGAAAAGGATAATTTGTTCTTTAGACATGTCTTATCCTTACTTTAGTCCAGAAAAGTTGGTTTTGACTGACTAATGAACTTTTAGGTATAGTTGGCCTATGAACTAAAGTTTAGCTCCCACTTTAGTCCACCCGTTTTGAATCCAAATGGACTAAATTTTAGTCAGCTAAACTTTAGTCCATAGATCCAAACAAGGCCTAAGCCTGTAGCTTTACTTTATTTTTTACAAATAATTTTATACTCCTTATACTATTTGTGTTACATACCTGTTCTAGGATAATGAATGGATGCCTATGAATTGGCTTATTTTAACTATATTTGTGTAACATGTTTTGAGGCTTTGAGTCATATAATTTGCTTTGCTAGGAAAAAAATGCAAGTACGTAGGCCCTTTATTTAGAGAAATTCATTAGGTGTAATTGAACAATGACGTGATGCCTTCTGTGCTATTGAAATGGTTTGAGTTCCTTAGACCAGTTTCACTAAAGACTTTCATTTCATAGTTTTCAAATATGACACATCAGCTTTGTAATCCTATTTTGTGAAATGAAACTACATCTATGAGTGCACACTTTCATTTCACAGTTTCATAAGATATACAGAACATTAAATATATGCATAGGATTGAATAAAGGTAAATTTTCTCTCTCTTCTTAAAATCCTTGCCATATCATCTTTTTATCTAATATGGCAGTTCATTAAATGCTAATGAAAGACTCAGAGTGTGGTCTTATTTTCTATTCCTTATGAAGTTATATGAGATGGTGTTAAATGGTATGTGAAAACACGTCACTCACTAATTCAAGCCCAGCATTCTATTAAACCAGGTTTTTGCGCTTGGTTTAGGGCATGCTTGATATTTATTTCTTTAGGATGGATATTTATACATTTTTTAGTTAGAGACTTGCGAAGGTCTACTGATATTTATAATGCATTTCAGTGTAAAATATCATTTAAATTTAAAAAATTAATTGTTAGTTGACTAATTTTAGCCCATAAGGTTTAATGAGAGACTATTTTTTAGCCAATCAAAAAACTAGTAATCATGTTGGTCAGGACAACTCTGCTAATAAAGATTAATTTTAGTTAGCTAAGTGATTCTCAAGAACTAATTGTTTGTTTTTATATCCAAACAGCGCCTAAACCATTCAGCTAATGACATTTTGAGAGGGCGACACATTGGCTTGAAGAGCCTGCCACTGATGAGGGCCCCACGAGGCAAAGAAAGGGATGATCCTTCGGACTACTGGTTGCATGCTCTGCTAGGAATCCAGGCGTGGGTGCAGACGATATAGTGTTTTGTTGTCTGAAAAGGGAGAGAACTAAAGCTGAAACAAACAACAAACTATAGTACTGTATGATGCGTACTTGAGAGCAGTGCAAAAAAAAAATGTACTAGGAGTATACACATTTTTGTTCACTGAGCTGAGGGGATCATAATGGGTAGATAGAGAGTCGTGTGTTGGTTTGACGGAGGAAGGCATTGCAATTTTGGCTGTGGCGCATGGAACAATATATCTTGAATACGAACTTTTCAATCCGGGGATTCTAGTGCTCAGAGCAGGGCTTATAAACACGCCCGTTAGCGGGCGAATCGCCGGTCCAGCTCAGCCGAGCTCCCGGCAGTGGTGGTGGGCTCCATCAGTTTATTAATGCACCATGCAACTTGTTGGCGTCCTGGAAGAACTAGAAAGAGACCCCGCGGCAGATGCCGCGGGCTAATTTATGGTTATCTGAGTAGTCGAGGGTTAGGAAACTGATACAACATATGGCAACTCTAAAAATTCGCTGTAAATCATGTGGTGATCTGCAAGGAGCAAACTGTCTGTCTAAAGCAGCAGAGGTCATGTTACTCTGCCATTCGAGACCAGTAATACACTCATTATTTCCAACAAAATGAGCAACACCACATATTTTGATGGCAAGCAAGTCACAGGAAACGATATCAAAAGAATGTTGTTAAAAGTATGAGGCTTGCATCACAGCAAATGCAAGTCGCATAAGCAACAATTCTTTTGCATCAACTTTTCTCAACAGCTTGCTTGTTTCTATCAAATATTAACATCGTGTTCTCGGTATCAACATTTGTATATCATGATCATATAGAATCACATAGCTTGAAGAAAGATAGTTTTCTATACCGGGAAGAAATATGTGACCATAGTTGGAGGAATCATAGAAGACAAAACAGATGTTATGATGAATCCTTGTAAATACTTTTCCAGCAAACATAATCGCCATATCTTGGTTACCAGCTTTTCATCAGTATGATTATGTATTGGGCATGGAACATCAGCAATTAAATGTCTGCATAAGTAATCAGCGAGCAGCCTCCTGAAAGTACTAAGATATATTTGAAAAGTATGATTATGTAGAAGGAATCAGCTGCTATAAAACGAAACTACAGAGATTACATTAAAAGAGATGGAAACATGTTTGATCTTTTGAAGAAAAAAGTTGATTATCTGATTCAATTGTCAGCTAACATCAACTACATTGAACTCACCGAAATGAATGCTCAGTAGTGACAGATCATCGTTCTGGAAGAAAAAGGAACAATGCAAGAGGAAAAAGTAAGTACCATGTTAAATTAAAATCATGGGGAAAAACATATATTTGCTAAATCATAGTTGCATAGTCAGTAAGTATATTTTGCATTCGGTTCTCCATATATATAGCTGGTGGTGGTACTCATTATTTGGTTTTTAGAAAGTCAATGGAAATATTAAAATACGTCATTTAAACACAAAATTCCAGTTTACTGCAAGAATATTTGACTATCTAAAGCTTCTTTTCTCAACGCACCTCATGACATCCTGGTGAAACAGTCATCATTCAAGTTCTTTAACTGGTAACGAACCCTCCTTGGAGATATTTTCGCCATAACCAAGTAGGCCATTGGCTGATGTCTCTGCATAACAAAAAGGAATATTGTTTACTGCTAATACAATGCACATTATATTATTTGAATTACACAAATGAAAGGGTCACATCATATGATCTTCGAACAAATTATTGCTAGGGAACCATTTTAACATAATGACGTTAGGGAGCCCAGTGGCATGGATAAAAAAAAAAAAAGAAATTTCTATAGATGCATCTATCTCATCTGAGTGAGTACATATCAGATTGGTGGAAGTACTCGAATATGTAAAATCGAATAATTGTTATTATTTCTTTGACATCGAATATCCCAATGAGCAAAACCTGGGCATCCAATATAAGCAATGAGTTTTTTATATAGATTGTCAACATGTTTGTAACATCGAATATTGTTAATATTTCTTTGGCATCAAATATTTTCAGCAAATAATTCATAGGCTTCGACTATTATCAACATTTATTTCACATCAAATGCTATTAGAATGTTCATCGCATCGACTATTAGTAACATGGTTTTGGCATCGAAAATTATTGTCACATCCTTGGCATTGAATACCGTCATTTTTTTTTCCTGTCATTGGTTTTTTATACAATGATCTAGTAGGATTGTATGAGTCTCAAGAAGTACAAATGCTAAAAAATAAATAACGAACAAAAGACATAAACGATCCCCACTTACGTTTATGAGTGCCGCTGAAGGTTGCAGTTCATGTTGGAGGATCAAAGCCATTAAGAATACAGTGCATTTATATACACATATGAAATATTTTCAAGCACACAAACAAATGGGAGGGGGAAAAGTATACCCACCCCTGAAGTAGCCTGTATGTATGATTGGTGCTCGTCCTACATGAGAAGCAGTAGGAGTGTCATGTTGTGGGTAATCTAAAGGTAAATTTAAATTATAATATGCTGACAAATGAACTAAAGGTATGGGTATGAACCATGCGGGCTATGTGCAAAATCAGCCACAATGCCATAAATTCAGAAGATTAAACATACCAGATAGCTTCCATAGTTGGTGTGAACGCACACAATGATTGCATGAGAATTGGAAATCTGTGGCAATATCACTTGTACTCTCCAATAACTGGCGTTTTCCATGTCCTCTAGAAGGAAATGTTGTGTCTAGTTGACATGGCTCTAAGAAATAAGCAGAATGGTAAAATGAGAATCTACCAAGCAAAGAGAACTAAGGGAATTAAAAAAACTCGAGAAATCTCACAACACATATAAAACGGTACCACTCAGCTAACGAAAACAGTAAAAGGAACCATTTAAATGTGACAAAGAGAGAGGCAGAAAAAGAACATGGAAAGCTAAAAACTCACCAGTAGGAGCAGCATCGATGCACACACATTGTCGGACCACACATGAAGATGATAATTGGGATTCTATTGGTAAGGAATCACTGGTGCTTGGCGCCACCTTTTTTTTTTTTTTTTTTTTTTTGTTAAAGAGGTAGTAGCAGGTAACACTGGTTGCGACATCTCTAATTAGAAAGAAAGACACATGGATAAGCACAAACTCAATGTAAGGAGAAATAGTAACAGAAAATAGACGGTGCAGGGGATTTCAATTTGGAAAGGGGCCAGCATCCAATTATTAAACTGGACATGCATTTTCCCTAACAATACACAGGGCTGTAATGTCTTCAGAGCTAAAAGCAGCTTTATTGCCAGCCCCATTTAAAAGGCAAAGTGTTTTCTATTTTGATTTCCAATGAATTAGAATTAACAGCGTCAGATCTAAACAAAAGCCAGCCCCTAACAATGCACAGGGTTACAGTGATTCCTAATTTGTTTCGTGAGCAATTAGAATCAAATGCACCAGGACCAAATAAAGTCCAGCTCACTTCAAATAGCTAGCATCATGCTGTCATAAGGAAAAAACAAAAGAGCTAACCAACTGGAACAGCTGAGGAAACCTAATCGTTATAAAAATTGTAAAATCCACATCAAAAGCCATACCATCGGCCGCTGCACCACGGAGTGGGCGGGGCGAACCACGCGGCAGCTCTGGCGGTCAGCCGGCACGGCGGCGCGAGCCTCGTGGCAAGGCGAGGGTCGAGCTGCGCGCCGAAGCAGCGGCGTGGGCGGCTAGGCGGCGCAGCGGTGCGGGGTGCGGGTGACGACCAGTCGTGCGGCGAGGTGTCGATGAATGGTCTGTGAGGTTCACCGGGCTACCGTCGTCCGGAGGAGGAGGCGCTTTGCTTGGTGGATCGTGGCCAGGAGAGATCGAGATTTGGTAGGGATGCGGCTGGAGAGGACAGAATCGCTGGGGGAGGAAGAATCGGGAGGGAAGGAGCTGTACCCTGTCGATGCGGATCAGATAGAGATGGGCGACCACGTCCCGGCGGCGAGATTGGCGACGGGGGAGTGGTTACGCGGCGCCGGGGAATCGAGAAGGAACGGGAGAGGAAATAGACGCGATGGCGCTGGATGCCTCTAGAGGCCGCACGGGAAGCAAGCTTGACGGGAAGGCAGAGACGGGAGGTTAGTTGGAAATTTGCTTTTGCAACAGTGTAACAGTAACCATGTGGGCCCCATCTCTAGGATTATAGAGAAAGATAGATTAAGAGGTCGAGCCGGAGCCTACTGCCTAAAATAATGCATTTTGCCTGTTTGTGTTGCTGACTTGCACGTCGCCCGTTTTCTTCTCTCTCTTGCTTTCATTCCCCTCCACATCAGATTTCGCCAGCTAAACCAGCCTTAGAGCGTCCCCAACGACGTGGACAGAAGCTAACTCTTATCAGTGCCCACGTCAGATAAAATGAGTGATAAAAAAAATAATTAAGCAGTTAAAAGATAGCACAGTATCTAAAATTATGTGGGCTCCACCTGTCATTGGTTCAGCAGAGTCCACTTGACGCGTTAGACGAGAATGGGTGTAAGACTGACTCCAACAGATGGAGAGACCCAAACCTATATGGGTTTGAACAGTGTTGAACATACCACAGCCAAAAAAACTCGATCTCCAACAGAACACCCAACCCCAAACCCAAATGTCGTCACCGCCGCTGCCGGTGGCCGCCGCCGTCCGCCCACAGCACCAGCTTCCCCGCCACGGGCGCGTCGAGCACCGCCGCCGGGAGTCGTGAAGCACTAGGTGGACGGGGGCGATGCCGAGCGCCTCCACGGCGGCGCGCGACGGCAGCGGCCGCCTGGGCGGGCGCGTACGGGGACGGGGTCTGCGAGTCGCCGGTCCGGCGGAGGAGGAGGAGACGGAGGAACGCGCGGAGGAAAGGGGCGAAGGTGCCGTGGCCGAGGAGGCGGCCCAGCTCGTAGCGGCCGAGCAGGAGGCCCCCAGCGTGCTTGGAGGTGGCGGCGGCGGAGGAGGAGGACGACGGACGGCGGGGCTGCGGCGACGGGTCCTGCGAGGAGGACGGCGGGGTGGCCGGCGGCCCGGCGGCGATGGAGGAGAGAGAAGGGCCGGCAGCGATGGACGAGAGAGGAGGCGGAGGGCGAGACGGCGCGGCCGACGGCGCAGGAGGCGGAGGGCGAGACGGCGGCGGCAGGCGATGGCGGTGGAGCGCCGGAAGGACAAGGACGGCGCGGCCGGCGTCGACGGGCGAAGGAGGGCCGAGGCGGTCGCGGGAGGAGGAAGAAAGGGAGAGGCGCGTGCGGACGGGATGGGTGTCGCGGGGGAGCGATGTATTTCTGGGTCACAGGACAACATGTTCCTAAAATGGGTGTGTGCTCTGGGTCCTCCGTTGGAGACTGGTTTTTACTCTTTTAGAACCCATTTTAAGTTTGGGTCCTCCTTTAGGTGGTCTGTTGGAGTCAGTCTAATGAGCGACTATCGCTACGTCCAGCGCTAGCGACTCTTTTTCCTGGCGTTCTCTCTCTTCCACCTGCGCAGGAATCCAAGTCAGCTGTCGTTGTCGACAGCCGTTGGGATGGCCTAAGGCTCTCCACACTTATGTTCATCTATTTCTTCCTCTAACAGGAATATTCCGTCCTAGTCATTAAGATTCTTTCTTCTATACCAATTTCTCCCGCACCCATGGTTCCTCTATATCCTTCCTCTATCCCAACTACCATATATTTAATCAACCATCTCCAACTACCATCTCATTTTAACAAACATATTTCTTCATATCATAATCATTTATAATAGTTATTGTAAATATAAAAATATTGTAGGGGTCTTTTATAAATATACAAGACGCAGAAAAATTGTAAAAAATTACAAAATAGTACAAGGGCCGATCTGCAAAATTCCTATACTACTTCTTCCTCTCGATCTCCGTCGATCTCTCTCGATCTCCGTCGATCTCCACCGCCGTGACCCGGTCGCGCCCCTCCCCTTCGCCTCCTCCCCGACGCGGACGGCAGCGGCGCCGCTCCTCGCGCTCCAGGAGCGCCTCGCCGAGGAGGGCCAAACGCCGGCCGGAGCGCGCGGCCCCCTCCCCTGGTCTCCCTCGATGTCGACGGAGGACATGGTGGCGGCGGCGCAACCCCCTCCAGGAACGCGAGGAGGAGCCGCGGGTAGGCGCGCAGCGACGGCATGGTGGCGGGGATGGAGGGAAAGGAGGGGGAGAGGCGGCGGGGAACTCCGGATCCGGCGGCACGGAGGACGGGAAGAGCACCGCATTATGCGCCGGCGCTGTCGTGCTCGCGGCCGGCGCGAGGAGGGAGGTGGAGGCGGCGGCCGCAGCTGTGGCTGTGGCCATGGCCATGGTGGCGGGGACAGAGGGAAAGGAGGGGGAGAGGCGATGGGGAACTCCGGATCCGGCCTCGACGGCAACGCGCGCGAAGCGGTTGGGGGCAGCCCGGTGGGAGGCGAGTTGGGCGGGCCCCACGTGCCGATAGCGAGTCCCCGCTACTTCGCTAGGAATAGCGGAAGGCGCCGCTTCCGCTTGGATAGCGTGAGCGTACCGAAAGCCCGGTACAGCTCCCATTTACGCTACCTGCTTCCTGAAGGAAGCGGTAGAGGATCCCAGTGCGGGCAGCCTAAGACTGTCCGCACTCACGTTCCTCTATTTGGTTCCTCTAAAAGGAATATTCTGTCCTGGTCATCAAGATTCTCTCCTCTATATCAATTTCTCCCACACCCATCATTCCTCTGTATTCTTCCTCTATCCAAACTACCACATATTTTATTCAACCGTCTCCAACTACCATGTCATTTTAACAAACATATTTCTTCATACCATAATCATTTATAATAGTTATTCTAAATACAAAATATTGTAGGGGTCTTTTATAAAAATACAAGACACATAAAATCGAAAATAATTACACGATACTACAAGGGCCGATCTGAAAAATTCCTATACTACTTCTTCCCCCCTAGCTCGCAACCCGGCGAGCTCCACTTCTCCCGCCGCTCCCCTCCCCTTCGCCTCCTCCCGGCTGAGCCCATGCCCCGCCGCCTTCGGTCGTCGCTCCGCCGCTGCCGCCGCGCCCACCCCCCTCCTCCGCAGATCGAGCGAGCTCGCGACCCGCTACCCCGCCACCCCATCATCCCGCCGCGCCATCATCTACCTTGGCACCCTCGCCACCCCGCCGCGCGGAGCTCGTCGTGGCCGATCGAGCGACGACGTCGCGGCGGATCAAGCATCGACGACTGCGGTGGCGAGGCGCCGGGTGGCGCTGGGAGCGTCGCGCGAGACTTGGCGGCCACGGCGGCTTCGGCAGGGGAGGAGGCGACGCCGAGGTCGAAGAGGATGAGGTGGCGGCGGAGACGGAGCGGTTCCTGCGGGTGGTGGACGACCTACGCCGCCTGGCGCCGCCGTCGCGGGCCTCCTCGGGCGCCCCCGTGACCGTGCGGCGGCGGACCGGGCGGCGGCGGAACGGGGCGCGAGCTCGTAGCGGCGGACGGGGCGCGAGCCCGTCGCGGTGGATCGGGGACGCCGGGCGAGCGCATCGCGCCAGTTCCAGGCAGCGGCGGGGGGACGCGAGGTGGGCCCGGCACGGGGCCGCGATGGCTTTGACAGAGGTCCTGGAAACCCGCTGTAAATAGAGTAACCGAGCCCTCCCTCTGTTTTACGTGCCGCTCAGAGGAGACCGGTGCGGCTCCTCTTTCCTCTAAACGTTCCTGGAAGAACATTTGCAGTACCCTAGTGCGGGCAGCCTAATACTTGCAGCGGAGTCCAAATCCAAATGCATGTGCTGTAGCTGCAGCCTGCAGGCACAGTAGATTGGGACGTGGGCACTGTAGTTCTCTCCATTTTCAGACAACAAAACACTGTATCGTCTGCACTCTGCACCCACGCCTGGATTCCTAGCAGAGCATGCAACCAGTAGTCCGAAGGATCACCCCTTTCTTTGCCTCGTGGGGCCCTCATCAGTGGCAGGCTCTTCAAGCTAATGTGTCGCCCTCTCAAAATGTCATTAGCTGAATGGTTTAGGCGCTGTTTGGATATAAAAACAAACAATTAGTTCTTGAGAATCACTTAGCTAACTAAAATTAATCTTTATTAGCAGAGTTGTCCTGACCAACATGATTACTAGTTTTTTGATTGGCTAAAAAATAGTCTCTCGTTAAACCTTATGGGCTAAAATTAGTCAACTAACAATTAATTTTTTAAATTTAAATGATATTTTACACTGAAATGCATTATAAATATCAGTAGACCTTCGCAAGTCTCTAACTAAAAAATGTATAAATATCCATTCCTAAAGAAATAAATATCAAACAACGGACCTGCATCTTTTAACAAGCAGCAATATGTCATTATAGTGCATGTCTATAGTTTTAGACACGCTAGTAAACATCTCCAAAAACGTTCTGATACATCGTGTCCATATTTGTTGACTTGCAATGTAAATATGTTTATAAAACCGTCTCAACGTGTATAGACATGTTTCTTGTGTACTCCATCCGTTCCAAATTATAAGACACTCTTTTCCCAAAAAAAAAAATAAATTATAAGGCACTCTAACCTTGTCAACTTTTCTCAAATTATAAGACACCATCGGTTCCCAATGCACCTTTCTCTTTTCCCTATACATCTCTATCTCTATCTCTCTTCCTTGTTTTCTCTGCACCCACTTTTTTCACCTCTCCTTAATCTCCGTGCCGAAAGCCAAAACGTCATATAATGTTGAACGGAGAGAGTAGACAAGTTTTACCAAAATGTGCCTAGGAAATTTGAAATAGTTCGTGTGTAGATGCTCCAGAGATTCTTTACCAAAGCACATCTTTGTTTCACTAGATAAGGGATGCATCATATATTAGATGATAATAACAAATATTCTATATGATGGTGATGATAAGAATTTTTGTTTGGCTCCTAAAAGGACGTACACTATAACTTCAACAGATTTTTTCCATGATTGGTCGAAATGTAGCAATAGAAATATCAAGTATACAAGAGAACAGAGTGCACAAGGAAGAAAATGCTGCTTTTTCTTCAATAATAAAGTAAATGATTGAACTGTATGTAAATGTACTTTCATTTCGGTTCATTTCAGAATCATGTTCTACATTGCAATAGTGCAATAGGGTAGGATTTGTTTAATTCATGTTCTTCTGAAATCAAATTGTAGGCTTGTCTGGAACACGATCAAGATCAATAGAAAAGGTTGAAGAAGTAGATTTAGCCGACCCATGGAAGCAATGCACAATGCCAAATAAAGCCAAGAAAAATTCACTAAAGTGCAACTACTGCTCCAATACTTTTTTTTTATCGAATACTTACACTGGTGGTATTACTCGAATCAAGTATCACCTTGTTAAAGTGCCAAAGAGCAAATGTGGCTAAGTGCAACAAAGTTCCAGCTGATGTTCAGGCAGAGATAATTAAATTCATGACACCCTGATTCAAAAAAATGTTGTGCTTTGTTGACTCTGGTGTGTCATGATTTGTTTTCTTGATTCTGTGGACTGTTCAGCTGTGAGGAATGATGGCAAATACATCTTTGAAGAACTTGTTGATAAGTGTATTGAAGACGGGTGAGAAAAATGTTGTGAAAGTGTGGTGACCGACAATGCAAGAGTGAATGAAGCAGCAGCTTCTTTTTTGAAAGCCAAACTCCCCTCCATATTTTGGAATGGTTGTGCAGCCCACATGATTGATCTCATGCTAGAGGACATTGGGAAACTTCCATTAGTTGATGAAACAATGGCCAAGGCAAAGTCTGTGACTTTGTTTCTTTATGCTCATACAGGGTGTTGCATTTGATGAGGATATTCCTTGGAAAACACTTGGTTAGGAGTGGCATTACTAGGTTTACAACTTCTTATTTTTACTTGAAGAGCCTGCTGGACAACAAGAAAAAATTGATGAGACTCTTTAGGTCAGATGAACTAAATGAACTGGGATATTTCAACAGGGCCAAGGGGAAGGCAGCCAACAAAATTGTGCTCTCTGAATCTTTCGGGAAGGGAGTGAAAGCTGTTAATTTCTTTGAGCCTTTGGCTTTTGTACTGAGGAGGATGAATAGTGATGTACCAGCAATGGGGTTCTTCTATGGCTTGCTCTTTGAAACAAAGAATGACATGTCAGTGAGGTTTGGCAACGATAGCAGTCGATTTCAGTAAGTCTTTGACATAATTGACAAAAGATAGGACAACAAACTGAAGACACCGTTGCATAGGGCTGGTTATTATTTGTAGCAACCCGCATGTAAACAATGCGGTACTACGTGGATCGTCATTGCAAAAGAGAATATAAACCAAAATAAAACAAATAGACATTTATTATGGAAATAAAACAAAGTCACAAGCGGAAGCAAACTGAAATAGAAGCTTAAAACACTGGACCGGTCCACATGAAAATAAAACATTTGACTCCAAATAAATTGTCATCTATGGTGTTGGAGTGTGTGTCACCCATGACCCATGCTCATGCAGCTACTCCATTATCTTCGGCCTGGAACAAGAAAACAAGTATGAGATAGAAATCTCAGCAAGTAAACCAACGCAACAAAAAATAAATGTTGTAAATATAGGGACAAGGAGAAGTTATCAAGGGTTCTAGGCAGCCACGAGTAAGTGTGACTACGGTGATAGCAATACTAAGAGATACATCAAAGGGTGTAAGTGCTCATCTTGGAATAGATGGAAACCATGCTCAAAGTATAAATATAGAAAGTGTCATCGGGAAACATGGGATTGGAAATAAGAACGGTACCGATTTGATGAGTCACATACCATGATGAAATACGGGAATAGCCAAGCACCCACCTGGCCGTATTCCTGTGTCCGACGGCAGACGGGTCAAGCACCTCAGGGTGATACGCTGTCCTCTCTACCGTAGCATGCAGTCCCCTCGTCACCTCAATTGCTGGTGAGGCCGGCGACCTCGTCAACTATTCCATCACGGTCTGCAACATGGTGATGGAGGTGCGGGTGCTCTGGTGAATGGAGACGCCGCCTCAAGCCACAAGTTTTCACGGGAGAGGAAATTAGGGGAGAGAAGGAGAGGAATCGATTGGCAGTTTCCAAAAGAACTAATGACGTGGGAGAAGGAAAGCCAAGTTTCATTGTAAACAAATGGCCCATTTAAACAGAAAAGAGACCCACGGTTCATGAGAGAAAGAGAAATATTAATTGGCATTTTCAGAATAGGAGATATTCAGGGTGTTACATTACTATCCCAACAAATTGGATATTGAGATGGAAGGATCATTCAGAGAAGCTGTAATAACTTGTATTACCAAGATAATTGACAATGTAAACACTCAAGACCAGATCATTCTTGAGCTTGAGCAATATCAGGATGGAATTGGATCATTTGGAAAGGACATTGCCAAACGGCAATATAAAAACAAAAAACATGGATCCGGGTATTCTTTTTTTTTAATTATTTGAAGCTAGATTGCGTGCTGGACAGTAAAAGAGTAAATAAACCATTCTTTTCTCAAATGTAGCTAAATGGTGGTTGAACCATGGAGCTTCATCACCAAATCTCAGGAAATTAGCTGCAAGGATTTTATGTTTGACATGCAGCTCCTCAGCTTGTGAGGGAATCTGGAGTGCATTTGAGCAAGAAACCTTGCATACTGTCACTTGATCTTATAATTTTCTAATCCTAATGGAGTCTAATACCTGCAGGTCCACACAAAGAGACGCAACAGGCTTGCTCATGACACGATGAAAGACGTTGTCTTTGTCAAATTCAACTCCAAACTGAAGCAAAAGAGATAGAACAAGAGCATAGACCCCATTGAGAAAGAAGCTGCTGATGTCCTAGAAGATGCCTTCAATCGATTGGAAACAGGGGATGGGGAAAGCAGGGCAACCAAAGGCAGGAAGATTCAGGGAGGGGAACAAGCAGCAGTAAGACAACGCACCTGCTCCGTCGAGGCGTGCTTCCCTGCTTGGCTGCCGCTGGAGCTAGGCAAAAGCCCTTGGGCTTTCGAGGGGAGGAAGAAGAACACAGGTCCCCACAGGGGAAGCCTATGTAGAAAAAAACGAAATGAAAAGAAAAATAGACCCTTATGTCGATAACTCATTGCATCAATTCAGTTCAAATTTTTTTTTAAAAAAAACTCATTGCATCAATTTGCAGTGAAACTTAATTTCGTTTCCTTTCCTAGAAATTTTTATTTTGAAAAGGGAAAAGTCTATTTTACTTTTCTAAACAATTCACTTTGTCTGACCCCTTAAAGAATATTTTGACTTGATTTTACTCCCAGCATAATTCAAGTCTGTCCAATGTATCCTCCATCACGATTTGTCATTTTTGTTTTTCACTGTACAAGTTGAATTTGAAAGCATTTTGCATGATGATAGAGCACAACAACCTATGTTAACCTCACATCATAACATGCTAATGCCTCTAATTGTGCCACTACGAGTTAAGTGAAAAAGAAAGTGTCTCAAAAATACTCTACAAAATTTTGTATTGACGCTTTCAAAATTCTCTAATGAATGTCTCTATGATAAAACGTATAACAAATATGGTCTCTTAATTTGAGACACCTTTTAAAGTCAAAATATCTTTACAGTCTTATATGTCAAACTCATTAAGGCAAATAGAAAAATGTCTATACAATAGTGTCTCTGCACGACTTTTTTATTGTAGTGTCTCGGGGACACTATCAAACATATTTTTGTGCCAGCTAATAAGGCCACGTGTGCCTAAACAGCAGGAGAGGACTCACATGCCTGGTATTCTAGGGCCTATCTGTCAGAACAGTAGAAAATAATGCTCAAACTCTCGGTAACGTGACATCAGTAAATTTCTTAGGCTGACTCCAACAGGGAGATGCAAACCCAAATATACACCTCATTTGACACTGTGCATCACCGGTTTCTTCTCCAACAGAGGATGCAAAGGAAGAGGCATTCTTCCTACCGAAGAGAGAGGCGACCTAAAGATACATCGCCTCTCTCCTCCGATGCATTCGCTTTGGGACCGAGGCGAGCTCGCAGGCGTCCGCGTCGAGCAGCGGAGCGGGAGCAGGGACGGCCGGCGGCGTCGACGGAGCGGCGGCCCGCGCAGTCGATGGTGATGTGGACCAGCGGCGGAGACGGGGGCAACAGGGCTGCCGCCGCGCTCGCATCTGCTGAATCGCGCTCCTCCGACCAGCCATGACCACAACATCCACTCCTCGTCGCAGCAGCCGCCCCCACCGCTTCTCCCCCAAATTGATGGCTCAAATGGAACCGCACCACCTAGAGGATGCGGTTCCCCCACTCCCTGGCCGCCATCTCCTCCTTCCCCATGCCGGATTGAAGCTCCTCGTGCAGGCAGAGGCGGGCGCATGCGCGGCGACAGCGGAGGCGTGTCGGGCGAGCTCAGCGGCGCCTCGAGGCGGGCACAGGTGCAGGCGGAGGCCAGCGCGGGCACGGCGGCAGGCTGAGGCGCGCGCGGGCGCAGGCGCAGGCTGAGGCACGCGCGGCGGCAGGCGGAGGCCGGCGCGGGCGCAACGACGCGTGGAGGCGTGCCGGGCGGGCCCGGCGGCGCGCGCAGGCGCAGCGACGGCGCGTGAGCACGGATGCGGCGCGGCGAGCGGAGGCGAGCGCGACGGCGGAGCGGGGCGAGCTGGGCGGCGGGGGGCGGCAAGCTTGGCGGCGCGGTGCGAGC
The DNA here is from genome assembly GCA_012490785.1 of Eragrostis nindensis. Taxonomy (NCBI): domain Eukaryota; kingdom Viridiplantae; phylum Streptophyta; class Magnoliopsida; order Poales; family Poaceae; genus Eragrostis; species Eragrostis nindensis. The sequence continues at coordinate 102,023 of JAAXCT010000577.1, read as the reverse complement.
TCGGCGGAGGCATTGGCGGCAGGAAGGGTCGCGCTCGGGCTCGTCATCGACGCGTCCAGGCAAGCCGTGCCTCTGCTCACGCGATGGATTCCCAGCAGAAATGCACTAGCTGTTGGAGTCCATCATCTAAAGCAACGCATTGTGTTACTGTACAGGTGAGGCAATACTCCATTTGCCACTCCAAACTGCTCATTGTTGTTGGAGTCAGTCTTACAATGTCTCTTCTGCCTTTTTGCTCTGCCAACATTACTGTGATCATCAAATCTGCATTGTTACTTCTGCCCCTCTCTAATTTGGCCGTCATCTTCCGTCTTAGCGTTGTCAATCACTTGAGGAACACAAGTAGAGCGATACCACCTACTAGCAACAGCTTCAAAAGCGTGTGGCGTTGGTTTTGGGTAGGGAAACGTGCACACATGTGGCAGGAGGTCACATTAAAGTGGCCAGTAAGAATGTGTCGCACAGCTATTGGCCCGTGTTCATATGCCATACGGCATGTCTTTGCCATTTTTGTGCAAATATGCAAATTGCGTTGTCTACTCTTGCAGCTTTAGCAAATGTGGGCAACCATCGTCCATCAATCAACGCCTCCATGTAGAACTTTAACATCAATCGCTATCTCCATAAGCCAAGCATGTGATAATTAAATCGGATTGGTTTTTAAAACATAATGCCGCTAATGTTCCTCAATTTTAGAAACTTGGAAAAGTTAAACGCCTAAATTCGGCCATGGCGATTGGAAGGCCTAACCTGCCTTTGTAAGCGGATTTAATTTGGCTTGTTTGGCAACCCGGAGAGAATAGCAGTAACGAAGCTGTTCGATCACGAGTACCCAAAGTCGTAAGCAGCCCTCAACACATGCTGACATACTCTCCACATGCAAAGCATATGTACATTTTGCCTATTTGGTGATAGTTGATTCTTTCTAGCTTTTTCTTTTCAAAGAACTGCTCCGGTGGACTTGTTTTCTAAAAGCAACGCTAATTTTAAAATGGTTGATTCATTAAATGATTTCATTAATTCCACTTGGGCCAGGGCAAGCCCAACTCAGCCCAGCCAACGATTTATGTATCATTCTTGACGTTCACGTATATGAATACATATAATCGACCTTCATACGGATGAAACAATGACATTCGAATTCTTGCTCTCTACCTGAACCGAATCAACGATTTGAACTGATGACCAACACGCATGCTCCTGCATAGCCGTGCCCAGAGGTGGCTGGCGGTGACGGTGCTGAATCAGCGAGTGTTAATAAGGGAGGAACAGGAAGATGCTGCAAGCTCTGACGTCTAGGAAGGAACCCATACTTTTCAGCGTGCCGCGGCAGAGAATGGAAAGGGGGGTCAGTAAAGACGATGGGTACAACGAGTGCTAGCCGTGGGCATTGCCAAGATCGTTGAGCGGCTCGTCTCTCTCTCGCTCTCTCTCATCAAGCTGTTGCCTGCTGCCGCGGTGTGGCACGGCAGCAGCTAGCAGCGGGGCCGGTGATCCTAACTCTCTTAAAATCTGCTTATTCGTTCATTTGTTTGCCAGTGGTGCCTACTAAACCAGGTTTTGGTGCTTGTTTAGACTTTTGTACTGCATGATGCGTTGAGGGCAGTGCACAAAAAGAAGACGTAGGAGTATGGCCAATCTACAACCCCCTTTACTGAGCGAGACTTCATCTCTATCCTAAAAGTGGATTTTGACGTAGTCATAGGAGTATACACATTATTTTTGTTGACTGAGTTGAGGGAATCGAAATGGGTAGATAGGAAGTCGTGTTGATTTGACGGAGGGAGGCATTGCAATTTTGGATTCCGTATCGTGGGACCCTCGCCTACACCCACCGCCTGGATTCCTAGCAGAGGATCGATCCTGCCATGCTCTTGCGTGCTTGCAACCAATCCGAACGATCCCCTCCCTTTTTTTGCCTCCTGGGACCCTCATTAGTGGCCGACTCTTCAAGCTAACGCGTCGCCCTCTCAAGATGTCATCAGTTGAATGGTTTAGGCGTTGTTTGGATCATGAAAACAAACAATTAGTTCTTGACAAACACTAAGCTAACTAAAATTAGTCTTTATTAGCAGAGTTGTCCTGACTAACATGATTACTAGTTTTTTAGTTGGCTAAAAAATAGTTGCTCATTAATCCTTATGGGCTAAAATTAGTCAACTAAATCTGTCACCCACGCCCCTGGAACGCGCCGGACCTGCCCCTGCTCCGCTGGATACACCAGGTGGCCTACGTATACGTGTCAAGCAATTAAATCGGCCGGCTGGTACCCGACAGCCCTGCTTTGGTTAAGGAAAATCGGATTTTTCAGTTAAAAAACAAACAGGTTTTTCACTCCTCCTCAAAACATGCTACCCTAAACAATGGATTAAAACACTTTTGATTGGGCCACATCAGCATTTGAGGCCACAAAAACATTAATTCTATTCAAAAAATAATGAATGGGAGCCACAATTCTTCCCCTGTTTGTAGATACAGACTATGAAAAAAACTAGGGGTGGTCTTGGGGTCCTGTTGGAGATGATTTCTTTCGATTGACTCCCAATATTTTGATTTATAAAGGAGGTTTATGGGCCACATTTGGAGATGCTCTTATATATACATAATGTAAATGCAATAGTTGGTACAATATATGATTTTGAAAGACTACAAGCAAGCTCGTGGCTGCCTACCCACATGTGCTTTGTTGCTATTAAATGTAATACTGCAGCATAGGCAGCTACCATCAACGGAAGGTTGCCAACGTTCGATGCCTAAACCTACATGGCAACTACCATCGATTTATCTCAAACTCCCGGCTTACGGCCACCGCACGTAGCAACCAACATGGTTTGCTTTTTTCTTACCGCCAGTCCACATTGGCACATAGACGATGTTTATGAGAACCATAGATAGTAAAGTTGTCCCTCCTATGTTCCTTTTCGAAGAGTTATAGCCTGATTAGAAGAGAGACGTTACTATATTCGCGTCCTTCCTAAACATAAATCCGCATATGTCCGTACGGAGCCTGCGACATTAAACCTCACAACATGTAAACATCATCTGAGCTCCGGCGTACTTTTCCATGACTGTCAAAGTAAAAAACTACGTATCTCAAATAATGTCCCGAATATCAGAAGCGCGTATATATGGGCTACGAAGGTCAGATGCGTTTAGAATGACCTCCGACAAATAAGGCGGGCCGGGATCTGAATAATGAATCCTCCGTCACATGTTTACTATAGGCCGTGTCTAGAGCTCACCCGGGCAAAACACAGCTCGCTGTCACCCGAATTTTCTAGCCATTAGATTAACAAACGGTGTCCCATTCTCTTCCACCTCTGGACACCAGCCCGATGAGATATCGCTTCAGCTCCTGCCCCCGCCCCCACATGCCACCGCCCGGCCTCGGCGGGCTAGGGTCTCGCCGGAGCTCCACGCCAGCGGCCCGCCGGCGTGGAGCTCCGGCGAGACCCTAGCCCGCCGAGGCCGCCCCCTTCCTACCCCCTCCCGCCACCGCCTCCCCCGTCGCCACCATCATTCTTGCCCCCGCCCCAACCCTGCCCAACTGCCATCTCCCGCCGCCTCCGCCTCCGCCGTCTCTTCCGCCACCACCGCCGGGCGGGCCTTCCTCCCCCGAACCTCCTTCTAGGTCCGGTGCTCTCCGGTGAGCCCCCAACCCCCCAAACCCAGAACACTAACCCCCAAACCCTAACCCTAACCTCGCCGGAGCTGCTGCAACTCGCCGGAGACGAAGATGGCGCCGGAATTGCTCGCCGGAGGTGAAAAAGGAGGGGAAGAGAAAATTCGGGTGGTGGAGGGCTCTCAAATGCCCGGGTGGATTTTAGCAATCCCCTTACTATACGTTGGCCGAACCAAAAAGGCGCAGAGGTTAGTTGAGACGGAGGTCACAACACACGTTGATGAACAACTACGCAAACGGAGTTATGTAACGTGAGTGTAGAAATACATATACGAACCAAGTACGAATATATTTACGTCCGCTCAAAACATTGAACCAATATGCCAATTACAGGAACCTAACTATATCCCGGATGCTATCAGGTAAGTTGCCACCATTCATGTCATATTCGTACTTCAAGAGACTGCGCAAGAGCCGACCCCTGGATGATAGTAGGTCGTGCATGTAAATCACAGACTGGTAAGTAAACAAACACGAGCAATAAAGTCGTAGTGTACCGTTTTATCGCTCAGGAAACACCGTCTCCTCTCCCTTCCATATTTGCATGAAGTGCAAGATCATGTAGCCAGACAGTATGCTGTTATTAAAAACGGATGTTATTATTGCTAAAACAATTCGTTGTGTAAACAGGAATAATGATTGAGTACCTGTCACATTGAGTAACCTTGTCTGGAATTTTATGATCCCAGAAGAGGAATAAATTCTCGCTCCAATCGATCCCCCTTTCATTCATCGCAGACCTCATACATGGATCTATCTTGATGATCTTAAGGCCATATACCTTCAGCTGCTGTTCTTTTTTTAACACTCGACGGTGAAGGATCCAAGATATATATTGTCTTGTCCTTGGAGCCTTTTATTCTCTAAAAAACGTACAACGAGAAAAAAGGCCCACTTGAAACAGGTATAAGAATCTACGTAATTAAGTGCAACGTCAGTGAATCGGAATGCTACCAATCGAGACAAAATGCGAGGAGACCTTACCCATTTACAAGACGAGACGTCGTAGTCCACACCTCCTCAACAATCTAATGATTTTCCCCATTCACGGGGCTAACGGGACTTTTATATTTATCGCCACGTGAAAACTGCGCCAAATTCTGCAGCAACAGAAACTGTTCAAACCACAGTAGTGCCAATGTAAAGGAGTGCTTGAATCGATACTTACACAAAACTTCAGATCCATAAGATGCCTTTCAACGGTATTGGATCCCTTGAGTGCTTTAGCCTCTTGACGTGCCATAATACGTACGCCTAAGTTGAAACAGTCAACGTCAATGGGCTTTGTCAAATCCATTATATCTATGAGTTTTTTGTAGGACAATTTGATCGGACAAGGGTCATTGCTAGATACCCATTGTTGGTCATTTATACGCACCTAACTTATGTACCGCAAGTGGACAGTGTACATTGTAGCTTTTCCCTTAGAGTATTCCAAGGTTTAATCAAGTCCACAGAGACCAATGGGAATTAAGCAAAATTATCAGTAAAAGAGTTAGCCAGGCTTTCTAGTGAGCGTGAGCGTGAGTTTTGGGAGAGTTGGGGGCTGTGCCGATCGGCGCAACTGGTGTGCCGGTCGGCACAGAGGCTGAATTATCCGAGTGTTGTTTGAACAGCCTAAGGAACCTGATTAAATCACTAGGTAAGTTAGCCTAAGTCTGTTAGTTGAGATCGTAACCAAAAGCCTAATTAAATAGTATCATAAACGGATTTTACTTGATTATTGATAACCGAAGATCGGTAGGAAGAGACCCCTTTCCGTCGAGCCCTGTCACGACCAATTCTCCTTAATCGGTGGCCGCTTCCCACTCTACACATCATCTCAAGGATCTCGCGTATTCCAGCGCGTTAAGGTACAGAGACAATATGCAATTATGGCGCATTACAAGATCCGGATATTATGTTAACCACAATGGAGATAGTGAGAGATTGAATCTCACCTCTTATTGCCACCACAATTAAGATAACATCTAATACTTAGCCGTCATTCAGCGTAGGAATAAGTGCATGTAAGACAATAAAATCCAGGCGAACAAATAATCAAAACCATTCATCTACATATTCAATCATACTTTAATAATACATAGTATAAGATACATCACCATCTAGTAGGCCTACCTTGATGGATCACCTCGTAGCACCAGCGGTTCTTGATCTAGCAACTAGAGAACATGAATAACGGGGCAAGCCCCGGTTGCTCTAAACTTACTCGCTGTGTTGTCCCTCTGGCGGCGGATGCCGAAACCCTAGAGTTTCTACATGTTTATATAGGGCTGAGCTTCGGAAAGGAAAAGGATTTCGAGAAGAGAGTCCTCGTGCCGATTGGCACACCTCGTGTCCAACTAGGTCTCTTCTCTAAGTCGGTTCCAAAGTCTTAGGTAGCTTCCATGTGGGCCTTCCAACTCAGATTCCTTCGAGATTAAGTCTTGCATTGCTGTTTTAAATCTTCAGGTATCTTTTATCTCTTCGTGACGAATATCTCACAAGATTGGTTCGGATGACTTCCTTCTAGAATCAACTGAATGGTGGGCCAGCCTCGATCGCCCTGAAGTCCCTTGTGCCGGTCGGCACAAGGCTGTGCCGGTCGGCACAGTAAGCCTTTTCTGCTGCTTTTCTTCTCTTCAGGTCCGGATCAGCTACAATGTCCAGAATGTCGTCCTTTTCATCTGTTTCTGCAATAAATCTCCAGAACGACATATATACAAATATAGTGCTATTATCAAGGGTCAATGGCCTATAATGATGACATTTATGCTCTAAATAAGGCGTAGTTGGCATATAAAATGGTATACTAGAAATGGCCAACAGCTCCCCCACACTTAAACCTTTACTCGTCCCGAGGAAAGTCAAAAATGAAAATCAACTTGCATATAGTCACATCAATCATAAAAGTATTTCAAATCTACACGAGCTGAGCATTTAGTCATTGTGAGATCAAATCAATTTAGTATTCAGCAAATATGTTCAAAATATAGGTATTGAGCATGAAAGAGTATTTCCCAAAGCAAATCTTGAAAATATTCAACTTGATAAACATGACTTTTCCACTTGTGTAAATCACTAAAAAGTATTGTGAGCAAAAGAACCATCCTTCTCAAACAATCAAATGAACAACTCAACTTCAATCACTCGCCTGAAATCTACTTTATTGATATTTATGTGTAAGGCAGTATGAGTAGCTCGGTGAGGAAATTCAAGGAAAAATAGACATAAATCAACAACATCTTGCAAAGCTAAGAAATAACTCTAATTGGTTTTACTGAGACTTGTCAAAAAGGCCATTAGGAATTGAACTTTGAGAAAGAAACTCACACCTTTAGAATAGTGGACATGTACAAAGCAAAGATTGATCTTGGATTGTACATGGTTGGAAAAAGAAATTCTTGGCTACTATTTGATGATAGGAATTCAAGGGAATTCACTCTTCCCCCCACACTTAAATTTTTGCTAGTCCCAAGCAAAACTGCGCAAGGTACAGACTTTGTTTTCTTTTTTTTTTTTTTTCTTTTTTTTCTTCTCTGTGCCGGTCGGCACAATGATGTGCCGGTCGGCACAGGGTCTGTACCTGCCGACTTGCTCTGGATTTTTCATTTGAACAGTTGTGTCAGATTTGTAGCCAAGAATACAGTAGGATGTGGTCAAGGATTGGTATTTGAATCAAGAAATTTGGTTCTCAAGTATCGGATACTCAGCGAATTATGCATAATTCCAATGCGGTAATTTGCATAACTTAAGTGGAAATAAGGCTAGAAAATCAACACGATACGCAATAGACATGGCCCATTTTCAAGTCTCATACCCGAAGAATTAAATCCTAACCGAGCTCAATTATCAATCATAGTCTCTACTAATCAAAGGCTTAATTTGAGTTGCATGTATTTGTCATTAGTAGGCGTAATCGAATGATACGGAGTGATTCTAAGGCTCACAATAGGAACATTTAAATTTTTATAAAGAAATAGGTACTAAGTCATGTCATCCAAATTGATCTTATTGTTACATTTTGCATGGGAATTTTGAAACGAATTACGCCACATGTGAAGTATTTGCCGAATACATTATGGTGAAAGTTCGAAATTTTATTCGTGCTCAACATCGCTCGATTATCATTAACACTTCTCAAGATAGACATACATACTCGTATCATTTTTCAAGTAAATCATAAAGATCATCATCATATTGGATTTGAAAGCTCGGACTACATGATGATGTATCGTACTAAACACACTACGAATAAAACTAGACTACTAGCACACTTGCATGAATAAAAACACATAAACAAACTAAACACACCCGATACATGGTTTCCCAATCCGCTCACACACACATAAGTAAGTAAATAAAAGGGAACGCAAAATGGAAAGAAAAACGCAAACCGGGAAACCGATACAAGTTGTGCCGTGCACAACACACTACTCGAATGGAGGCGGCTGCGTGTAGTCGAAGCCGTAGTATCCCGCCTCCAATCTTGCGAACTCATCAATCATTGCGTCGGTGTTGCTCCGCATCTCGCCCGCCAAGTTGTCGATGCGTTCAACGTATTGCACGTTGTTGTCGATGTATTGATGCATAGGGGCAAAGTTTGCCCCCGGAGGACCTGCAGGAGCATAATAGGGTGCCCCCTGGAAATACTGAGGGTAGACAGGGGGCATTCCATGATACCTTGGGTTTGTGCCGACCGGCACGTAGCCTGTGCCGACCGGCGCGAAGCCCGTGCCGACCGGCACGGACGCCTCCTGCGTCGGTTGGCTGGGGGCAGCTCCTGCGGAGTCCCAGCTGTCCCAGCCTTCTGCTGCTGCGCTTGCCGAAGCCTGCCCGACGGCCTCCTTCCTTCCGCGCTTGCTCTTAGTCACCTTGTACTGCTCGCGGAGGTCGGCCTCGAGCCAATTCACTCCATCGATCTTGTGAGGGAGGAAGAGGCCGAGCTCAGGGCAGGGGAGTCGAATGTTAGTGCCGCAGACGTAGTAGCCGAGCTTGGCGCTCCCCGTGATGGTCTTCCCGCGCACCATGGACTCATCGATGAGCGCCGGTTTGACCCAGCACTCATCCTTCATCATGCGGTTGCCGGCGGTGAGCTTGAAGACGATTGTTTGGAGGTAGCCTCAAAAGCCAGCTTTGCCTTCGGGTTGGCCCTTTGGGTAAACTAACTCCTTGTTGACGGTCCTTAGACCCATTTTTGACTGTCAATTAGCTCTATAAACAAGGAAGAACAAGCACTTGTTACTTGCATTTTGTTATCAAATAAACTAGTTTCACGTGTACCTCTAGATTTGGATGTGCAGGTGGAAAACAGGGATTTCCAGGTGTCAACATGCCCCAAAGCGACGATTCCAACACTTCCATCAAATGACGCTCGCCGCGGGAATATAATTCAAGGATTAAAGGCCCAGAACCTACCAGAACATCAACTGAGGCCACGCACCTGGAAAAGAGGCTTAAAGGCCAAGGGGAGCCAACCTGCCAAAGCCCAGCCCAGGAGGGGCCAGGGCCAGGTCGGCCGACCCCAAACCCTAGGTCGGCCGACCTGACAGGGAGGCCCCCTGGGTCCATCTTTCTATGGCGGTTTGCAACCGACTTCAGGAGGTCGGTTCCACCTGCAATCAATGCCTAAAATATCTGGAACCGCCTCAACTCCACCGCCTTTGGGAGGCTATAAATAAAGGGGTACCCCCCTCCTTTAAACACACACCAACACAAGAGGCTCATTCCCTCCTCCACACATCCAGAGCTAGAGGCTCTCTAGTTAGGCTTAGGCTGAGTAGTTGGGCTGCCCTTTTGGCTCCCAAGTCCCTTGGAGAGTTTGGGGTATATTCCCTTGTATCCTTTTACTCTCTTTGTAAGACTTATTTATTTATCAATGGAATATCATCGTTCTTGTAGTAGTTATGTGCTTATGCTAGTTCATCGTTCATCCTTGATCTTGGATGAACGTTTTTCGTTCGTCCATGTTCGTTCATCGTTCGTTCATACTCGATCATCGGTTAACGATGATCGTTCTTCATCGTTCGTCGCTCGTTCTTGAGCGACGAACGCCTATGCATAACGTAGTGCTAGCTTTGATCCTTTGTCTAAGTAATCACTTGCTAGACCTAGTTGTTCCTTTTGCTTAGTCATCGGGTCCATTGTCTTGCAAGAGTGCTCTAGGTTTATCGCCTTGCGAGGTGCCTCGAGGGATCTAGAGTTGTGGTTAGTTACGCTAGCATGGTGCTAGGGCTTCGTTTCCACCCTTGGATGCGTGTTCGTGCCCCACGGTTTGTAGAGGTAGGCGGCAGGTGGTGACAGCCCTGTCCGTCCCTTGTAATCCTCCATGTTCGGGTATGGCGTAGGAGTATATATGAAATATCTGGAGATTGGGGCAGACTCTGATCGCTGGATCTCCCGATGATGGCTTGGCAGTAGAACAGCTTAGTCTTGGCTTGTGTGCAGCTTAGGCTATAGGTAGATGCTACGCACGCTACTTGACGATGTACATTAGGAGTTGCAGTTCTTCTTACTTAACCTTAGTCTGGCTTAGAGTTGCCTCTCGCCTTTTATCAGAGAGTGGAATTGCCTGCTGTGTGTGTCACGCTATCATCTGTCCTTTTTTGCCTTACCCCTGCATTCGGATATTGGTTATGATCCTTCAATTGTAACACCATGAGTATAAGTACATACTTGTCAACCACGTCTTCCTTTGGGAAAATATAAATAACGATACCCTGGAATACTCTCGGGTGAAATGCTACAACGGGTTATCCGTGCGCTTGCGGATTATCTTTTATGATTAAATACTAATAATACATTTCTGGCACTCGTTGCTAGTTGTGGATTATTATGTATCCTAAGCAAGTAACTTAACCCCAGGTATTTCTGGCGCCGAACCGGGAATATTCACCCTAGGCCTAACCAGCCTAAGGTGGTGTTTTCTGTTTGGTGTAAGAAATACCAACAAGCATTTCTGCCGCCATTGCCGGGGAAGACAATTGTTGACAAGTGTACAATGATTACTCATAATTACACTTGATGTGATTTAACCATTGCCCATTGCAGCCTAACCTTGATCTGTTGAAAGGATCAAGGGCACCGAGAGGGGGGGGGGTGAATCGGTGTGTCAACAATTTCTCCCAAACGTACTTTAGGCGTGAAGCTAGCAAGACTAGATATGGTGATAACAAAAGCAAGCGATGCGCGCACACAATCTAGTCTATGCAACAAGCAACACCCTAGCAAGCAATTCTACCAAGTAGTAAAGCCTAACAAGCAATTCTACCAAGTAGTAAAGAGACAACCTATCATGCAATTCTACTAGCACATAAAAGTAAATGCGGAAGCGTAAATGCTAGTATGTAAAGGAGATAAGGATAGGAATGCTCATGATTTTTCCCGTGGTCTCGGAAGGGTGGCGCCTTCCCCTACTCCACGTTGGGTCACTCCCGCCGGAGTCTCGACCCCGTCCCTCCGCTCGAAGGCGATCCCTCCTAGAGCACACTTCACCCTCCGAGTGAAGTCGCGGGCACGTCCCGCCGGGCTCGATCCCGGGTACTCTTCCGGAGGTAAGGCTCCGCACGTGATGCGTGCCAAAGGGCGCTCCACTAGTGATGCTTCTTTCGCACGGGAAGCTCCAAGACCGTGTACAAACTTGTGTTAGCTTCCACAATCTCCTTGGACAGCTCAACACCAACGCCTAACCGGTCTAGGCCTCGCCATAGACCAAGAGTAACAAACCGAAGTGACTCTCTCAAGCTCACACTAGCCTAGAGATCAAGTGGATGCAATTGCTACTCTCTCAAGCACTAGGATCACTCCAAATCCTTCACAAGTGCTTCTCTCCCTTGCTCTTGGCTTCCTCTGAGTTTCCTGCACTCCAACAATGGCCAAGAGACCCCTCAAGGGGCGGGCAACCAACTATTTATAGGCTACCAACCCAAAACTAGCCGTTGCCCAAAAGTGCCCTGCGAAACTAGAGACCGTACAAAGGACCGTACTGTCCGGTCTCTTCCAGACCGTATTGTCCGGTCTCTATTTCCAGGCGCATCTCCATCTTCTTCTTCATTTCCAATGAAGACCGTACTGTCCGGTCCCTAGGACCGTACCGTCCGGTCAGTTGTCCGGTCTTCATTTCTTCCACTTCCAGAAACTTCAACTTCTCTGTCTGGAAATCCTCTGATGACCGTACCATACGGTCCCTAGACCGTACTGTCCGGTCCCTTTGTCCGGTCTTCATTTTCTCAGCATCCCGAGACTTCACTTCTCTGTCTGGATCTTCAATGAAGACCGCATTGTACGGTCCCTAGGACCGTACTGTCCGGTCTCCTCCGGATAAGCTGAAAACTTGATCCACTCTTGATCCTTGCTTCCAACTTCTTCATCCTTGGTTCCTCTTCTTCTCTTCAGCCACCCTAGCCCTCAAGAGACTCACAATGCATCCATTTGATCTCTAACCTAGTGTGCTCTAAGAGAACCAATTCGATCCCTCTTGATAGTCCGGTTTTTCCTATGGACTCAAGCTAACATCTAACCAAGCAACACTCGCTTGGATCTAGCATGTCCTTAGCCTTGATCCACATCTTCTCCGCGACTCCATCAAGCTCTCGATCCGAATTGTCGAGGCAACCAATCACCAAGTCGTCGATAGATAGAGTATGTGAGACGACGCTTCATTGACATGACCATTTGAATATCCTACAAGGAAATGTTAGTCACATCAATATGGTCACCCAATCACCAAAACATTCATACCTTTGGGGTTTCCAAACTCCAATGGTCATGAAGCTTACAATCTCCCCCTTTTTGGTGATTGGTGACAACACATATCATAAGATAGAGAATGTAAAGCGTAAGAGTGATTGATAAGATAGGATATGAAATGAAGAACAAGTAAAACGGAGAACAAAGTAGTCATAGCTCAAAAGGTATCACCTGCAAAATAGAGTTAAAGCACATGGGCGATATATATGGAATAAAAACATGAGCTATGACCACAACTCTGTGATGATAAGATTATAAGATATTCCTGCAAAAGCAAGTGAGTGCACATATCATCACAGAAAGAGGAAACCTGGCAAGATAGATATAAATAAGTGCATCCAGGTAAACATACACAAACTCAGAGCAATATATCAGAGCAATATATCAACAACAGAGCAATATGCAGATATATAGATAAGAGCAAGTGTATGTAAATGAAACCAAGTGCATTCTTGATGAGCCAAACACAAGCAAAAGCAAATCAAGCTCAACAAGAACCACGAAGAACCAAAAGAATATACAATGAAGTACCAAAAGAACTCCCCCTAGACAAAAGCTGTCTCACACTCCCCCTGAGCACAAGATCACTCCACTACTCCCCCTAGACCTATACAAGATCTCTCTATCTCTCTCCCCCTTTGGCACCAATGACCAAAAAGAGAAAGACGGAAAGAGAAAACTGCTGTCCTACGCATCGGAGGCTGGAGGAGGTGCAGTGGTAGTAGTCACTGAAAGCTCTGGAGCTGAAGAGGTGCCCTGCTGCGGCTGCTGCTGCTCAGAAGAAGTGCCAGTGTACTCAAACTCTGGAGGTGGTGAAGGAGTCCTGGAGGGTGCTGTCTGCTGCTCTGGAGAAGTGCCTGTAGCAAGAGCCTCACGTAACTCCTCACGAGTGTAGCCAAAGTCAGTGAGATCTGCTGAGGGCTCAACAACTCGAGGTGGAGTAGGTGTCCTGGGAGACTCTGTCTGCTCCACTGCTGCTGTCTCAGCTGTAGTAGTCACGACCTCTGCCTGTGAAGCTGTAAGAAGTGAGTCTGTCTGCACTGAGGCTGTCTGTGCTACTGTGTCGAAGTCAAGTGTACGAGCTGGCAGTGGTGACACAAAGAAGGGACTCGTCAGCTGAAGCGGTGAGAAGCTCGGAGCTGTAGTAGCTAGTAGGGCTGACGGAGTCATGGAGAGACCTGGTGAAGAAAAGTACTGCTGAGAAGGTCCTGCCTCTCCTGTCAAACCAGCGAACGTGGACGTCGACGGCCCCACCGTAGGTGCACCAGCAGGTGAGATGGGAGCCGTGAGTAAGGTGCTGAAGTACTGTCCCTGGCTGGAAGACTGTCCTCCCTGTGTCTGAGCAAACTGCTGCTGCTGAAGCTGCTGAAAGCGAACTGTATCTGGTGGCAGCACACCTGGGAAAGTGATAGGCGGGAAAGACGGGAGTCCTGGCAATGCCTGTCCAAAGAGACGAAGAGTCTGAGCGATCGCCTCGAAACCAGTGAAAGCGACGACAACCAGAAGCCATCTCCCTCTGAGTGTGTACAACACTGTCTAGCATCTGTCGATCCCTCTCCCTATCCTCTTGCTGACTCTGGATCTCTCTGCGAAGGGCTGCTAGCTCTGCATGTAGTAGATCTGTCTGAGCTGGAGCTGTAGCAGACGCTGAAGGTCCTGCTCTAGAGTCCGGAGTCACGTCCTCAGGAATGGACTCCATATGGCTACCAGTCTGTATGTGCAACTCTGTCTCGGTAGCCGTGTCACCTGGCCCCTGTGAAGAACTCCCCTGTGAAGCTGACTCCCGGGCAGCAACCCGTCTGTCGGAGGCAGGTAGGGGTGTGTATGCTGTAGTCACCTTGGGCAGCTCGTCATAGTCCTCCTGAGACAACAACTGTAGCCTCCTCAGAATGTAGCAGATCAGAGGCGCAAAGGCTAAGTGTCTGGCAGCTATGCTCTCAGCAATAACATCCTCCATCTGGCACAGTATCAGATCAACTAAATCAAAACCTCTGTGCCTCAGCATCAACATCACAACCCACTGAGTAAGAATGGAGAACTGATCTCTGTATCCACTCCTGGGAACTATCGTCCTGCTCAGTATACTCCTGAGAACTCTGCCCTCATGTGTAAGTCTGGTGTGAGCTCGGCTGAAGTTCTCCGGGTGAGGTGGAGGGAAGGCAATGCTCATATCAACATCTGAAGGTAAGTGTCCCCCAAGAGGTCTGCGGGGAGGCTCCATCCCTGGGTGAGCAAGTGGGAACACTCTGGTCTCGTGCTGGATGGTCTCAAGGGCGCTAACAAGGTCCTCCCTCGTAACTCTGTGGGGCTGTCCTCTGAGCATGAACCATATAGCTGAGCGGTCTGGCGCTATCCACAAAGATGCATAGAAGTCCATCACGATGTCAGTATCCCATCGCATCGCTGTGGTGATGATCTCCTGGAGGCCCGGGATATAAGACAGGTGCTGTGTGAAATCCGTCCCGGCACCTCTGCTGGCAGCCTGTATGCTGCAGTGCTGGTGAGTGACAAAGAGCCTATCAGGTCCATCTGTCCGCAGTCTACTCCTCAAACCAGCTGCTATCCTCTGCTGAAGAAGTGTCCAGAAACGACCTCCTGCCTGTGGGTCTCTCCTGGCAGGTACCCAAGTCTCCTCAGCAACTCTCCTGAACTTCTTGAGGACGGGGCCTGGCAGCCTGAGTGCGTCCTCAGCAAGCACGTCCCTGAGAGTAGCAGTCCTGTCAAGGGCACAGAACTTCACGGCCATCCTCTGTCTGTCAGCCTCTGTGACCTCGGCATCTGAGTGGGAACTCTCCTCTGCCTCTGACTCTGGCTCCTCCTGCGCGGTCCTCGACGTACCAACCTCGCGGGTGGACGGAGTCCGCTGCACTGTAGCTCTAGCCCTGGAAGACCTCCTCGGAGTCTCCCCCTGTCCTCTAGCAGGCGTGTCCCTGATCCTGAGGCCAGTGTCCCTGCTAGCTGGTAGGTCAACCTCTGCTGCCCTGAGAATCCGGTCCAACTCTGGATCACCAGTCCTCTGCTTCTTCTTCTTGGGCTGCTCGACAAGCTTGGCCTTGCCCCTGTCACGATCTCCTCTGCCCCTGCCTCTGCCTCTGCCAGAACCTCCTGCCATAACTGCTGACTAGGCTGCAGACAAGATAGGGCGAGTGAGCTTGGCTCACCAACCCGTCCACTGACGGCTGACTGCCAAAGATAGGACTAAGGGCTTGGCCCTCAATCCGTCCACTGTCTCTGCTCTGCTGTCAACTGCCCACTGTCCGCTGACAACTGCCACTGCACGGTAGGAATAGACAGGGTATATGAGTATAGAATAACCTACTATAATCTACAAGCAAGAATCGTAGGTAAGCGCATGAATCTATATGAAGTCCTAGCGCAGAGGTAAAGGACACAATGCCGGCAAATATGCAATGGGGAACTACGGCATTGTCGATTATCGGTGGAGATCAACTAGTGTACATAGATCATATGCAATAGACACAATGTACCACTAATCGAGGAAATGCTAGTGTCGAGCTAGGTGTATGGTATGGAACAGAAATCGACACAAGCGACCAACAACCAAAATGTCATAGATAATTGAAGTGCGACACTCGAACACTATGACATATGGCAGGTAAATGACCTAAATTGCATTGTAGTGGATTGAAATTTACGACAAATGCAACAAAGGTTCGATTTTTCTAGGGATTTCAAACGATGAAGGAATTTGAATGGCTCAAACCCTAGATAGGTATCGGATACGCGGCTACTGTGCAATTTGTGACATCAGGAGCTCACCGAAGCAATCAATTTGACGACGATCGTGTGGTAGTGTTCTTGGGCTTCGGTGAGTCGCCGGAGAGTAGCTCGTCGCGCGCGAGATGGAAGAAGCACCAGCTCGAAATCACGCGCGTGGAATGGATGTGCTCCTCGGCACTGAGCTCAGCGAGGTCCTCGTCCTCGTCTCCAGCTCCGGCAGGCGGCGCGCGCAGGCGAGGTGAAGCGGCGGCGGCTCGGCGAGGTGCGGCGGCGCGATGTTAGGGTTTGCGTTGTGCGCGGGCGCGTGTGGTGGAGCAGGTGTCGCGCGGCGCGGTGGAGGCGCTCGTCGGCGGCGAGCTCGACGGCGGCGAAGGCGGCGGCGCTGTACGGCGGTGGCGCGCGCGGGAACGGCGAGGCGGGAGAGCGGCGAGCGGCGGCGTAACGGCGAAGGGATGCACAGTAACCCGTCGGGCGGCCGTTAGGATAGGTTAATTTCGAATCGACGGCCATGATTGATCGGGAAAGGAATCAACGGATGAGATTGGATGAGATCTCCCGATGAAGTTAACCAGACCGTATGGTACGGTCATAGGGATCGTATTGTACGGTCTCCTTTGGAACCCTGACAGTTAAGCTATAGAGACCGCATTGTACGGTCTGTAGGACCGTTTTGTCCGGTCTCCTTTCTGCCTCAGGTTTCGAAGGATCTCGTGCAAAAGCACACCGTATTGTACGGTCCCTTTGACCGTATTGTACGGTCAGGTCCAGAAATGCTGATTTTCAAGGAATTTCCTTCTAAGTCCAAGTTTCTTACACAAAAACCAATTAAACACCAAACATGGACAAGAAGGGGAACTCTCAAACACTCCTTTGAAAATAGACCAATATAGGTTGCGCATAGGCTTATAGTAATTTTTCAATCGGCAAATAAGAAGCAACCAATAAGAACCAAATGCGATAAAACCAAAAGAGGGGTATGTATGAGTCCTTTGCCTATGATCCGTGCAAGTAGATTTAACCTTGAGGATCATGTAGCAAGACTCAATGGGCATGAAGCACAATTCTTTTCTTTAGTCACACTTCTATGAGATGTGAGATCATATAGTGAATGAAGCACTTCCTCATAGTGTGACAACTCCTTTGTGATTTCCTATATGCAATGCATGAGACAAGCATATCATACAAATGCAAGGGAAAATAAACATGCCATGTGATATGCAAGCAAAGTTAAGACAACGCATAAAGGAAACCTACTCAAGGCCAAGTTTGAACCTCTCTCAAGCTTACTCACTATGAGCCAAACCTTGCCTTGAGTCCATCGGTCCACCAACTCAAGCATCCCCCATGCTCATAGCTATCTTGAGAAAGTTAGACCTTGAACTAATTTTTATGTTCTTTTCTTTTTAGTTATTAACATATGCATGAATGCAAACATACTAGTTCACAAAGGAGCACCTAGCTACCATGCAAGCAATGCAAGAAAAGAAACTACTATGATACAAGTTACCTCCTTGAAGAGTAGATTTGTCGATGAAGCACTCGAAGCTTGTGGTGGACGTTCATGAGTTGTCGTTGCGGCGCACGGTCCACCACCATCACCCTTCTAGGTCTTGTTCTTGGGAGCCCACTCGCACTTGGTTGGCCTCTCAAGGTCAACTATGCATTTGGGCACCCAAATCTTCCTCATCATCCTCCTCTTGTCGGGTGATCCAAGAGCCTTTGCCTTCACCTTGCCTTTCTTGTCCCTAAAGAGCTTGTAGTGTGTATTTCCATGGAACAAGTTAGCGTTAGGCAAAACCTTGGAACTTCTCACCTTGGGACAATTCTTGCTAGTGTGGCCGTCTCGGCAACACTTCTCACAATAGTAGTCGTCCGCCATGAGGGGGACTACCCAAGGTGGGATGTCCTCGTCCTTGCCGATGAGGTTGATGGCGGCGGGGTAGGAGCCGAGTCCCTTGTGCCCGGGGTTGTTCACAAGGTTCCGACCAAGTATCTCCTTATGGATGGTCCTTCCCCTTGTGAGCCTCTCGAAGCCGTCCATCACCGAAGCTCTCTCCTCCTTGAGTTGATGATATTCCTTCAAGATTTTCTCATCAAGAGAGATGCTCTCAAGAGAGGGAGTTAGTCCATCACAAGTAATATATGAAAAATCGGAAATAGATGAACTAGAAGAAGAAGTGTTACACTTTTCGAGGAGGGATTGATGTTCTTCCTCAAGAACCTTGAACTTGCCGTTGAGCCTCATGTGTTCAACCTTGAGCTTGTCATAGTTTTCATCCAAGGTCATGAGCGAAGTGGAAAGGTGCTTGATCTCATCCTCTAGTAACTTGGACTTCTCCTTGAGCTTCATGTGGTCTTCCTCAAGCTTGTCATAGTCTTCATCAAGAGCCTTGTGAGAGATGGATAAGTCCCTAAGTTCACCCTCAAGTTGACGAACTCGGAAAGCGGCCACTTCGTGTTCCTTCTCCAACCGAGCAATGGTCTTGTCTTTCTTCATGATCATCTTGCCGGTTATGAGAATGCTATCCAAGAGTTCCTCATATGTGGGCTTGTCCTCCTCACCAAACTCTTCATCGGACTCGCTCTTCTCATCTTCACTACTATCATCATCTTTGGCCATCAAGCAAGTAGGTGGTGGAGGTAGAGTCTCGGAGATGTTGGTGAGAGCAATACCGGCCATTTTCTTTCCCTTGGAGGATGAGTCATCACTTTCTTCTTCATCACTATCATCATCCGAAACCCACTCTCCAACATAGAGTCCCTTGCGAGATGATCTTCTCTTGTCTTTGCCTCTAGAGCTTTCCTTCTTGACAAACCTCTTCCTTGCCTTGTACTTGCTTCTAGGGTCTTCTTCTTCATCATCGCTTGACTCTTGAGCCTTCTTCTTGCTCTTCTTGATTGGCTTCGGGCATTCCTTGGCAAAGTGACCCTTCTCCCCACAATTGTAGCACTCGGCATCTTTCTTGTTGATAAATCTTCTCTTGAAGAAGTTGCTTCTCTTCATGAGGAGTGCTAGATCATTGGGGTGAAGTTGCAACAAGTCTTCAACGTCTTCTTCAAGCTCTTCATCACTTGAATCTTGAGTCACCACCTTCTTCATCTTCTTGCTTGACCCCTCGGATGCAAAAGCAAGATTCTTGGAGGGCTTCTCATCAAGCTTCTTGTCGAGGTGGTAGCTCTCGAAGGCGGTGATCTTCCCAAGTAGCTTGTGGGTGGTGAGGTCTCGCATGTCGGTGTTGAAGAGGCATGTGATGAGTGCTCCATATTTCTCCCTTGGGAGAATCCTCAAGATCTTCCGCACAAGGTCACCTTCATCAATCTTCTCCTTCACACCGAGCGAGTTGATATCCTCTACAAGCACATTCAAGCGAGAGTAAGCATCATTGATTAGCTCATTTGAAGACATGGCAAAGTCATCATACTTGTTCTTTAGCACATAGTATCTTTCCTCTTTCACGTCCGTGGAACCCTCATGAATTTGTTGAATTTGAGTCCACACTTCATGAGCGGTACCCGCGGACTTGACTCGAGCAAAGACCTCTTTAGTGATGGCTTCAAACAAGGCATTTTTAGCTTTAGCATTTGCCTTTGCAAGATTCACATCAAGAGTACCAATGGGAGTCCTTAGAGAGACACCGGTACTTACCACCTCCCATGCGAGAGGATCGAGAGCCTCGAGGTAAGCTTGCATGCGAGCTTTCCAATAGGCATAGTCGGTCCCATCGAACGGGGGCGGCCCATGATCTCTCGGCATCCTTACTCAAGGCGGTTAAGCCCTATTTGAGCAACGAGGCTCTGATACCACTTGAAAGGATCAAGGGCACCGAGAGGGGGGGGGGGGGTGAATCGGTGTGTCAACAATTTCTCCCAAACGTACTTTAGGCGTGAAGCTAGCAAGACTAGATATGGTGATAACAAAAGCAAGCGATGCGCGCACACAATCTAGTCTATGCAACAAGCAACACCCTAGCAAGCAATTCTACCAAGTAGTAAAGCCTAACAAGCAATTCTACCAAGTAGTAAAGAGACAACCTATCATGCAATTCTACTAGCACATAAAAGTAAATGCGGAAGCGTAAATGCTAGTATGTAAAGGAGATAAGGATAGGAATGCTCATGATTTTTCCCGTGGTCTCGGAAGGGTGGCGCCTTCCCCTACTCCACGTTGGGTCACTCCCGCCGGAGTCTCGACCCCGTCCCTCCGCTCGAAGGCGATCCCTCCTAGAGCACACTTCACCCTCCGAGTGAAGTCGCGGGCACGTCCCGCCGGGCTCGATCCCGGGTACTCTTCCGGAGGTAAGGCTCCGCACGTGATGCGTGCCAAAGGGCGCTCCACTAGTGATGCTTCTTTCGCACGGGAAGCTCCAAGACCGTGTACAAACTTGTGTTAGCTTCCACAATCTCCTTGGACAGCTCAACACCAACGCCTAACCGGTCTAGGCCTCGCCATAGACCAAGAGTAACAAACCGAAGTGACTCTCTCAAGCTCACACTAGCCTAGAGATCAAGTGGATGCAATTGCTACTCTCTCAAGCACTAGGATCACTCCAAATCCTTCACAAGTGCTTCTCTCCCTTGCTCTTGGCTTCCTCTGAGTTTCCTGCACTCCAACAATGGCCAAGAGACCCCTCAAGGGGCAGGCAACCAACTATTTATAGGCTACCAACCCAAAACTAGCCGTTGCCCAAAAGTGCCCTGCGAAACTAGAGACCGTACAAAGGACCGTACTGTCCGGTCTCTTCCAGACCGTATTGTCCGGTCTCTATTTCCAGGCGCATCTCCATCTTCTTCTTCATTTCCAATGAAGACCGTACTGTCCGGTCCCTAGGACCGTACCGTCCGGTCAATTGTCCGGTCTTCATTTCTTCCACTTCCAGAAACTTCAACTTCTCTGTCTGGAAATCCTCTGATGACCGTACCATACGGTCCCTAGACCGTACTGTCCGGTCCCTTTGTCCGGTCTTCATTTTCTCAGCATCCCGAGACTTCACTTCTCTGTCTGGATCTTCAATGAAGACCGCATTGTACGGTCCCTAGGACCGTACTGTCCGGTCTCCTCCGGATAAGCTGAAAACTTGATCCACTCTTGATCCTTGCTTCCAACTTCTTCATCCTTGGTTCCTCTTCTTCTCTTCAGCCACCCTAGCCCTCAAGAGACTCACAATGCATCCATTTGATCTCTAACCTAGTGTGCTCTAAGAGAACCAATTCGATCCCTCTTGATAGTCCGGTTTTTCCTATGGACTCAAGCTAACATCTAACCAAGCAACACTCGCTTGGATCTAGCATGTCCTTAGCCTTGATCCACATCTTCTCCGCGACTCCATCAAGCTCTCGATCCGAATTGTCGAGGCAACCAATCACCAAGTCGTCGATAGATAGAGTATGTGAGACGACGCTTCATTGACATGACCATTTGAATATCCTACAAGGAAATGTTAGTCACATCAATATGGTCACCCAATCACCAAAACATTCATACCTTTGGGGTTTCCAAACTCCAATGGTCATGAAGCTTACATCTGTTTTCTCTCTTTGATGTGAAAATAGGACAGTGTATGCGTGGATTCAACTTGCCGGAAAACTTCGTTGATAATCCAGAGTCGCTTGTAAGGAAAGTCCGACACCGCGTCGACTCTCCCGCACAAGCAACACTCCCGACAGACGAACCACATCATCCGTGTTGGTATTTCTTAACGATCACAGATAAATCCGCAAGCGCACGGAGAATACCGCTGTAGCATTTCACCCGGGAGTATTCTAAGGTATCGTAATTTATATTTTCCACAGGGAAGATGATGGTCAAGAGAGTACTATACTCATAGTAAATGTCTACAATTAAATGGATCACGGTCCATACAATGCTAAACAATAATATATGGGTAGTGTGACACACAAGAAAAGGATCAACTCTAATATACATCCATAGCCAAGTAGAGGAGGACAAAGAAAAGAGCTAAGTTCCTATTGTACTTCATTATACAGCGACAACATACACATGCATGTACATCAACTAAGGTTTAGGCATATGCACTCAAGCAAATTGGGCACCGGCTTACCCCTGGTCTGCCAGGCGACTCCGGTCTACAGCTCTACGCCATACCCGAACGTGGAGGGATACCGAGGACGAATAGGGCTGTCACCACCTAACGTCTACCTCAAACAATCCGTGGGGCACGAGGCATCCAATGTATTCTACCAACCCAAGCACCATGCTTGCATTGCTAAAACATTACTCTAAATCCCTAGCGATGGATCAGATCTAGAGCATAATCCTAAGGATCACTGGACTCATGCTTGGATATGCAAATGCATGTAAACCTAAGTATATACATGTCATGGTATACTATGTACTAGGACACGTGACAATAAGGCAATTATGTCCATACTGCCAGTCCTCTAGGCAATACCCACATAACAAGCATATGAATATCACACTAGCACTATATAAGAAGATTATAATTACTCTATTACATAAGCAAGCCAAGGGTCCACAACCAAACAAGGAACGCTTAACCAAGGCAAGACTATATGAAAAGAATAATATTATTAAATAGAATAAAGTCGCAAAAAGAGAAAATGATACAAGAGCCATACCAGAATCTCCAAGACAACTTGGGAACTAGAGTAGCTCTACTCTAAGCCTAACTCCACTAGAGCTTGGAGACTAAACTAATGCAAGAGTGTGATCTCTCTACTTGGTGTGTGTTGAACCGTGGGAGCTCTCCTCTATTTATAGCCCCCAATGGGGAGGGGGGATTAAATAGAGCAAGTGAGAGTCGGTTGAGGCAGATTGGCCGCCAAGGTAGGCCGGCCGGCCTAGGTGGCAGGCCGGCCGGCCACACATTGTGGCGGTTGGCCACCGCCTTCACCGTGGACGCTTAGGATTGCTCCATGGTGGCGGTTCCGAAGTCGGTCGACGTTTGGGGGCGGTTATGGTGGAGTAAACGTCAAGTTTAGGCCCAAAAGCCCACCTTCTGGAATGTCGGTTGTTCACCCACTGAATTGGCACTTGGGCTTGATGTTTTGGAGTGTATGTAGCCCACTGGAGGAAGCTCGGGCCATTCGGAGACAAAAGTAGGCCGGCCGGCCAGACAATTTCTGGTTTCGCTCAAATCTTCTGAATGCATAACTTCTGCTCCCGAACTCCAAATTGGGTGAACCAAAAGTCCATTTTGACTATCTCGACGAGGGCTTCGACATGGCGATCTCGAATTTGTCATTTGAATAAATTTCTCTTCATGTCCAATTGCCTCTTGATTTATAGTTTTGAATTTGTCGAGATGTTTGATCCAGCCCTTGTCCACCTTTCCTTTGAAATACACCTGCATCAATAAATCTACCACAACTCGTGGAACTTTATTAGTTTAAATAAATATGCGTATAAGAAATGCTAATTCACCTTTATTTGTAGGAATATTGGCGGTCGAAGTTGGTACTTAACGACCGTCAACAATCCGCACCATCATCACTTATTGACATGGCTGATCAAAGGACCCTCCGTGACTACTCTGCTCCCTCCGTTGCCAATGTTCCCGTTGGGCCCAATGTCAACGCCGGTGACGCAGGGTTTGAAGTCAAATCAAGCCTAATCACTATGGTGCAGGCCATTCCCTTTTGTGGAAAGGCCACGGAGGACGCCGACATTCATCTCCAGCAATTCCTTGGGAAGGCGAAACAATGGTTCTATGCCAATCGTGCCAACATTGACACTTGAGATCGCTGCTCTACCGCGTTCCTCACAAAGTTTTTCCTGTTGGGCAAAACCAATGCCCATCGTGGAAGAATTTCAAGCTTCCAGCAAGCCAACAATGAAACCATCGCCGAGGCGTGGGATAGGCTCCAAGATTACATATCCGCCTGCCGACACCACGGGATGGAAGAATGGCTCATTCTTCAATATTTCTACAACGGGATGGAGCCTTCTTCTCAATGACCGTTGCTCAAGCTAAAGAACTTATTGAGAAGATGGTCTCCAATCAAGGGTGAAGTGATGAACGTCTCTGTTGACGGCTCTTAGACCCAATATTTACCCGTCAACTAGCTGCGCTTTTTATAATAAAACAATCACCAAAGGTAGACTTAGGTCTTTAAACTAATGATTTCCACGAGTCTTGGTGAATTTGTGAGTGCAGCTGCAATTCATAGGAAAACGGGGAAAAGGAAGCATAAAAGGCCCAAGTTAGAAACACCAATTTTCCCCGGAATAAAGAATTCCTCTCTTGAAGCCCAAAATCCAAATATCCTGGCTTCAACTCCACCCACAGCAGGTGGATCAGAGGACAACACAGCCCAAAGGAGCAACACGAGGAAGACCAGGCCCAGAGGGGCCCACCAGGGGTCGGCCGACCCCAAACCCTAGGTCGGCCGACCTGTGGTGGAGGCCCCCCTGGCCCATCTTTTTACGTCGGTTCGCCACCGCCTTCCAGAGGTCGGTTCCACCTGCAATCAATGCCCCCAAAGTCAGGAACCGCCTCAAGTTGCCGACCTTCTTGGGCTATAAATAAAGGGGTACCCCCTCCTCCAAAGCACATCACAAGACACAAGTCATTCCACTCCCATCCAGGCCAAGGGCCTCTTGTACAGTAGTAGAATAGAGGAGAGGGCAAGGATCAAGGAGAGGGATAGCTTTCCTTTGGTTATTTCCTTATCTTGTACCCTTGGCGGATATTTATCTTATTAATAGTTCATCGTTCGTTCTTCGTTCGTTCGTCGTTCGTTCATCGTTCTTCGTTCGTTCTTCGTTCGTTCGTCGTTCGTTCTTAGTATGTTCATCGTTCGTCGTTCGTTCGTCGTTCGTTCATAGTACGATCGTTGTTCTTATTCGTAAGATTAGTATTCGTGGTGATATTGATCTAGCGAGCTTTACATACTAATCGTTATTCTTGTTATACTTGTTTACGGGATCATCGCTCCGCGAGGGGTGCTCTAGCTTTCCAGAGTGGTACCAGGACCGGGGTTAGAGTAGTAATCGATGGCGTAGATGTGGTGTCTAGGCAAGATGTTACCTTTGTTTGCAGCGTGCCCTACGGTTTGTAGAGGTAGGCGGCAGGTGGTGACAGCGCTGTCCGTCCCTTGTAATCCTCCACGTTCGGGTTCGTCGTAGAGCTACAGGCTGGCGTGACTTGGCAGACCAGGTCTATACCAGTGCCCGAAGCAAACAAGTAGAACTTGAGTGCGATCGTCCTGCGGGACAACTAGATCTTTGTTCATCCTCTCAATCCTATACTACTACCAGTCTTGTTATCCTTGGGTAAAACTAACCTTGCTGCAGATTATCACCGTTTCTTGGGGAAAACAAATACGATACCTTGGAATACTCCCGGGTGAAGCGCTACAACGGTATTCTGTGCGCTTGTGGATTTATTCGTGGTGTAAGAAATACCAACAAGCATTTCTGGTGCCGTTGCCGGGGAAACGGTTGCTAATTCTGTAGCGGACCAGGTTTGCCCTCGTAACTATCTTTACATTTCCTGCTCAACTAAATTAGAAAAGAAAAAAAATATACACACATGGAGTCATCACCCACAATCCAATCTTTTTCCACTCCACGGGGCGAGCTCTTAGAGCCACCATGTTCATCTCAACTTGTTGTTTCAACAAGCTATGAGTTCTGCCCCAGTTTTATTCCTTTGATCAAAGGACTTTCTTTCTCTGGTTTTAAAAAACGAAAATCCTTTTGAACACTTGCGAGAGTTTGAGCAATTGTGTGCATGCCGATTGATCAATGGCATGACACATGAAACTTTAAAGTGGAAATTGTTTTCCTTCTCTCTCAATGGGAAGGCGAAGCAATGGTACACTTACACCGCTAAAAGAGTGAACGGTGATTGGAAAGAATTGCGAGACAAATTTTGTCTAGCATTTTTTCCCGTATCTCGTATCACTGCTCTACGCGCGGAAATAATTAACTTTCGCCAAGAGGAGGAAGAAACCCTTAGTGCGGCATGGATACGGTTCTGTTCATTAACAGATTCCGGTCCAGAGTTATTGCTCCCAAAACCCGTTCTTTTGCAACATTTTTACTCAGGGTTGAGCAAAGACACCGCACTTTATCATGATACGGCTGCCGGTGGTTCTTTTTCTCATAAGACCATAGCGGAAGCAAAAGATTTGTTAGAAAGAATTGTTGAAAATACACCTTTTTCCGCTGAAATACCTGAGGAGCCGGAGTCAAAAGATGAGGAATTCATTGTGGAAACACAACAAAAGGTGTCTACCTTGGTAGACCCAACACCCGAGTCCTCATCTGATTCACGAACAATGACAGAGGATGATGAACCTCTTGAGTTCCCATTAGAGTTTGAGGAAGAAATTTTTGAAGATTTTGGAAACACCTCGAACTATTTGTTTCAAAAGAGACCGCCTGTTCCTTTGCCACCTCCCGAACCGATTGAAAAAGAATATCTTGTGAAGACTGTTCGGGAGCTTACTTCAATCATGAGCGATGAATGGTTGAGGGAGAATGAGCTATCCATGGATATCATTCGGCTCTGCCCCCCCTCAACCGACATATGCTGCTCCATCAGAGGAATCAAGGTGAATGCACTCTACAACCCTCTTGTTGGTGCCAATATCCTCTCCGACACATATGCATTGTCAATCTTTGGCAACCGACCATGGACATCAACAAACAAACTCCTCAAACACCCATCAGGCCATATTCTTGAGAGTTTGGGGATTGTCAGAGATGTAACTCTCTATTATGAAGACCTTGAGGTTATCCTGGATTTCTACGTCTTCGAAGTCCCAAACTTCGACATAATGATAGGGCATCCTATAGAAAAATTCCTCATTGATGCCCCATCATTTGGAAACCTCAACTTCACCCTCGGAAAAGAGTCATTTTCCATACCAATCGCCACATCACGAAACACTCTTTCCGATGAACCACTTGAGGAATATCAAGTGGAGGAGGTCATGGCCATTTTTCCTCACATGGACCCCGAGCTGGCTTTGGAAGAAGATGCACAAGACTTTATCTTAGAAGAAGCCGACTCGGAGGACACCTTTGAGCTACCACAAACCACACCACCACCACGACCTCCCATTGATCTCAAAGCGCTACCTCCTGGTTTGCGCTACGCCTTCTTGCACGGAGATCCGCAAGCCCCAGTCATCATAAGTGACAAGCTTTCGGAAGAAGAAACCATCAAACTCATAGCCGTGCTTGAAAAACATCGCTCCGTTCTTGGTTACTCACTTGAAGACCTAAAAGGGATCAGCCCCGCTCTCTGCACCCATCGCATTCCCATGGATCCTGAAAGTACACCTTCAAGGGAGCCTCAAAGGAGGCTAAATAATGCGATGAGAGAAGTTGTGAAGAAGGAGGTCTTGAAGCTATTACACGCCGGGATCATCTATCATGTTCCTCACAGTGATTGGGTGAGCCCCGTACAAGTGGTACCCAAGAAAGGAGGTATGACGGTTCTTCATAATGATAAAAATGAACTTATTCCTCAACGAACCGTCACGGGGTGGCGAATGTGCATTGATTACCGAAAACTTAACAAGGCTACAAAGAAAGGTCATTTTCCGCTGCCCTTCATCGATGAGATGTTGGAACGGTTGGCAAATCATTCTTTCTTTTGTTTCCTTGATGGGTATTCGGGATATCATCAAATTCCCATCCACCCCGACGATCAAAGTAAGACAACTTTCACATGCCCGTATGGAACTTATGCTTATCGTCGCATGTCTTTTGGTTTGTGCAATGCTTCTGCCTCGTTCCAACGTTGCATGATGTCTATTTTCTCTGATATGATCGAAGAAATTATGGAAGCTTTTATGGATGATTTCTCTGTTTATGGAAAAACCTTTGATCATTGCTTAGAAAATCTAGACAAGGTCTTACAGAGATGCCATGAGAAGGACCTGGTACTTAATTGGGAAAAGTGCCATTTCATGGTCCGAGAGGGCATAGTTCTTGGACACCTTGTGTCTGAGAGAGGCATAGAGGTGGACAAAGCAAAAATAGAAGTTATAGAAAAGCTTCCACCTCCTGTGAATATCAAGGGTGTCCGTAGTTTTCTGGGTCATGCTGGTTTTTATCGTCGCTTCATAAAAGATTTCTCTCAAATTGCACGACCCCTTACGAACTTGCTTGCTACGGATGCACTCTCAAGAATGCACTCATCTCTGCTCCAATCATTCAATCCCCTGATTGGACGCTTCCTTTTGAAATAATGTGCGATGCTAGTGACTATGCTGTGGGGGCAGTTCTTGGTCAAATGAAAGACAAAAAGCATCATGCAATTTCTTATGCTAGCAAAACTTTGACTGGAGCTCAGTTGAATTATACTACCACTGAGAAAGAGCTCCTTGCCGTTGTTTTTGCTTTTGACAAGTTTAGATCTTACTTAGCTGGAGCAAAAGTTATCGTTTACACTGATCATGCTGCTTTGAGATATCTGCTTGCTAAGAAAGATGCTAAACCTCGACTCATAAGATGGATCCTTCTGCTCCAAGAGTTTGATCTTGAAATTAAAGATAAGAAAGGAGTAGAAAATTCTGTAGCAGATCATTTGTCGCGTATGCAGTTCACTAACTTGCAGGAGTTACCCATAAATGACTTCCTACGCGACGACATGCTACTAAAAGTGACGGATTCGCACCCTTGGTACGCCGACATCGTGAACTTCATCGCCACAGGATACGTACCACCAGGGGCGGATAAAAGAAGATTGATATATGAGAGTCGCCGTCACTTATGGAATGAGCCATACCTCTACCGTGTCTGCGCCGATGGACTGCTTAGGCGATGTGTGCCCACTCCTGAGAGCACACAAATCATTGAGAAATGCCATGCAGCCCCATATGGTGGACACTATGGTGCCTTCCGTACCCAAGCAAAGATCTGGCAAAGTGGATTCTTCTGGCCAACCATGTATGAAGATACAAAAGAATTCATTAGAAGATGCCCGCAATGCCAGAGATTTGGAGGCATCACAGCACGAGATGCAATGCCCCTCACATACAACCTTCAAGTCGAACTCTTCGACGTATGGGGCATTGACTTCATGGGACCATTCGTGAAGTCCCAAGATTGTGAGTACATATTGGTGGCGGTGGATTACGTATCCAAATGGGTAGAAGCTATGCCATGCCGAGCGGCAGACTCCAAACACGCTCGCCGGATGTTCCACGAGACTATCTTTCCAAGGTTTGGAACTCCGAGAATGGTGATAAGTGACGGAGGGTCTCACTTCATTGATAAGACCTTCCGTAGCTTTCTAAGAGAACTTGGAGCAAAGCACAACATTGCCACTCCATACCATCCCCAAACAAATGGGCAGGCCGAAACATCCAACAAACAAATCAAGCGGATCCTGCAGAAAACAGTGTTGGAAATGGGGAAGGGATGGAAGAACAAGCTACCCGATGCACTATGGGCATATAGAACAGCCTACAAGACACCCATAGGCATGTCACCATACCAACTCGTCTATGGAAAAACGTGCCATTTGCCAGTCGAGTTGGAACATAAGGCATATTGGGCCATGAGGACTTGGAACATGGATATGAAAGGAGCTGGGTGGAGAAGAAAAATGGAGATAGCTGAGTTGGAAGAATGGAGAGACAAAGCATATCACAACTCAGCCATCTACAAGGAGCGTACAAAGCGCTGGCACGACCGGCGAATAAGGATAAAAGAATTCAAAGTTGGAGACAAGGTGTTGCTCTTCAATTCAAGGGTAAAGCTCTTCGGGCACGGAAAATTGAGAAGTAAATGGAACGGACCATACACCATCATCGATACGTCGACTCATGGAGCAATCACACTCCAGGACGACGGAGGTAATATATTCAAGGTAAATGGTCAACGTCTTAAAATTTATCTTGAGCCCGAAGAAAATAAAGATTTCGATGTCATGCACTTAATTGATTTAAATATCTTTTCTTGACCTCTGCATCGAAATATCCTACCATACCCCTTGAATAAAATCTATACCTTTCCCAATAAAGGTCCACGAAAAACAGAAAGGCCAGAGCCTGCCAAGGCAGGTCGGCCGACCTGGCTACCAGGGTCGGCCGACCCCCTCTGGCCGCCTCTGCCTTCCATCCTTTGCTCATTCTGCCATCCAGGCTTTCCTTGTCTCGTCCAGCTATGTTTTGGAAATAAATCCTTCGTTTCTTCGCCGGGAGAGGGGAAACCACTATAAATACAACCCATTGCACCCCCTCTCATTCATCTCTTCTAAAGCTCCACTCCTTGAACCAAAACCTTCACCTCAGCCATGAGCAACGTGTACAACCCTTCCTACTTCCTTAACATGGAGGAAATCGATGAGCCTTCATCCAAACGCGCGAAGAAGGAAGGAACCTTATCTTGGCTCTCCGAGGAAGAGCATGTGAGCAAGTACGCCAAGGCTCTTGACTTGGCTTGCGAAAAAATCATAGATCTAGAGCTTCACATCGCTACGGTGAAGATGGAAAGAGATGAAGCCAGGCACCTCTCAATTTGCCTCACTGATGGAGGGGCAGATTGCTGCAGGGCCTTGAAGGCGATAGAAGATGCGAAGGAAAAACTTAGAAACAATAAAGAATAAATAGAATAAGAATAGGCGCATTCGTTTTCTCTTGTTTATTTCCTTTTATCAATTATTTCCCTTCCAATTGTAATGCGCCTATCAGTTTTAAAATTCAATCAATGATAGTGCTCCCCGGGCTTGCATACCGGTAGAGCAATATTTGTGTTTCCATATTTTTGTCGTTTTTGAAGGAAACAGGCAAAAAGGCAAGTGTGGGGGGGGGGGGGGGGGGGGGGGGACATCGCCATATCTGGAACAATCACGACCAAATCATCCAGAATCATACGAGGCAACTCAGGAACGTCCACCATGCGAAATATCAGAACCAGTGGGGTCCAGGCCAGGTCGGCCGACCCCACCAGGAGGGTCGGCCGACCCCTGGTGGTCCCCACCAGGCTCCAGCCTCCTCCTGCCTCCTGAGTTTGCACCACACTTTCACTTTTTGCCTGCTACACCGTCAAGTTTATTCTGATAATCTGAAAATTAAATAAAACTTGACGCACTAATCTTTTGGGAAAATCTTAATTGATTTATCTTATGCCCACAACTCTACCTCTCACATTCATGGACTTGCACACTTGTTATTTCTCGCTTCATCGCTGAATGCTTGTGAACACCTTATCATTAGGAACCCATGTTTTTCCTAGATAATTGGCATGTGAGATATGGTTTGTCGAAATGATCTTTGCTTAACCTTCAAGTCCTTGGGAATTTATCTTTATGAAAATCGAAAAGTCCATAGTATGATGCTCCTCACTTGATTTACATTTTCCTACCAAGGCCAAGAACTCTACATAAACACTTTGATAGCCTATAGCTGCTAGTTGTCGATTTGAGCTTTGTCAAATTCTTGGACCCTAGTGAGAAGCTTGTCATACTCTTTTGATCAAGATCACGTACACTCCACCTCACATGCTACACTTCTACACTGGAAGTTGAGCAACATTCCATCATCCATCCACCAAATAAATACTCCAAAAATCTTTGTTACCTTTCTCTCTCAAAAATATCAATGGAGACATGGCTATGCAAAAAGAAAAAGAATAATCCCTGCTCATACAAAAGTAGAGCATGATGCAAAAGGGAAGAAAAAGAAAAATGGAGAAAAAGAAGAAAAAGTATGATAGCCATGTCCTCCTCAAAAGTTCAAAAAGAGAGAGGAGGTAACATCATAAAAAGGAGTACAAATATTTTTCCACTTCATACCACCACACACATGCACATCTTGATCAGATTGTATGACTTGATTTCTCCATTGGATCCAGTCTTTGACTTAGCAATAAAAGAGACACTAGTATGCTCCACTTTACCCTACCTTGAGCTCCACAAAAGCCTGATCAAATACAAGGAGGGAAGAGGCAAAATCATGGCCCTTGAGAGGAAAATACATAAACACCATGAGCGACTTGAGAGAGTCATTTGAGGAGCAGAAACTATGTTTTTATTTCTGAAAATTATGCAAAAATCCCAAGGTACTTGACAGGGAAGGCGAGGTGATTTGAGACATGACCGTTCCACTTATCAATCATCCAAGGAATACATGTTAGACACCTCAAAGTTCACAGGTATGAAGTGTGGCTTGCAATAACTTGTGTGCAGGCTTTCATTTATGAGGATGAGTATCTCCCGCCTTATGCTCGCAACTTTACTCGAGGACGAGCAAAGAGCTAAGTGTGGGGGAGTTGTTGACGGCTCTTAGACCCAATATTTACCCGTCAACTAGCTGCGCTTTTTATAATAAAACAATCACCAAAGGTAGACTTAGGTCTTTAAACTAATGATTTCCACGAGTCTTGGTGAATTTGTGAGTGCAGCTACAATTCATAGAAAAACGGGGAAAAGGAAGCATAAAAGGCCCAAGTTAGAAACACCAATTTTCCCCGGAATAAAGAATTCCTCTCTTGAAGCCCAAAATCCAAATATCCTGGCTTCAACTCCACCCACAGTAGGTGGATCAGAGGACAACACAGCCCAAGGAAGCAGCACGAGGAAGACCAGGCCCAGAGGGGCCCACCAGGGGTCGGCCGACCCCAAACCCTAGGTCGGCCGACCTGTGGTGGAGGCCCCCCTGGCCCATCTTTTTACGTCGGTTCGCCACCGCCTTCCAGAGGTCGGTTCCACCTGCAATCAATGCCCCCAAAGTCAGGAACCGCCTCAAGTTGCCGACCTTCTTGGGCTATAAATAAAGGGTACCCCCTCCTCCAAAGCACATCACAAGACACAAGTCATTCCACTCCCATCCAGGCCAAGGGCCTCTTGTACAGTAGTAGAATAGAGGAGAGGGCAAGGATCAAGGAGAGGGATAGCTTTCCTTTGGTTATTTCCTTATCTTGTACCCTTGGCGGATATTTATCTTATTAATAGTTCATCGTTCGTTCTTCGTTCGTTCGTCGTTCGTTCATCGTTCTTCGTTCGTTCTTCGTTCGTTCTTAGTTCGTTCATCGTTCGTCGTTCGTTCGTCGTTCGTTCATAGTACGATCGTTGTTCTTATTCGTAAGATTAGTATTCGTGGTGATATTGATCTAGCGAGCTTTACATACTAGTCGTTATTCTTGTTATACTTGTTTACGGGATCATCGCTCCGCGAGGGGTGCTCTAGCCTTCCAGATTGGTACCAGGACCGGGGTTAGAGTAGTAATCGACGGCGTAGACGTGGTGTCTAGGCTAGAGGTTACCTTTGTTTGCAGCGTGCCCTACGGTTTGTAGAGGTAGGCGGCAGGTGGTGACAGCCCTGTCCGTCCCTTGTAATCCTCCACGTTCGGGTTCGTCGTAGAGCTACAGGCTGGCGTGACTTGGCAGACCAGGTCTATACCAGTGCCCGAAGTAAACAAGTAAAACTTGAGTGGGATCGTCCTGCGGGACAACTAGATCTTTATTCATCCTCTCAATCCTATACTACTACCAGTCTTGTTGTCCTTGGGTAGAACTAACCTTGCTGCAGATTATCACCGTTCCTTGGGAAAATAAATATGAAGTGCTACAACGGTATTCCGTGCGCTTGCGGATTTATTCGTGGTTTAAGAAATACCAACAGTCTCCAACCACGCTCTAAAGGTGTACACCCTATCAAGGAGGTGGACTTATTGTCCGCCAAGCTCGACCTCGTCACGAAGCGCTTAGACCTCTTCAACACGCATGGTAGTGTTCGTTCACTTGACTCACGCATTACGTGTGAGGAATGTGGCAACACTGGCCATATGGGGGAGGATTGCCCCAACCATACCCATGAAGAAGTATTCTACATGAACAACAACAAATGGGTATCGTCCAAGTGGGGGTCAAGGTTTTAACCAAAATCGCCAATCTTATCAAGGAGGTAATAATTTCTCTGGTTTTAATAATCAGCCTTCTTTGAAAGATTTGGTTTATGGCCAAGCTAAAATCAACGAATCAATCAACAAAAAGCTTGCTGCCAATGATCAGAGTTTAGAGAGTTTAAATTCAAAAATAGAAGGTCTTTCTTCCGCCGTTAAAAATCAGTTGAGCTTTAATAAAATGATAGAAACTCAAATAGCTCAGCTTGCTGCTCTTGTTCCTACTTGTGAAAATGTTAATGCGGTCACCACGAGGGGAGGCAAGTCCACTCGCGACCCGCCATATCCTAACCATGCAGGGAAGAATAGGAACGAACAAGAAGAAGAAGAAGGACCATCTAAAAATCAAGAAAAAGAAGAAAGTGAGCCTAAGGAAGATAACGGGAGGCAAGCACCATTGGACTTCCAAGATACAAACATCATGCCATTCCCACACCGCACCAAGAAGCGGAATGTGGATGAGCAGTTCGCTCGATTTGTTGAGACGATTCAGAAGATTCATGTCAACGTGCCCTTAATGGATATGATACAAGTACCCACCTATGCACGTTATCTCAAGGACATCCTCAACAACAAGCGACCCTTGCCCACCACAGAAATGATCAAGCTCACTGAGGAGTGTAGCGCTGCTATACTCAACAAACTTCCTGAAAAGAAGAAAGATCCTGGATGTCCCACCAGATCATGCTCCATTGGGACATACCACTTCAACAATGCTCTATGCGACCTTGGGGCAAGTGTTAGAGTGATGCCAAGGAGGTCTTTGATCAATTGAGCTACACTGACTTAACTCCTACACCCATGCGGCTGCAACTAGCGGATTCTTCCATCCGCTACCCGGCGGGCATAGCCGAAGATATTCGGTGAAAATCGGGGGTAGCTTCATCCCCGTCGACTTGTGGTGCTGTTGGCGGTTCTTATACGATAAAATTAAATTCATTAATTTCGCAAGCGCACGGATCACCATTGTAGCATTTCACCTTGGAGTATTCCAGGGTTATCGTATTTATATTTCCGCAGGGAAGTAGAGCGAAAGGGAGCTAAATAATAGCAATGCATTGGATAATTTGGAGAAAGAATAATGTATCAAACTATACTTGAGACGGGGGTAAGATAGGCATGATAGATATGGGTGGCACACACATCCTCAAATCCGAAGTGATAAAAGAAATAAATCGTAGTATACATTTGGGAGAGCAACGAGATAGAGTTAAGGCTACCTGTATGTTTATCTATTATTTACTCTTCCTAGCAGTCAAGTCTACAAAGATTATCTACTCTAGCTAAGCTCATACACATACAAGTCATGTCGTTTCGGGGCACACACGTGCTAGGTTAACCGATGATGCTAGTTTAAACCTAGGGAACCGTATGCTATAATTAAGACCCTGCTGAGTCCAACCCGGACGTGGTGGATTACAGAGACCGGTGCAGTTGTCACATACACTCGCGGCTACCATCCTCCGTGGGGTTGGGTGCCAAACGTGCATAGGCCAAGTTCTAAGCGCCATGCTTACAACCCGCCTAGAGGAACTACTCTTGATCAACGGAGCAGTCCTATTTAAGAATGAACAAGCACAGATTTCACACGACGTCATCTCCGACGAAGGCACTCTCTCGTACTTGCTATTCCAACAATCACGAATCCCACAACAAGACTTCTACGAGCACTTACTTAACGAATAAATAAACTAAATAGAAAAGAACTACTAAAAGAAATAAATAAAGATAAAACTAATTATATATTAAATAAAATAATATCTCAAAAGAGTAAGGATACAATGAACTATACCGAACTCCGAGAAGACTCCGGAAGCCCAAGAGAGCTCTCACTCTACTCTACTCTACTCCAACTCTCAAAGCTATTACTAAACTAAACTAATGAACACTTGGAAGAAGTGTGATGGTGCGAGTTGCTTCTGAGGCCGGGGGGTCCAATTTATAGCTTGCAATGGCGGTGGGAGCACCCTGGCCGAAGCTGGAGAGGCGGTGGCGCCAAAGTCGGCCGGCCGGCCTAGGGGGGTGGCCGGCCGGCCGTCCCCTATGGCGGTTTGCCACCGTCTTAAGCGTGGACGCTCCAGATCACTCCCTGAAGGCGGTCTGAAGGTCGGCTCCTCGCTGGGGTCGGCAGAATTGCAGTGGGGGCCAAGTTTAGGCCCAAATGGCCCACCTTCTAGAATGGCGGTGCAAATCTGCTGGGCTGGCCTTGAATTATGTGTTGTGGATTAGTTTCCAGCCCACTAGAGGAAGTCTGGGGCCTGCGGCCACCAGGTGGGGCCGGCCGGCCAGGGAAATTCCCTGGCTGGGCCCACTTTTCTCCATTATTCACTCCTGCATCCAAATATCCACCAAAACCTGTGGAGTAGCATTATTCCTATCTACTATGCACAAAATCTTGGTGTTATGCATTTATTTACCGGTAGGGTGGCGGTCAAATCATGGTTTAACGACCGCCAACAACCTCCCCAAGCTTAAACTTTGCTCGTCCCGAGCAAACTCAACTCAGGGTACCGGCGGATCAGGAGTTACAAAGAAGCGCCCCATGGGTAATAAAGATGCAACAACATACTCCCTAAACAGTGGTAAGTTTACGAGAGCACAAAATATTCATGAGTGTTGCAAAAATCGTGGGGCTTATATGTCACACCTTGTCATGCAGCATTGAGGACTAG
Organism: Eragrostis nindensis; assembly: GCA_012490785.1. Taxonomy (NCBI): domain Eukaryota; kingdom Viridiplantae; phylum Streptophyta; class Magnoliopsida; order Poales; family Poaceae; genus Eragrostis; species Eragrostis nindensis. The sequence goes on along the minus strand of JAAXCT010000577.1, from coordinate 65,356 downwards.
AACGGCATTTTCGGACAAGTACACAATTCTAGCAGGTATGCATCCAGAGTTTTTATGTGCTGCAAGGTAAGGTGCAAAAATTCTCCTTCGTTTTGGCAGGCACTTCTCTTACCAGCCAATGTGAGTCTATTCCTACAAGCTTCACTCATCCTACCTTCTACCAAATGAGGCTTTGTATGTGGAGCTTGGTAAGGAATGCACAAATGTCATGCATTTATTGTAAAGCTAAAGAATGAGTCTCAATCAACATAGCAACTCCATTTATTTTGGTCATAGGAAATGATGTGATGGAGGGGGAGAAAATGAACTCACACATTGGTCCTTTATTTTGCTCAAGATGTTTATGATAAGAACCATATAGCCATTGACTTTTGTCATGCAACCATGGATTTTTTTTTTTGACTACTCCATGGTGCAAGGGGCCATAAATTTTGAATGGTTCAAGGAAACATTTTGAAATATTCTTGAGCATTTTGGATGGACCAAAAGTTTTGCAAACTCTGAAAAATGTTTGGTTGATTTATCCAAACATTCCCCTTTTATATTGGTGTAGAGAAATTTTCGAAAACACACGCGAAGGAATTATGACCAAAATTAGGAGTGCTTAGTTTCAAGAGTACATCAAACCTTAACAAAACTCAATACATAAACAAATGGCTATGAGTGGGGCTGTTTCGAATATTATGATATGGCTCTGGTAGGTAAATAAATCCTCACACTAAGAGAAGTGTGCCAAAACAGAAGGGTTTTAGGTACTTGCAGCAATTCAAGAAAAACATCTCTGGATGAAACCATACTAAGAAATTGCAATAAGTCCTAATCATGCCATATCACAATCCACAATGCTCAGACTTGGTGTAACAAATGCAACCCACGGAAATAAGCAAGACTCATGATGTGATCCTGCTCAAATAAAAATAACACGTATGTCGGGAGTAGAGGTTGCATCTATGCGACACATGGGAAGCTAATTTGTAACTCGATCATCATTTCCCTTATGCGTAGCATAACACCAAGATTCTAGCATTTATTCGAAACAGGGAGTTTATTATTTATTAAGAAAGTTAGGAATACTTACCTGGGGGTCCTCCCCAAGCTTGAGTCTTTGCAAGACTCGAGCTTGTATTGAACTCCTTCTTACCTGGGGGCCCTCCCCAAGCTTGAGTCTTTGTAAGACTTAAGCTTGATTCAGGCTCTTCCTCCTCCTTCTTGACCTGCAAAAAAGAGTGAGGATGATACAAGTGGCTAGCCCCTAATGAGCATCGCCGAGAATCCTATTATTTTGTTGTTTTTAATTTTTCAAATTTTATTTGTTTTTATGGTTTATGAAAAAGAAAAACAAGTGCTAGGCCTAGCTAGGATAACGATTGGGATGGCCTCCCAATCGGAGGGCTCTCATTTTTACGTCTTTGAGCTTGACGGTCTCCATGTCTTCAACTTGTTTGGACCTCGCTCGCTGGGAATCTGGCGAGGTAGAGGTTCCTTCTTTCTTCCGCCACACTTTGGTTGTCTTCTTTGTGTTGGTGGCGGCGACCTTTTCTTTAATAGGCGCCTTTGTTGTACTCTCGTCGGTCGATACCGTAGCTGCCTTCTTCTTCCTTGAGCGCCTTGCTCTTCTCTTCTTAGGCGATTGTGACTCGCCTACTCCTTCTTGCGGGGGAGGAGTAAGAGGGGCTTGAGGTGTGTTTGGCGGCTGAGGCATCCTCCTTGGAGTCCTCCAATAATTTGCTGGCCTTCTTGCATTCTCTCTTGCCAGATAGTTTCTCATGTATGCAATGAGCTTGTCTGGCTGTGGCATGGGTGGAGTAATCTCAATCTTCTCCACTTCCCTTGGGTCCTTTCCATATATGACCCGTACTTGCTTGCATTGCTCAACCTTGGGTTTGAAGTTGAACGTCTCTTCCCTGCCGTTGAAGTCCAAGTGGATCTCTCCTGCCCCCACGTCGATGTTGGCGTTGGTGGTGCTCAAGAACGGCCTCCCAAGGATGAGAGGGGTCTTGACATCCACCTCCATGTCAAGCACGACAAAATCGACGGGAACGAAGAGATTTCTGATCTGCACGGGAACTTCTTCGACAATCCCCATGGGCAGGCGTAGTGATCCATCTGCAAGCTGGAGCTTCATGGTCGTTGGAGATAATGGATGGTTTAACCCATCGTACATCGCCTTCGGCATGATGCTCACGCTCGCCCCTAAGTCACATAATGCCCGAGCGAAACACCGGTCGTTGACCAAACACGGAATGGTTGGCCATCCGGGATCTTTTCTGATCACATCCTTGGGGAGTGCGGCATCCAAGTCGCTCTCTTCACACCTGATGGTTATTGCATTCACACTCTCCTTGGGATTAACTTCTGGTTGCCCAGGAAGTTTACCCGCACGAGGAGACTGCACAGCTGAAGCTATTTGCGCAATTTGCGTTTCTAGCATCTTGTTATGGCTTAGCTGATTTTGCAGAGCAGTGCTGAACGACTCTAGCTTGGCATCTATGCTCTCTAAAGCCTTGTATCCATCCGTTAAAAGCCAAAAACAATTTTGCATGTTGGAACTTTTCTCTGACATCTCCTTTTTATGATTTTTGAAAAATTTGAATTCGAGGCACCCTTTTATTTAGAAATCTTTTTGGGCAAATAATTTTGAGGATTTCTGTACATAGCAACCGTGGTCATCACCAATATGGCCGTTGGGGCCTGTGGGCCAAAACAGGGAAGCAAGTGGGCCCCACAGGGGGTCGGCCGACCCCAGTACCCAGGTCGGCCGACCCATGGTGGCCGTTGGGCGCGCTCCCTTTGCCCCAACGGTCACCTGTCCTCTCCTCTTTTCAAAATGAGCCGTTATGGCTAGTCCATATAAGGAGGTGGCCGGCCATTGCTCTCTCCCTCTCATTCACTCTCATTTCCACTCCTCAACTCACTCCATTGCTCACAAGTGCTCCATTGTGCTCATTTGGTTCTTGCCCAAAATTCTGCAAAAAATATTTCTCTCTTAGTTTGCTTTGCAGTTTTGATTTGGTTTGATTTTCCGAGTTGCGTTTTCTCGCTTGCAAGAGCACCGATGGTTTCATTGATTGGTTTTCACTCTCATAACCCGTTCGGAGTTTTCGTTCTGCATTCTTGCTCAACCTCGTTGTAGCATGAAGCGCGCGGGAAGGCCGTTCGCCTCGCTGTTCCGGTCCGGGAGCACAAGCTCGGGCTCATCTCGACCTCGCACTCGCGCCCGCACCGCCACCGAGCAAGTGTCAAGCCCTCAACATGAAGCCGCAGCAGATGAACAAGCCAACACCGAGCATCGTCTTCTCGTCGACAACGACCTCGACTTGGTGGGCGACGACGAGATGAGCGCCCCACGAAGGCCTCCGACTCCGTACATTTGCTCCTATGCGAGCATTTGGTCCGGAACTGCTACAAAGATTGGTATGGATGCTGAATTTTCTCGAGTATTTAAAGCAATAGGGTGGATAAGTTTGCATGTGTAGATGAGCAGGGTTCCCGCTTACTTACACTACAGTTTTTATGCACCCTACGCGTGGTAGATTGTTGACGGCTCTTAGACCCAAAATAAACCGTCAACTAACTGCACCTTTTTACCCTCAATTCAAACACCAAAGGTAGACTTAGGTCTTGAAACTAATGATTTCCACAAGTCTTGGTGAATTTGTGAGTGCAGCTGCATTTCATAGGGGAAAAACGGGGAAAGAAAGCATAAAAGGTCTACTCTGGAAACACCGATTTCCCCGGAAATAAGATATCTCCCCAAAAGCCCAATATCAAGGAGATATGAAGAAAGATCATCTCTTGGAGATCCTCAATAATGGCAGAGAGATATGGATCCACAAATCAATCCAAATCACATTAAGGATATTCCAGAGGATACACCACTCCGAGAAATCAGCATCGGCAGCCGAGCAAGATAGGATCAAACGTCCTACGGAAACTTAACCAAATTGGGCCATAGCACCAAGATCACTCGATGGGACATCAGGAGGACCCCTTGGCAAAAGCCCAAGACCAAATGGGCAAGGGGGGTCGGCCGACCCCAAACCCTGGGTCGGCCGACATGCTACAATGGCCCCACTGGGCCATCTTTTTATGGCGGTTCCCAACCGACGTACCAAGGTCGGTTGTGCCTGCAATCAATGCCCAAAGGCGGTGGAGGACCCCCAAACCGACCTACCAAGGCTATAAATAAAGGGGTACCCCCCCCCCTCCTTTCAACACACAACACAAGACACAAGTCATTCCACTCCCATCCAGGCCAAGGGCCTCTTGTATAGTAGTAGAGTAGGAGAGAGGGCAGGGGAGAAGAGAGGGGTAGTCCTCCCTTTGTGAGGACTTAGCCTAAATCTTGTACCTTGGCGGATGGATATTATCTTATTAGTAGTTTTTCGTTCGTTCTTCGTTCGTTCGTCGTTCGTTCTTCGTTCGTTCGTCGTTCGTTCATCGTTCGTCGTTCGTTCATAGTTCATTCGTTGTTCTTATTCATAAGTTAGTATTCGTGGTGATATTGATCTAGCGAGCATTGTTTACTAGTCGTTATTCTTGTTATACTTGTTTGCGGGATCATCGCTCCGCAAGGAGTGCTCTCGCATCCTGAATCAGTACCAGGACCGGGGTTAGAGTAGTAATCGACGGCATAGACGTGGTGTCTAGGCTAGAGGTTACCTTTGTTTGCAGCGTGCCCCACGGTTTGTAGAGGTAGGCGGCAGGTGGTGACAACCCTGTCTGTCCCTTGTAATCCTCCACGTTCGGGTCGTCGTAGAGCTACAGGCGGCTGGCGTGACTTCTGTCCCTTGTAATCCTCCACGTTTGGGTTCGTCGTAGAGCTACAGGCTGGCGTGACTTGGCAGACAGGTCTATACCAGTGCCCGAAGTAGACAAGTAGAGCTTGAGTGCGACCATCCTAGGGATAACTAGATCTTTATTCATCCTCTCAATCCTATACTACTATCGTTCTTGTGGGTCCTTGGGTAAAATAACCTTGCTGCAGGATACCTCCGTTCCTTGGGGAAAACAAATACGATGCCTTAGAATACTCCCGGGTGAAGTGCTACAACGGTATTCCGTGCGCTTGCGGATTTATTCGTGACGTAAGAAATACCAACAAGCATTTCTGGCGCCGTTGCTGGGGAACGATTGCTATCTCTGCTGCGAACCAGGTTTGCCCTCGTACTGTATCCTTTCACCTTTTTCCTTTACCATCATATAAAAAAAAAATCACCATCTGTTCTTTCCATCCTTTCACACCTTCACCTATCCACTTAAAAAAAAAATACCAAAAACATTTATCATGGAGCCACAACCTACAATCCAATCATTCTCTGCTCTTAGAGCCACCTTTATCATCACAACCAGTTTGTTCAACAAGCTATGAGCTTTGCCCCAGTTTTATTGCATTGATCAAAGGTTTATCTTTCTCTGGTCTTAAAAATGAAAATCCTTTTCAACACTTGCGAGATTTTGAGCAATTGTGTGCATGCCGATTGATCAATGGCATGACACATGAAACCTTAAAGTTGACATTGTTTTCCTTCTCCCTCAATGGGAAGGTGAAAAAATGGTACACTTACACCGCTAAGAGAGTGAACGGCGATTGGAAAGAACTGCGAGACAAATTTTGTCTAGCATTCTTCCCGTATCCCGTATCACTGCTCTACGAGCGGAAATAATTAACTTTTGCCAAGAAGAGGAAGAGACCCTTAGTGCGGCATGATGGATCCTGTTCTGTTCATTAACAGATTCCGGCCCAGAGTTATTGCTCCTAGAACCCGTTCTTTTTCAACACTTTTATTCGGGGTTGAGCAAAAACACTGCACTTTATCTTGACACAGCTGCTGGTGGTTCTTTTTCCATAAGACCATAGCGGAAGCAAAAGAGCTTTTAGAAATAATCGTCGAAAGCACACCTTTTTCCGCTGAAACACTTGAGAAGCCGGAGTCAAAGGGTGAGGAACTCATTGTGGAAACACAACAAAAGGTGTCTACCTTGGTAGACCAATATCCGAGTCCTCATCCGATTCACGAACGATGAAAGAGGACGAAAAAACCTTTGGAGTTCCCATCCAAGTTTGGGGATGATATCCTTGGAGGTTACGGAAACACCTCGAACTCTTCCAATCAAAAACCACCAGCCTCTACATCACCCCCCAAACCACAAATGATGGAGGAGGAAGAAGAAAAAGAACCCTTTGAGTATCCGATGTTTGAGGAAAAATATTTGAAGATTATGGGAATACCTCGAATTACACTTGGGTAAAGAAACCACCTCCTTCTCCTCCCGATCCACCAAAAGAACCTTTTTACAAGGAGGATCCAAAAGAAAATCTTGGGAAAACTTCTTTCACCACCATCACTCAAAATCCTTTGGTGAAACCCACCTCGATCATTCACCACTCGAGCAAGTAAAGTTCATATCTCCATTCATATCACCCGATCTTGCTCTTCATGAGGATGAGGAGTTTTCCAACAAAGAAGAGGACAAAAAGGAAGAAACACTTCAAATCCAACGATCCTCTTCTTCTGCCTCGCTTGAGTTTTTTCCCTCTGGCCCTCCTTCCACCATTCTGATGATCAAGAACTTCTAAAAGAAAATCCTTCGGCCATGGAATTTCTTGAGGCATCGACTCTAGAATCCAAAGATGAATCTTTGAATGAGCATGAGAGCTTCTTCTTTGAACAACGTTTTGATGCATGCTCGTATCATGAATCTCTAGAGTCAAGCATCGTTAGTTTCAAAACCATGCATGAGGCCTACAACCACCATAAAGCTCTCTTTTGCTACATGTTTATAGAATGGTTGTAGATGCTTTCATTTATCATAAATATTGCAAATCTCGTGGTTGCATTTGTGGCACTAACCATGCAGAACATTCTCCGGGACTATATTACCAAGAACATGATGGAGAAAGTCTTGCTCATCTGACTTAAAATGATGATGCCCTTGCCGACAGGAGAAAATCGGTAGTTATCTCATATTTGCTTCTTCCATTTGATTTCTCTTTCAACATGCATATTTGATTTTCCCCTGATTTGCATCCATGTTTTTTTGAATTTTCACTTGCATTGTTTGCATATTTTCTTTATCCAAAAAAAATACTACATATTTGCTTTTCACTTGCATTCTTGCATGTCTGGATTTTTCCAAATCATGTTTGGGATTTTTCAAACCGCTTTAAATTTTGCATGTTAAAAGAAAAAAATACTTTCCAAAAAAAATGTGTTTCATTTATTTTGAGAAAATAAATTTAGGAAAACGAATTTGAGACAACTTCTGTTAGAAAGAGCTTTGAGAAAAAAAAAAAAAAGGAATTTCTTTATACTGGAATGCAAGGGTGTTTGAACTTTTCAAGTTCATTTCTTTTTCACTCAAACCCTTATAAAATTCTTGCTCTCGCATTTCTCCAAGTTTTCATTGTTTTGTCTCAAGTTCAAGAAAAGATTTTCTTTGTCCTTTTTGGTTTTTCCATTGCATGCCGGGAGTTTCCCAAAATAAGTTTTCTCAGGTTGGAAGTTTTCCAATTCTTCTTTTTATTTTCTATTTGAAAAAAACATTTTATTTCTTTTGAGAATAAATGGAAAATGGAATAAGACAACTTTTTGTTGGAATATGTTTTGAGCAAAATTTTGGCGGAATTTTGGCACAACTCCTATTGACTTTTTCATAGCCATTGGGGAGTGTTGGCCAAATTGGATTTCATTTGGATACAAGGGTGCTTGGACTCTTCAATCTCAATTCATTTTCACTCAAGCACCGTCACAAACATAATTCTTGCTCACAATTTCTCAATTTCAAGAAAAATATTTCCATCTCTTTTGTTTCTTCCATTTGCATTTTTGGAGGTTTCCAAAAATAATTCTCGCTGGGACTTCCTCCAATTTTTTTCTTTTATTCTCCTTTGAAAATCATTCTCTAAAAAGAAATAAATTTGACACAAACTCTTTTTGGTTTTGCCTCAAACTTAAGAAAAAGATTTCCTTTTCTTCTTCGGTTTGTTTGAATGCTTTGAGTTGCGAAAAAAAAAGCCTTCAAGGGAAACCCACGGAGATCCACATTATTTACACTAACGTAACCCGTTCTCGAGTTTGCTCTTGAGTTCTCGCTCTTATGTGCAGCTACGAAATGGGCCAACAAGTGGCTCATCGAAGCGTTGAAGAAGGCGACAAGCTCAAACCCAAGTCACTCTCGATGTGACACATATTCGTACCTCTCATCGAGCTCATGCCTAGCTCAAGAGGGTTGGCACGAAGAGCTTCAAGAAGATCCCATGGAGGTGGACCACGATGAGAACAACACGTCGAGACTGCTCTCTCACACCAATCCATCTTGGTGTGCGATGAGGAGATGCAAGCCTACAACACTCATGGAACCGTGTCCATGCTCACACATGAGTATGTGACTCGGAATTGCTGCACAAAACAGGTATGAATGTTAACTTTGCCAATGATGAGAAGCCATAGGGTGAGATGAATTTGCTTGTGTGGTGAGAAGGTTCCTTCTTACTTGCCATGCAGTTTTTATGCACCCTGCTAGTAGTAGACAATGGTTTTACTCTTCGGTTTCTTGCTGAACGAGTATCACGCGCTTTCATGAAACAATCTTAGTCTGCTATTAGGTTTCCATAAGCATTGCCTGCTTGAGCTTGTTTCTCAACTCCTAATCTGCAAGCATGCTCTTTGGCAAAGTGTCACATTCCACCTTGTGCTTGATGCATGAATGGCTTGCTATGACTTGTGTTCCTTAAGACGATCATTTGACCTTTCTATGAGGAATGAGCTTAGAATCTGCTACCATGGTTTACAACTTAAGAATCTCCCTCTGCAATGCATTGGCAATGGTTAGAACTTTTCAAGCATCAAGGACCTGTTGAGTTGTTGACGGTCCTTAGACCCAGTTTTTGACCGGTCAATTAGCTCTATAAATAAGGGAAGAACTAACACTTACTACTTGCATATTGTTATCAAATAACCTATTTCCACGTGTACCTCTAGATTTGGATCTGCAGGTGGAAAACAGGGATTTCCAGGTGTAAACAAGGCCCAAGGCGACGATTCCAACACGTCCATCAAACGACGCTCGCCGCGGAATATAATTCAAGGATTAAAGGCCCAGAACCTACCAGAATATCAATGAGGCCACGCACCTGATAAGAAGCTTAAAGACCAGAGGGAAGGCACCTGCCCAGGCCAGCCAGGAGGGGCCAGGCCTGGGTCCGGCCGACCCCAAACCTGGGTCGGCCGACCTGGCAAGGTGGCCCCCTGGGTCCACTTTTCTATGGCGGTTCAAAACCGACCTTAGGAGGTCGGTTCCACCTGCAATTAATGCCACCGACCTACGGAACACCTCAACTCCACCGCCTTTGAAGGGGCTATAAATAAAGGGGTACCCCCCTCCTTAGAAGACACAACACAAGAGGCTCATTCCATCCTCTCACATCCAGAGCTAGGGGCCTCTAGTTAGGCTTAGGTGAGTAGTTGGGCTGCCCTTTTGGCTCCCAAGTCCCTTGGAGAGTTTTGGGGTGGGGTAAATTCCCTTGTATCCTTTACTCTCTTTGTAAGACTTATTTCCTTATCAATGGAATTCATCGTTTTGTAGTAGTTATGTACTTATGTAGTTCATCGTTCATCCTTGATCTTGGATGAACGTTCTTCGTTGTTCATGTTCGTTCATCGTTCATCGATGTTTGTTCATGATCGTTCATACGTTCGTCGTCGTTCGTTCATACTCGATCACGGTTAACGATGATCGTTCTTCATCGTTCATCGTTCGTCGCTGTTCTTGAGCGACGAACGCCCATGCTTAACGTAGTGCTAGCTTTGATCCTTTGTCTAAGTAATCGCTTGCTAGACCTAGTTGTTCCTTTTGCCTAGTCATCGGGTCATTGTCTTGCAAGAGTGCTCTAGGTTTATCGCCTTGCGAGGTGCTCGAGGGATCTAGAGTTGTAGTTAGTTACGCTAGCATGGTGCTAGGGCTTCCTTTCCACCCTTGGATGCGTGTTCGTGCCCCACGGTTTGTAGAGGTAGGCGGCAGGTGGTGACAGCCTGTCCGTCCTTGTAATGCTCCACGTTCGGGTATGGCGTAGGAGTATATATGAAATGTCCAGAGATTGGGGCAGACTCTGATCGCTGGATCTCCCGATGATGGCATGGCAGTAGAACAGCTTAGTCTTGGCTTGTGTGCAGCTTAGGCTATAGGTAGATGCTACGCACGCTACTTGACGATGTACATTAGGAGTAGCAGTTCTTCTTACTTAACCCTAGTCTAGCTTAGAGCCGCCTCTCGCCTTTTGTCAGATAGTGGAACTGCCTGCTGTGTGTATCGCACTATCCTCTATCCATTTACTGCTGTACCCCTGCATTTGGATATTGGTAATGATCTATCATTTGTAACACCATGAGTATAAGTACACACTTGTCAACCACGTCTTCCTTTGGGAAAAATATAAATAACGATACCCTGGAATACTCTCCGGTGAAATGCTACAACGGGTTATCCGTGCGCTTGTGGATTATCTTTTATGATTAAATACTAATAATACATATCTGGTACTCGTTGCTGGTTGTGGATTATTATGTATCCTAAGCTAGTAACTTAACCCCAGGTATTCTAGCGCCGAACCGGGAATATTCACTCTAGGCCTAAGCAGCCTAAGGGGGTGTTTTCTGTCTGGTGTAAGAAATACCAACAAGCATTTCTGGCGCCGTTGCCGGGAAGACAATTGTGACAAGTGTATACAATGATTACTCATGATTACACTTGATGTTATACCTCCAACGGATGGAGATCTCTTACCTCCTTCTATGAAGACTACTACAACATGTATGAACCGGGTCTTGCCGGTGGTGCTCACTATCTCCTTCTTGACATGTATGATGAGTTCTACAAGAAGAGTGAAGAAACTTGGCTTGAGTGTTGGAAGAGGCTTCTCATATTGTTTGCAAGAGTCAATTCTTTTGAAGGGAAGGATAAGGTTAGTGATGAGCATGCAATAAGGATGATGGTGTCGCTCCTCCCCTATCATCGGAAGATCTATGTCCTAAATGATATTGGTGATGATATTGATCGGATGCCTCTCAAGGAAGCTATCTTAATTGCCTTATCCTATGAGCATCAAATGTACAACATCCTTGAGTACTTCAATGGAAGTGATGAAGTGGGAAGATTTCAAGCCTATCCTCTTGGGAACCATGTTCTACACTTGGGATATGATCGGAGTGAGTGGAGACACAATGGTGTCACCAAGGCAATGATTGACGCCTTGGATGCTTTGGACTTGGACTTTCTCAATGGAGTTCCTATGGCCTACATCAAGAGCAAGCAAGAGGTAAATGATATGTCAATTGATTCTCATGATACTAACACTCCTCTTTGCTTGATGGCTACTTCCAAGGTGAACTACAAGATTGGTGGCAAACATTGGGTGTTGGATAGTGGGTGCACTCAACACATGACCGGTACTTCATCCATCTTCACCAACTTGGAAGAAAATGAAGATCATGACAAGGTCACATTTGGGGACAACTCCAAGCACAAGGTGAGAGGTCTTGGTAAGGTGGCTATCTCAAATGACCTCTCTATCTCTAATGTATTGCTTGTTGAGTCCCTAAATTTCAATCTTCTATCCGTTGCTCAAATATGTGATCTTGGCTTTTCTTGTAACTTTGATGCTAATGGGGTGGTTCTTCATAATGATGCTATGGGTCTCACTATCAAGGGCTTTCGTCATAATAATCTATATGTTGTTGATTTGAGACTAACATTGTTGCCCCTAGCACTTGTCTCTTCACTAAGTCCGCTCTAGGTTGGCTATGGCATCGGAGGCTTGCTCACATTGGTATGGGTCAACTCAAGCATGTGATGAAGAACAAGCTAGTGAGAGGAGTCAAGGATGTCACCTTTGAGAAGGACAAGCTATGTAGTGCATGCCAAGCCGGAAAGCAAGTGGCTTCACCTCATCCATCCAAGAATTTCTTGTCAACTTCAAGACCTCTCGAGCTCTTACACATTGATCTCTTCGGGCCTACAACTTATGTGAGCATTGGTGGGAATCTCTATTGCTTGGTGGTAGTGGACGACTACTCAAGATATACTTGGGTATTCTTTCTTGAGAACAAGGCACAAGCAATTGGGATATTCAAGAAGTTTGCTAGAAGAGTGCAAAATGAGTATGGGCATCACATCAAGAAGATTCGGAGTGATAATGGGACGGAGTTCAAAAACTCTATCATTGAAGACTATTGATGATGATGTTGGCATAAAGCATGAGTTCTCGGCTACATACACTCCTCAACAAAATGGTGTTGTTGAGAGGAAGAACAAGACCCTTATCACTCTTGCTCGTGCTATGCTTGATGAGTACAACACTCCGGAGAAGTTTTGGGCGGAAGCTATCAACACCGCATGCTATACCTCCAACCGGATCTATCCTCACAAGTTGCTAAACAAGACTCCATATGAAGTGATTGTTGGGAGAAGACCGAATGTTGCCTACTTCCGGGGTTTGGTTGTAAGTGCTACATCTACAAGAAGAGGGAAAGACTTGGCAAGTTCGAGAAGAGGACCGACGTGGGCATTCTTGTCGGCTACTCGGGCTCGGCCAAGGCTTATCGGGTTTACAACACCTCTACCGGTTTTGTTGAAGAAACCTATGATGTGCAATTTGATGAGTCTCACGGGTCTCAAGAAGACCCTCCTTCTTCTCATATTGTAGGTGATGAACCGTCGAGGAAGCTTTGGAGAACATGCCCATTGGTGAAGTTATTCCTCGTGAAGACGAACCTCCGACACCTCCTCCAACAACTTCATCAAGCGGACCTTCTACGAGCACATCTCAAGTGAATCCAAGCTCTCCCTCAAGTGAACAACATCAAGCACCTTCAAGTGATCCGCAACAAGCATCTTCGAGTCAAGCTCCATCAAGCGAACCGCAACATGCAACAAGTCAAGCTACTCCAAATGAACCGCAACAAGCGCCATCAAGTCCACCTCATGCATCTACGAGCCAAGCTTCACCGAGCAATCAAGAACAAGCACAATCTACTTCAACTCAAGATGATGGCTCGGGTTCACCTCTTCGACAACAAGACACTCACATCTCAAGGGAGCAAGCCGCAAGAGACGCGCAAGACACTTCGCCGGCTCCTCCTCCTCCTCGACAAGAACCTTCAAGGAAGCACAACCCCATTGCTAGGGATCATTCACGTGATCTCATCATTGGGAGTCCTTCTCAAGGGTTAAAGACTAGGAGAAGTCAATATAAACCTAATTATGTTGATGAAGCTAACATTGTTGAGAACTTCTCTTTTGTCTCTACCCTAGAGCCGAAGACGATCGAGGAAGCCTTGAAAGACCACAAGTGGGTGCTATCCATGCAAGAGGAGCTCAACAACTTCAAGAGAAATGATGTTTGGAAGTTGGTGAAGCGGCCCAAGCGATCCAATGTCATTGGCGCTAAGTGGGTCTTCAAGAACAAGCAAGATGAGAAGGGAGCAATCGTGAGGAACAAGGCAAGACTTGTGGCGAAGGGCTACTCTCAAGTTGAAGGCGTCGATTTTGACGAGACTTTCGCCCCCGTCGCTCGTCTTGAGGCTATAAGAACACTTCTTGCTTATGCTTCTCATTTTGATTTTAAACTTCACCAAATGGATGTGAAAAGTGCATTTCTCAATGGACTAATCAATGAAGAAGTTATGTAGAGCAACCTCCCGGCTTCGAGGACCCCGAGCATCCGGACCATGTGTACAAGCTTAAGAAGGCTCTCTACGGACTCAAACAAGCACCAAGAGCATGGTATGAACGACTTCGAGATCATCTCATCACCAAGGGCTACAAGATCGGTAGTATCGACAACACTCTCTTTACTAAGCATATTGGTGATGATCTCTTTGTTTGTCAAATCTATGTTGATGATATCATCTATGGCTCCACTAACGAAATCTATAATGATGAGTTCCGTGCTCTTATGAAGAAAGAGTTTGAGATGTCCATGATAGGTGAACTTCATGTCTTCCTCGGTTTTCAAGTCAAGCAAATGAAGGAGGGCACGTTCATCTACCAAGAGAAGTACACTCGGGATCTTCTTAAGAGATTCGGCATGGAAGACTCCAAGCCCTACGACACACCTATGGCTACAAGTGTCCCTCTTGATGTGGATGTAAAAGGTATACCGGTGGATCCTAAACTCTATCGTTCTATGATTGGTTCACTTCTTTACCTTACCGCATCTAGACCGGATATCATGTTTAGTGTGTGCCTTTGTGCTCGTTATCAAGCTAACCCCAAGGAGTCCCATATGAGTGCCGTGAAAAGAATTCTTAGGTACATCAAGAGTACTCCTACAATGGGCCTATGGTATCCAAAAGGCTCGGACTTTGGACTTGTTGGCTATGCGGACTCGGATTTCGCCGGATGCAAAGTGAGTAGAAAGAGTACCTCCGGTGGATGCCAATTTCTTGGACAATCACTCATCTCATGGAGTTCCAAGAAACAAAATTGTGTGGCTATCTCTACGGCGGAGGCGGAATATTTGGCGGCCGGTGCTTGTTGTGCTCAACTCCTATACATGAAGCAAACCCTATTGGACTATGGATTATCTTATGGGCAAGTACCTCTCTATTGTGATAGCGAAAGTGCTATCAATATGGCTCTCAACAAGGGTGATCACGGCCATGCCAAGCACATTGAAGTCAAGCATCACTTCATTCGAGATCATGTGGCCAAGAAGGATATTGAATTGATTGGTGTTCGGACTCATGAACAATTGGCGGACATCTTCACCAAGCCACTTGACAAGAAGACCTTTTGTAAGCTCCGGGGAGAACTCAATGTTCTCGACCTCTCCGACTTCACTTGATATCCTTGAGCTTACATATGTATATATGTATATATCCTTTGCTTGTTTTTGTTTGTGTTGTTGTTTTGTGTGTTCTTCTTGTTTTGTAGGACCGACGACTAACCTCTTGAGATAGCAATGAGCATGGGTTAAGCTTGGGATTGGTGGCACTTGGCTCCCGAGGCTTTGAAGAATGGCTCGTTGTGATCAAGCTCATGGAGGGCTCAAACTTGTTGTTGGTAACTTCGCTCTTAGCTTTCTCTTGTTTTACCCTTATAGCATCATGCATTGTACACTTATCATTCCTTGCATTCGCATCATGCATCTTGCATAAGTGTCTCGGCGCCGAGCACCCATCTAGGGGGAGTTGCTTATTCACAATATGAGTATATGACCTCCTATGATGAATTTATAGCAATGCTATATGAGCTTCATGCCCATTGAACCAAGATTTTTGAGCTCCAAGGTTAAATCCACTTGCGCGGCTCAAAGTCTAAGGGTTCATACATTTCCATCATCATCAACTAACCCCTATGTACTTCAAGACAATATTCTTTTGAGGATGTGTGTAGGGATAATTGTTGGGAGATGGAGAATCACGGATCAAGGGGGAGCTTCACGCCAAATCAAGTAACTCATTTTCCCACTCGTCTCATACATTTACACTAACCTTTTCTCCCTTGGAAGAATTTCTTTTTAGGTGATAGATGCCAAAGGGGGAGAAGAGTTGGGCTTAATGATCGAGCAAGAATATGGGGGAGAAGAGTTCGAGCGGAGAAGAGTACGGGGAAGAAGAATTCGGACTTACAATGAGTTGGAAGATGTCACCTCAAGGGGGAGTTTGTACAAGAGAAGATCAAGTGATCTAGACGATCGATCTTCGCACAATCTTGAGGTGATGAAGAAGAAGAAATGCCGTCTCAAGGGGGAGTGTGCGCGAATGAAGATCAAGTGATCAAGATGATCGATCTTCACACAATCTTGAGATTGGTGCACTTGTCAAGGGGGAGCGGAATTCTACAAAGTAAGTATGAAGGTAAACCCCTTGCAACCTTTGCTTGTCATAGCTCCATGTGCTTTCTTTCACTTGTGATATGAGTTTTTGCTCTAACTTGTGACTTCTTTTGAGCTATGACTTGCCTCGACCTAATCAACAAGGTAACTATCTCTCTATCATATACTTGTTGTTTAGTGTCTTGATCGAGTTGCGCTTTTATCTTGGCTTTTGTCGTTACATTCTTTATCTTCTCGATCATTTTATCATGGTTGTCATCCATCACCAAAAAGGGGGAGATTGTAAGCTTCATGACCATTGGAGCTAGGGAAACCCCAAGGTATGAATGTTTTGGTGATAGGATGAGAACCATGAATGTGACTAACACTCTTGTGAGATCTTATAGGTCACATATGAAGAAAGCTCCGTCCGTTGGTGGTGAACGCCAACACACCATGAACTTAATGAAAAGGATGATTGGTTGCCTTCATCTACACAAGAACGGACTTGATGGAGTCGCGGAGAAGACATGGATCAAGGCTAAGGACATGCTAGATCCAAGCGGGTGTTGCTTGGTTAGATGTTAGCTTGAGTCCATAGGAAAAACCGGACTATCAAGAGGGTTCGAGGTGGTTCTCTTAGTACACACTAGTTATAGAGATCATTGGATGCATGGTGAGTCTCTCAGGGGCTAGGGTGGCAGAAGAGAGTTGAAGGAACCAAAAAGATCAAGTCTTGAAGAAGAAGATCAAGAAGAAGATCGAAGCTGCGAAGGCAGAAGGGACCGGACAGTACGGTCAAGGAGACCGTACAATACGGTCTACAGAGGATTTCCAGACAGAGAAGCTGAAGTTTCTGGAAATGGAGAAATGGAGACCGGACAGCTGACCGGACAGTACGGTCCTAGGGACCGGACAGTACGGTCTCTATTGGTTGTTCCAGACAGAGAAGCTGAAGTTTCTGGAAGTTGAAGAATAGAGACCGGACAGTTGACCGGACAATACGGTCGTGGAGACCGTACAATACGGTCTTACAGGAGAAGAGCAACAGAGAAGGAGAAGTTTCTGTTGGCTGATGAAGAATGGAGACCGGACAATACGGTCCTAGGGACCGTACAATACGGTCTGGTTTGAGATGAAGGTCAGCACTCCCTGGATGCCGGTCTGGTGAAGACCGGACAATACGGTCAGATGGAGACCGGACAGTACGGTCCTATTGTACGGTCATCACGCAGACTGGGCACTTTTGGACAACGGCTAGTTTGAGGTTGGAGGCCTATATATAGTCGGTTGTTTACCTCTTTGAGGTGCTCTTGGACCCAGGAAAGAGGGGAGGTGCTGCCAAGAAGCCAAGAGGAAGAAGTGTGAAGCACTTGAGAGGGATTTGGAGTGATCCTAGTGCTTGAGAGAGTAGCAAGTTGCATCCTTTGATCTCTAGGCTAGTGTGGGCTTGAGAGAGTCATCTAGGGCTGTTACTCTTGGTCTATGGCAAGGCCTAGACGGTTAGGCGTCGGTGTTGAGCTGTCCAAGGAGATTGTGGAAGTCGACACAAGTTTGTACACGGTCTTGGAGCTTCCCGTGCGAAAGAAGCATCACTAGTGGAGCGCCCTTTGGCACGCATCAAGTGCGGAGCCTTACCTCCGGAAGAGTACCCGGGATCGAGCCCGGCGGGACGTGCCCGCGACTTCACTCGGAGGGTGAAGTGTGCTCTAGGAGGGATCGCCATCGAGCGGAGGGACGGGGTCGAGACTCCGGCGGGAGTGACCCAACGTGGAGTAGGGGAAGGCGCCATCCTTCCGAGACCACGGGAAAACATCATGAGCATTCTCTATCCCTTCTCCTTTACTACTCGCATTTACTTATCGCACTTCATATGATTGCTTGTAGTACTTGAGTTGTGCTCATATCTTGCTTGTGTTTACCTTGGTACCTACTAGCTTCACTAGGTTTGCTTGATTGCCTTGCTCGTGTGCTTACTTGTTATAGCCTATCTAATAGCTCTAAGGACTCTACTTAGTGTGCCTAGTATCTTGGTTGCCTTGTCTCTAGTTATCTTGTTCCTTGCCTTGCCTAGCTTAAGTCTTCCGCTATCTATCTATCTTGTGCTAGGTTGCTAGTGTGGTGTGATTGTGTTATCTATATGCACTAGCTTAATAGGTTAAGGATACTCCTTAGTGTTTACCTTGTTACTAGAACTACTCGCTAGGAGTTGCTTGGGTGCAAGTGTTTGGAAATAGATTCTAGAGTGTACCGATTCAACCCCCCCCCCCCTCTCGGTCACACGATCCTTACATGTGCCGGTATTCATAAGAGGCCACATCGTCCCGGTGAACTTTGTGGTGCTTGACATGGATATTGACAAGGAAACGCCCCTCATCTTGGGACGTCCCTTCCTTAGCACCACGAAGGCCCAAATTGATGTTGGAGTTGGAGAAATCCGCCTCTACATCAATGGGAAGGAGGAGAAGTTCGAGTTTCAACCTCGAAAAGAACGATGCTCGATGATCAAGGTCAAGTATGGGCCAAACACCTCCAACATTCGAGAAGTTGAAGTGAAAGCCAGGAAGACGGACAGCCTCATTGCTCTATGGAAGAGCTTGGCAAAGATTGAAAATCCATCGCAGTTTCAACCAAAGAAACCTGCGACCACGAGGCCGGGATTATGGGCCAAGAAACCCGTCCCAAAGTCCGAGAAGCCACCTACACCACCAAAGATGAAACAAGTGTGGCAAGTCAAGGCGCAGCCCTCTACGTCCTCATCTCCAAGGACCGGGTCCGCGCCACCAAGCTAAACCCGTTGGAGAAGTCTTAGCCCGTCGGACTTTAAACGACACGGCCCTGGCCGTCAGGTTAACCGGCATTATCAATTGCTTTTATTTGCTTTTCTTTGAATTTCCACCACCAATTTGCATTTGGATTTTTTCCAAACCACCGTGCATATTTATTTCTCCACCAAAAAATTTTATTTGAATTTTTCCGCCAGCATATTTGAATTCTTCCTCGCCATGCATTTAAAATTCAAAATTTTCAAAAACACTTTTGCGTTCAAAATGTCTCATCTTTGGATGAAATTTTTGGACCACCCTTGTATCACCATGGAAAAGCCAAAAATATTTTTGCATGTTGAAATTTTTCATCAACATGTCGATTTTTGAATTTTTCGAAAAATTTTGAATTCGAGGCAACCTTTTATTTGGAAATCTTTTTGAGCAAATAAATTTGAGGAGTTTCTGGACATAGCAACCGTGGTCAACCACCATTTGGCCGTTGGGGGCTATGGGCCAAAGAGGGAGGCAAGTGGGCCCCACAGGGGGTCGGCCGACCCCATTTGCCAGGTCGGCCGACCCAGGATGGCCGTTGGGCGCGCCCCCCTTTGCCCCAACGGTCACCTGCACCCTCCTTTATTCGAATATGGCCGTTATGGCCTGCCTATATGAAGGAGTGGCCGGCCATTGCTCTCTCCCTCTCATTCACTCTCATTTCCACTCCTCAACATACTTCACTCCATTGCTCTCAAGTTTTCCATTGTGCTTACTTGGTTCTTGCCTCCAAAATTCTGCAAAAATATTTCTCTCTTAGTTTGCTTTGCAGTTTTGATTTGGTTTGATTTTTTGAGTTGCGTTTTCTCGCTTGCAAGAACACCGACGGTTTCATCGATTGGTTTTCACTCTCATAACCCGTTCGGAGTTTTCGTTCTTGCGTTCTTGCTCAACCTCGCTGCAGCATGAAGCGCGCCGGGAAGGCCGTTGCCTCGCTGTTCCGGTCCGGGAGCACAAGCTCGGGCTCATCTCGACCTCGCACTCGCGCCCGCACCGCCACCGAGCAAGTGTCAAGCCCTCAACATGAAGCCGCAACGGAGGAACAAGCCAACACCGAGCATCGTCTTCTCGTCGACACCGACCTCGACTTGGTGGGCGACGATGAGATGAGCGCCTACGAAGCTCTCCGACTCCGTACATTTGCTCCTACGCGAGCATTTGATCCGGAACTGCTGCAAAAGATTGGTATGGATGCTGAATTTTCTCGAGTATTTAAAGCAGTAGGGTGGGATAAGTTTGCATGTGTAGATGAGCAGGGTTCCCGCTTACTTACACTACAGTTTTTATGCACCCTATGCGTGGTAGATGACGGTATTACCTTTCGGTTTTTCCGGGAGGAATATCATTTGACATGGAAAATCCTTAGTCAATGCCTCAGCTTTAATTCTCGCTGCACCATTGATGTTGATAGTTCGATTCCGGGTTACTCAAAGTTAGCTTTTTGGCAAAGAATTTCTGCATCTCCTACTTGTGAGAAACCCCGAAACTAATCATATTCATCATCCTACCTTGCGCTTGTTGCACATGTGGCTTGGCATTATCTTGTTCCTAGAAGTGATATTAGGATTGTGCGCGAGGATGATCTGAAAATTCTTTATGCTATGGTTGAGAAAATAAAGATTGCTCCTGTTGTTTCCATGATTACTCAGTGGTTAGAAAATTTTAGAATGACTGGACCGATTGAGTGCACCTCGTTGATTACGCGTATTGCTGCGGGTGTTGGTGCTTTGCATGATGCTAATGTTGCTTATATTGATATACCCCGCTCTCTTATCACCGAGGATTATTATTCAAGGTCATACACTTAAGCATGGTCCAAATAATTCTCTCATATTTTATTATGTCGGTTATACAAATGAATTCCCGTTACCTAACCGGGGACTTCGTTTGTATGACTGTAAAAACCTAACCACACCTCTCGAGAAAGAGGAAGCCGCACGCAGGAGTACTTCTTCTCGCAGGAGGACGCGCAGGCCGGAGCCACCCACCGACACCGGGATGCCCGCACCGCAGCCCATGGCCTATGCATATGGGCCGGGCTACGGTCCCGCCGGGTATGGTCCCGGTGGTTACACCACTCCACCACCATTCGAGGTCGGCGGCTCGTCGCAGCAGGGTGCGGGCCAAGCCCAATGGACGCACCCTCCCCGCGCACAATGGGAGGAAATCTCCTCCGATTCGATGTCCTACTCACCGCGGGCCGGTGGGCGGCGTTCGTCTGCAGCTCGTGATCCATATTTCGAGCAGCAAATGAATGCGCTCACCGAACAAATGGGACGCATCGAGACTCGAGGAGAGGACGTTGAGTACACTCTCAACCAACACGTCCTGCAGACCCACCAGTGGCAAGAAAACACAAATGCCCAGCTCACCAACCTCACCAACATGACGCAGCAGGGCCAAGCCGATATGTTGGCTTACTTTCGCCACACCGGGTTCGATCCTCGACGTCACCCATGAGCAAGAACAAGCTTGGGGGGGATGCCATACCCCCCGCTAAGGTATCATGTATCGCAACTTGTATCCTTTTGTTTCTTTTGTTTGCTTGTTCTTGCACCTCTCATGAAAAATACAAAAAAAAAATGATAAATCTGAAAATAAAATAAAAATGACAAAACTAAAAAGAACAAAAATAGTCTTTAGTGTGGTTGCTAGTTTTTCGTAGTTTCTCTTTATATGCGAGTATGAGTGTTTAGCCTTCCTTATGTTGAGATGATGAATAGTTGCTCTGTTTTATCTCTCGCTTGTACCTAGTCACGACTTAGTGCTCTCCCAAGTTTTGAGATTTTTGGCTTATGCTTACCTAGAACTTGAAACTTGTGGGCTGCATAGTGCTTGATCTAAGTCTAAGTTGTTGTGAGATATGATATGGTACAAATAGGGCTGCTATGATCTTGTTCAAAGTACGACTTGACTTCCGGAGTTTTATTTTACAAAATGCAAAAATGATAAAGTTCCTCAATGATCAAAATTCCTACCAAAGCCATATGTTGTTCTTACATTGCAAACCCTTACACATATGCTGCTTGTCATTACATTGAGCTTTATCAAATTGTGTGACCCTAGTGAGAAGCTTGTCATACTCTCATTGATCAAGATCACGTACACTCCACCTCGCATGCTAAACTTCTACACTGGAAGTTAAGCAATACCACCACACTTTCCACCAAAATAAATACTCCAAAAATTCATTGTTACCTCTCTCTCAAAATTTATCATTGGAGACATGGCTATGCAAAAGAAAGAAAAAGAATAATCCCCTGCTCATACAAAAGTAGATCATGACGAAAAAAAAATGGGGAATAAAGAAAGAAAAATATTGGGAAAAAGAAAGAAAGAAAGATAGCCATGTCCTCCTCAAAAATCCAAAAAAAAAAAAAGAGAGAGAGAAGGAACAAATAAAAAGGAGTATAGTTCTTCCACCTCACCACCACCATATACACACATGCACATCTTGATCAAGGTTGTATGACTTGCATTCTCCATGGATCCACTCTTTTGGTTCGGCAATATGTGTGATGCAAGTATGCCTCATATCATCCCTACCTTGAGCTCCACATACAAGCCTTAGAAGTAGGATGACAAGAGGCAACACAATAATGCCTTGGTGAGGAATATACACTTATTGAGCGACTTGAGAGCATCATTTGAGGAACTTTGCTTTTATTTCAAAAATTTTGAAAACCTCCGGAAAATAAAAGTCAAACAATGAACAAGTGAATGGTGCTCTGTTATAACCGTTCTATCTCTCAACCGCCCAAGACAAAGAAAAAGCCATACGCCCCATAAGGAGTAAGGTAAAGGGTGAGCTACCATGCCAACTTTTTCAACTCAAAGGAGAGTATTCTTCGTTGTGTGCATGGTACCTAGGAGATATGAAACATTGTAGCAACTCCTGATCAACATCCTAAGTCCTACTTCTTGCTCGGGACGAGCAAGGAGGACAGCTTGGGGAGTTGTTGACGGTCCTTAGACCCAGTTTTTGACCGTCAATTAGCTCTATAAATAAGGAAGAACTAACACTTACTACTTGCATATTGTTATCAAATAACCTATTTCCACGTGTACCTCTAGATTTGGATGTGCAGGTGGAAAACAGGGATTTCCAGGTGTAAACAAGGCCCAAGGCGACGATTCCAACACGTCCATCAAACGACGCTCGCCGCGGGAATATAATTCAAGGATTAAAGGCCCAGAACCTACCAGAATATCAACTGAGGCCACGCACCTGGAAAAGAGGCTAAAAGGCCGAGGGGAGCCAACCTGCCAAAGCCCAGCCCAGGGGGGGCCAGGGCCAGGTCGGCCGACCCCAATACCTAGGTCGGCCGACCTGACAGGGAGGCCCCCTGGGTCCACCTTTCTATGGCGCAACCGACTTCAGGAGGTCGGTTCCACCTGCAATCAATGCCACCGACCTAAGGAACCGCCTCAATTCCACCGCCTTTGGAGGGCTATAAATAAAGGGGTACCCCCTCCCCTTGGAAGACACACAACACAAGAGGCTCATTCCCTCCTCCACACATCCAGAGCTAGGGGCTCTCTAGTTAGGCTTAGGCTGAGTAGTGGGCTGCCCTTTTGGCTCCCAAGTCCCTTGGAGAGTTTGGGGTATATTCCCTTGTATCCTTTTACTCTCTTTGTAAGACTTATTTCTTTATCAATGGAATATCATCGTTCTTGTAGTAGTTATGTGCTTATGCTAGTTCATCGTTCATCCTTGATCTTGGATGAACGTTCTTCGTTCGTTCATGTTCGTTCATCGTTCGTTCATCGTTCATCGATGTTCGTTCATGATCGTTCATCGTTCGTTCGTCGTTCGTTCATACTCGATCATCGGTTAACGATGATCGTTCTTCATCGTTCATCGTTCGTCGCTCGTTCTTGAGCGACGAACGCCTATGCTTAACGTAGTGCTAGCTTTGATCCTTTGTCTAAGTAATCGCTTGCTAGACCTAGTTGTTCCTTTTGCTTAGTCATCGGGTCCATTGTCTTGCAAGAGTGCTCTAGGTTTATCGCCTTGCGAGGTGCCTCGAGGGATCTAGAGTTGTGGTTAGTTACGCTAGCATGGTGCTAGGGCTTCCTTTCCACCCTTGGATGCGTGTTCGTGCCCCACGGTTTGTAGAGGTAGGCGGCAGGTGGTGACAGCCATGTCCGTCCTTTGTAATCCTCCACGTTCGGGTATGGCGTAGGAGTATATATGAAATGTCCGGAGATTGGGGCAGACTCTGATCGCTGGATCTCCCGATGATGGCTTGGCAGTAGAACTACTTAGTCTTGGCTTGTGTGCAGCTTAGGCTATAGGTAGATGCTACGCACGCTACTTGACGATGTACATTAGGAGTAGCAGTTCTTCTTACTTAACCCTAGTCTAGCTTAGAGCCGCCTCTCGCCTTTTATCAGAGAGTGGAACTGCCTGCTGTGTGTGTCGCACTATCCTCTATCCATTTACTGTCGTACCCCTGCATTTGGATATTGGTCATGATCTATCATTTGTAACACCATGAGTATAAGTACACACTTGTCAACCACGTCTTCCTTTGGGAAAATATAAATAACGATACCCTGGAATACTCTCGGGTGAAATGCTACAACGGGTTATCCGTGCGCTTGCGGATTATCTTTTATGATTAAATACTAATAATACATATCTGGCACTCGTTGCTGGTTGTGGATTATTATGTATCCTAAGCAAGTAACTTAACCCCAGGTATTTCTGGCGCCGAACCGGAATATTCACTCTAGGCCTAACCAGCCTAAGGTGGTGTTTTCTGTTTGGTGTAAGAAATACCAACATGAGTGCACCTCGTTGATTGCTCATGTTGCTTAAAGAGTCTGGGCTTTAGAAAATGCTTAAGTTTCTTATATCAATGAGCCCTGCTCTTTTATCAATGAGAATTATCACGTTAATGATCACACTCACACATGGTCCGCATGATTCGCTTGTGCTTATCTTCCTCGGCTATACAAATGAGATCCGGTTAACTAACCCGGGACTTATTTGTATATGCTGTGAGAGCTAACCATCCCTCTCCAAGCTGGATGAGGACTGCTTGCAGGAGTAGTGTTTTTGGCAGCGATTACTTGAAAAACGCTAAGGAATGCAGCCATGAAGGTGCACAACCGTAGCCCCAGCCTATGAATATCTAAGCGGGATGGGAAACAACTAAGTATCACTGGTTGGGACCAACCCACGCAAGGATATGAGGCTTGAGGTTCGTCGTGGCACACGATGGCGACAAACCACTGAGGACCAATGTGCCAACATCAACGCCGCGCTACAACAAAGCCCGGTCAATCTCAAGACCCACAACCAACGCATGGGTTCAACCCCAATCAAGGGCTATGAGCAGAGAACAAGTGTGGGGGAGGTTCACTCCCCCACTAAGGTAAATTGTATCGCAACTTGTATCTTTTCACTTTCACCTTACATGTGTTTGTATTTCTTACACCAAACAGAAAACACCACCTTAGGCTGGTTAGGCCTAGAGTAAATATTCCCGGTTCGGCGCCAGAAATACCTAGGGTTAAGTTACTTGCTTAGGATACATATCCACAACTGGCAACGAGTGCCAGAAATGTATTATTAGTATTTAATCATAAAAGATAATCCACATGAGCACGGATAACCCGTTGTAGCATTTCACCCGAGAGTATTCCAGGGTATCGTTATTTATATTTTCCCAAAGGAAGACGTAGTTGACAAGTGTGTACTTATACTCATGGTGTTACAAATGATAGATCATAACCAATATCCAAATGCAGGGTAAGGCAATAAAGGATAGAGGATAGTTGTTGGCGTCCCTTAACGCCAATATTCTTGTCCTAAATCCGGCGAATAAAAGGGCAAAAAACATAAGTCTCAAGCATGATTTCCCTTTTCTACTAATCAAGTTCCACGAGTTGTGTATCCACCATTGTTTTGCAGGTTCAAGACAATTTGGCATACTTTAAATAAATATTTGGCATAACCAAAACTTGAGGATAATCCAACACCAAGCGGACAAGCCCGAACAAGTGGTCGAGGTGCGGGTGACGTGACTACCCCACGTCACCCAGCACTAAACAAAGTCTAATGGCCGTGAATATTATCCAACATGTTCTTCAATGTCCCCACGGCTATTACAAGCGAAGGAGTGAAGAAAATAGGCAAGGGAAGCACCGGGTGACGTGACCTTCCTTACGTCACCTGGTACTAAACAAAGATCACCAGACCATAACAAAGTATTACAAGAACCAACATGAAGATGAGGTCAAGTCCCATAATTGAGCACACCACGTTGAAGCCCTCGTCGATACGATCGAAATGGACATATGGTTCACCCAATTCGGATTCCGGATGAAGAAGTTATGGCGACCGGAAGATATGCTGCCGACATGAGTCAGGTCGGGCGACCCTAGGGGGGTCGGGCGACCCAGAGGGGGCCGGACGACCCTGGCTGGGTCAGATGGCCTGTCAAGGGTCGGCCGACGTAGCTCCCACGTCGCCCGACGTGTCAACCACGTCGCCCGACGTCCACCTCAGCACAAATCAAGTCCCTTCACAATCCACCGCCTCAAATCAACGCTCCGGAGGACTTTTCGACCAACCGACCTTGTGAACCGCCTTCCAACCGCCTCCAGGAGATGATCCAAGTCGTCAAAGGGGCAACCGACCTTGATCAAGGGTCGGGCGACCCCCCTAGGTCGGCCGACCTACCCTTGACAGGTCGGGCGACCCCCCAAGGTCGGCCGACCCCCTCAACCGCCTCATCCACTCTATAAAAGGGGGGCACACCACCTGGAGGAGGGGACACACCACACACATCGAAGGATTTAGTCCAGAAGTTCTAGTTTTGCCACTTAGAGTCTAGGAAGTAGTATGTAGTCGGAGTTAGAGTCGAGTCGGGCACTCGCCCCGATTCCGGAAGTCGTCTTTCGGATTTGGTAAGGTAGAGTCCCTTGTATCTTATTTTCTCCGATTGTGTCGAGTACTTTATGATATAAATATATTGGTCTTGCTTTATGTTGATCGTGTCAAGTTAAGTTCGTGCTCGCTTAGTCTTTTCGATTATGTTGAGTACGACTTATATCCTCGAGTCATCGAGTCTTTACGATTTCTGATTTGTTACTAAGTGCAAGTATCCTTACTTCTATTCGCGGGTTTCTCGGCCAAACTAGTTGTGGACTTGACTAGATTGGTTACTTTGCTTAGCTGCTAGCGTAGGCAAAGTATTAGTTGTTAGCGTAGGCATGGTGCCTAGGTTAGCGGCTAGCTGTGTAATGCAAGTAACTCCCCGGAGGACCGTAGGCGGCAGGTGGTGACAGCCCTGTCCGTCCATTGTAGTCGGCCACGTTAGGGTTACTTAGTAGGCTACCCGAAGGTCAGAAGTAGTTCCCATCCGCGGGTCCGTACGCTGATGCCCCGAAGTGAATAGAAGTTGGATATCGATGCGGAGTTAGCACGAGGTGGTGACAGCCCTCTTCTTCCTCCGTGTGTGCTTAGTAAACGTCGTTAATCGGCTTGACATCCTTTTGTGACCAATGCCATGGAATCGTTGAACTCACTCGTTTACCCGACTACACTACTTACCTATGGCTAATAAGGCGGCGTAACAATCCTTCCCCTTTTGATAGTGTGATCCACTCATATATTTATCTATCAATTGGTTTACCCCCGTCGTTGGAATAGTATGTAACCTTGTGAACAAGTCAATTATCGAGTAAGATTATCTTTATCCGCCCTGCTTCCCTGTGGAAATTCGATACCCCGGAATACTCCGAGGTGAAATGCTACAATGGTGTTCCGTGCGCTTGCGAAAATTAATTGATATTAAATCTTTGGGCATAAGAAACGCCAACAAGCATTTCTGGCGCCGTTGCCGGGGAAGCAATAGGCTAAAGATGTCGAACTCGATGGTAGCTCGTTTGCATAGTTACCGCTATCCTTAGCGGGATCACCCTGTTTTGTTTTCTCGTTGTGTTTGAACAAACAGGGTAGTGCGAGGCTTCCATCATGTTCTCGTCTCGACCTCTCACCATGGTCGGAAAGACGAATCGTGATCATTCCACTCCAACTCCAAGTTGAAGTCAGCATTAGTCAACAATGGTGAACATTTCCTTGTGAAAGGGAATGCCATGGTTGCGACGCCCACGTCCTCTCCTACGACGAGCGTCGACCACAAAACTCAAAGGTATGGAGAAGTCGAGCCTATCGACTTAAAACCAAGGGCACTTGCCGGGAGGTAACCCAGAAATCATTATCTTATTCCGTTCGTTCTCACCACATCGCTAGCGCCTTCTTTATGAATGGGTGGCTCCTCGACTTTGAACTGTATTCGGGCGATGTGCCTAGTCTAGGTAGGTGAAGAGTTCCCTTTTTACCTATCTATTCGATGTTCCTAGTCCAACTCGTAGTAGTCCCTATCCACAGGGTCGGATTCACTCCGACGAGGTCGGTGCACCGATCCATAGGGTTAAATGGGATGAACCCTGATTTATCGGCGGAATGAGTTTGCGCTACGAGCAAGGCCAGGCCTAGTGATCGTGTTCCCTTCACCCTTTTATGCATCAACATTTTTTTTCTCTTTCTCCATCACCATACGCATGATAAAAAATATAATAAAAAAATTGCTTTAATAAAACTTAGGCTCTTCAATGGCATGAATTTGATGATCTAACGGCCATATGATGCAATCATGCGCAGATGATTATAAAAAACTGACTTGATTCATTGGTTCCTTGTTTATGCTATGCATAGTTGCTCTTCCTAGCAATTGTAGGTTCGAGTACTAACCGGACGTGTAGACATGGTGTCTAGACGAAACGTTAGCATGGAATCGCGAATCGAGTATAGTTGTTTTGTGCTAACCTTTGTGCAGGAAAATGAGAACTAAGCTTGATCATAAAGAAAGGCACAACATCCGCAACTTACTCAAGACAATGACAGCTACACCGGGGCCAATAAAGGAGACAACATCAATGAGCGAGACGACACCCTCGTTCCAGCGCTCATCCTTCACCAATGTGCAAGGATTCGAGCTTAGGGGGGAGAGGTATGTGTTTCAAGTGATTTCCTAAGTTCCTACTCCATCATCTCGCATGTTTCCTCGTCCCTTGCCAGCTGCACCAATTCTTTGGCTGTATCACCATTTCATAAATTGGCATAAGAAGATGCCTCTTTTGCTTAAAAAAAAATCCACAAAAATTTGCATAGTATAAAACAAAATAAATAAATGAATGCTTTGGCTTGTTTTGCCCATGCTTAAAGGAAATGATGAATGGTTGCTCTACTTAGGTTGCTTGAAATCGATCAAGTTTACGCTAACATGCTCTCACATGCTATCACTATTTATCGGCATTCCCATATACTTTAATTTCAAACTCTTTACCTTGTGGGATGCAACGTCTTAAAAGACATGCCTAAGTTGTTGTGAGATTGTGATATGGTTAAAAAGGAGCAGGATTGACCGTTCCCTTAGTAAGGTTAACCTTGGAGATGCTTTTTATGTTCTTATGTCGCAAATAAAAACTCCAAGTTACTTGTTTGCTCTATGGTTAGAAATTTCCTACCAAAGCCATGCATGAGCTGAATTTTCAAACCCCACACATATGCTACTTATCCATGCATTGAGTTTTGTCAAGGTTTACGTCCTTATGGAGTATGGATGTTCAAATCTGGTCTTTTCCTTCGCGTTTACCGTTGATTTCTACACTCAGAAAATATCTGGTTATGCTGAACTTCATATCGAGTTCACGCATCCACTTCACGAGATACTCCACAAATCCAGCCAAAACTCTATCCTTTAATTTGGCGTAGCCTTTGAACCTATCCATTGAAAAATTTTGCGTTCAAAAATGCCCAAGTCTTCCAAATTAAATCCCATGAGCAATTCTGCCAAAAGAAGACATGGGGGCTAAAAACGAATATGCAAAGAAAAAAAGAGGGTATGTGCAAAAAAAAAAATGGAAATAGCTCCCATGGTCCTTCTACTCAAAAAGGGATCAATTCAAAAAAAAAAAAAAATCCAAAGATTTGGGCAAATAGACGGCAATTTTTTTTTCTCTTAGCACAAATTCCGATAATATGGGCTTACACGTACCATTTGTCATTGCACTTGTGCTAATTCCCAACTCCTTGGTGTGAGTCCATTTTCTCCCTCCACTACAAGAATGTTACTTTTCCCCTACAGTTTTCATTTAATTCCCTACAGTTTTCATCCCCTTAGTTCATTTCTTCTGAGTGGCCGACAGTGTACTTAGACAAAATGTTGTCTTTCCCCACAGTTTTAATACTTTACCTACAAAGACATCCCCCACAAACTAATTAGCCACAGTTATTTTTGTGCTTAACTAAATGTGCTAGGCACTGTCGGCCACTTGCTAGAAACTGTTGGGAAATGTTACAACTCTTGTAGTGCTCACCCCTGAAAATTTTATCCTCCAACGACCAGATTTTGACAAGGTTTACATCCATATCTTTTCAATAGGACTACTCTTTGACTTAACAATATATGCATGGTAAGTATGCCTCTTCCCTACCGAGCTCCACTCATAAGCTTTTTAGTTAGGAAAGATGGTTGGCCTTTGTGAGGAAATACACAAACCATATATGAGCGATTGAGAGTGCCATATGAGGAAATTAAGTTAACTTGGATGCTTTTCTTTCTCATTGCGACTATTTCAAAAACTCCAAGGAAAATCCTAAAAAGGGGTGGTTTATGAACTCTAATTCATACCTTTCCGCCTCTCAACCACCTAAGGCAAGGCATAATAAAGACATAAGCCCCACAGGTAAGAATAAGAATAATGAGTACATGGTTATGTCAGTTTATATTTGTATGTTTTGAGTATGGCTTGTGACCTTGACATTACAAGTAACTAGCATAGTAGCAACTCCTGATCCGCCGGATTGAAATTTTGATTTGCTCGGGACGAGCAAAGGTTTAAGCTTAGGGGAGTTTGTTGGCATCCCTTAACGCCAATATTCTTGTCCTAAATCCGGCGAATAAAAGGGCAAAAACATAAGTCTCAAGCATGATTTCCCTTTTCAACTAATCAAGTTCCACGAGTTGTGTATCCACCATTGTTTTGCAGGTTCAAGACAATTTGGCATACTTTAAATAAATATTTGGCATAACCAAAACTTGAGGATAATCCAACACCAAGCGGACAAGCCCGAACAAGTGGTCGAGGTGCGGGTGACGTGACTACCCCACGTCACCCAGCACTAAACAAAGTCTAATGGCCGTGAATATTATCCAACATGTTCTTCAATGTCCCCACGGCTATTACAAGCGAAGGAGTGAAGAAAATAGGCAAGGGAAGCACCGGGTGACGTGACCTTCCTTACGTCACCTGGTACTAAACAAAGATCACCAGACCATAACAAAGTATTACAAGAACCAACATGAAGATGAGGTCAAGTCCCATAATTGAGCACACCATGTTGAAGCCCTCGTCGATACGATCGAAATGGACATATGGTTCACCCAATTCGGATTCCGGATGAAGAAGTTATGGCGACCGGAAGATATGCTGCCGACATGAGTCAGGTCGGGCGACCCTAGGGGGGTCGGGCGACCCAGAGGGGGCCGGACGACCCTGGCTGGGTCAGATGGCCTGTCAAGGGTCGGCCGACGTAGCTCCCACGTCGCCCGACGTGTCAACCACGTCGCCCGACGTCCACCTCAGCACAAATCAAGTCCCTTCACAATCCACCGCCTCAAATCAACGCTCCGGAGGACTTTTCGACCAACCGACCTTGTGAACCGCCTTCCAACCGCCTCCAGGAGATGATCCAAGTCGTCAAAGGGGCAACCGACCTTGATCAAGGGTCGGGCGACCCCCCTAGGTCGGCCGACCTACCCTTGACAGGTCGGGCGACCCCCAAGGTCGGCCGACCCCTCAACCGCCTCATCCACTCTATAAAAGGGGGGCACACCACCTGGAGGAGGGGACACACCACACACATCGAA
Organism: Eragrostis nindensis; assembly: GCA_012490785.1. NCBI lineage: Eukaryota > Viridiplantae > Streptophyta > Magnoliopsida > Poales > Poaceae > Eragrostis > Eragrostis nindensis. The sequence goes on along the minus strand of JAAXCT010000577.1, from coordinate 33,770 downwards.
GGATTTAGTCCAGAAGTTCTAGTTTTGCCACTTAGAGTCTAGGAAGTAGTATGTAGTCGGAGTTAGAGTCGAGTCGGGCAACGCCCCGATTCCGGAAGTCGTCTTTCGGATTTGGTAAGGTAGAGTCCCTTGTATCTTATTTTCTCCGATTGTGTCGAGTACTTTATGATATAAATATATTGGTCTTGCTTTATGTTGATCGTGTCAAGTTAAGTTCGTGCTCGCTTAGTCTTTTCGATTATGTTGAGTACGACTTATATCCTCGAGTCATCGAGTCTTTACGATTTCTGAATTGTTACTAAGTGCAAGTATCCTTACTTCTATTTGCGGGTTTCTCTGCCAAACTAGTTGTGGACTTGACTAGATTGGTTACTTTGCTTAGTTGCTAGTGTAGGCAAAGTATTAGTTGTTAGCGTAGGCATGGTGCCTAGGTTAGCGGCTAGCTGTGTAATGCAAGTAACTCCCCGGAGGACCGTAGGCGGCAGGTGGTGACAGCCCTGTCCGTCCATTGTAGTCGGCCACGTTAGGGTTACTTAGTAGGCTACCCGAAGGTCAGAAGTAGTTCCCATCCGCGGGTCCGTACGCTGATGCCCCGAAGTGAATAGAAGTTGGATATCGATGCGGAGTTAGCACGAGGTGGTGACAGCCCTCTTCTTCCTCCGTGTGTGCTTAGTAAACGTCGTTAATCGGCTTGACATCCTTTTGTGACCAATGCCCTGGAATCGTTGAACTCACTCGTTTACCCGACTACACTACTTACCTATGGCTAATAAGGCGGCGTAACAATCCTTCCCCTTTTGATAGTGTGATCCACTCATATATTTTTCTATCAATTGGTTTACCCCCGTCGTTGGAATAGTATGTAACCTTGTGAACAAGTCAATTATCGAGTAAGATTATCTTTATCCGCCCTGCTTCCCTGTGGAAATTCGATACCCCGGAATACTCCGAGGTGAAATGCTACAATGGTGTTCCGTGCGCTTGCGGAAATTAATTGATATTAAATCTTTGGGCATAAGAAACACCAACAATAGTGCGACACACACAGCAGGCAGTTCCACTCTCTGATAAAAGGCGAGAGGCGGCTCTAAGCTAGACTAAGGTTAAGTAAGAAGAACTGCTACTCCTAATGTACATCGTCAAGTAGCGTGCATAGCATCTACCTATAGCCTAAGCTGCACACGAGCCAAGACTAAGCTGTTCTACTGCCAAGCCATCATCGGGAGATCCAGCGATCAGAGTCTGCCCCAATCTCCGGACATTTCATATATACTCCTACGCCATACCCGAACGTGGAGGATTACAAGGGACGGACAGGGCTGTCACCACCTGCCGCCTACCTCTACAAACCGTGGGGCACGAACACGCATCCAAGGGTGGAAAGGAAGCCCTAGCACCATGCTAGCGTAACTAACCACAACTCTAGATCCCTCGAGGCACCTCGCAAGGCGATAAACCTAGAGCACTCTTGCAAGACAATGGACCCGATGACTAAGCAAAAGGAACAACTAGGTCTAGCAAGCGATTACTTAGATAAAGGATCAAAGTTAGCACTACGTTAAGCATAGGCGTTCGTCGCTCAAGAACGAGCGACGAACGATGAACGATGAAGAACGATCATCGTTAACCGATGATCGAGTATGAATGAACGACGAACGAACGATGAACGATCATGAACGAACATCGATGAACGATGAACGAACGATGAACGAACATGAACGAACGAAGAACGTTCATCCAAGATCAAGGATGAACGATGAACTAGCATAAGCACATAACTACTACAAGAACGATGATATTCCATTGATAAATGAATAAGTCTTACAAAGAGAGTAAAAGGATACAAGGGAATTTACCCCAAACTCTCCAAGGGACTTGGGAGCCAAAAGGGCAGCCCAACTACTCAGCCTAAGCCTAACTAGAGAGCCTCTAGCTCCAGATATTGTGGGCATTGATTGCAGGTGGAACCGACCTCCTGAAGTCGGTTGCAAACCGCCATAGAAAAGTGGACCCAGGGGGCCACCCTGCCAGGTCAGCCGACCTAGGGTTGGGGGTCGGCCGACCCAGGCCTGGCCCCCCCTTAGGCTGGGCTTTGGTGGGTGGCTTCCCCTTGGCCTGTAGGCCTCTTGTCCAGGTGCGTGGCCTCAGTTGATATTCTGGTAGGTTCTGGGCCTTTAATCCTTGAATTATATTCCCGCGGCGAGCGTCGTTTGATGGACGTGTTGGAATCGTCGCCTTGGGGCCTGTTTACACCTGGAAATCCCTGTTTTCCACCTGCACATCCAAATCTAGAGGTACACGTGGAAATAGGTTATTTGATAACAAAATGCAAGTAACAAGTGTTAGTTCTTCCTTATTTATAGAGCTAATTGACGGTCAAAAACTGGGTCTAAGGACCGTCAACAACTCCCCTAAGCTGTCCTCCTTGCTCGTCCCGAGCAAGAAGTAGGACTTAGGATGTTGATCAGGAGTTGCTACAATGTTTCATATCTCCTAGGTACCATGCACACAACGAAAATACTCTCCTTTGAGTTGAAAAAGTTGGCATGGTAACTCACCCTTTACCTTACTCCTTATGGGGCGTATGGCTTTTTCCTTGTCTTGGGCGGTTGAGAGATAGAACGGTTATAACAGAGCACCATTCACTTGTCCATTGTTTGACTTTTATTTTCCGGAGGTTTTCAAAATTTTTGAAATAAAAGCAAAGTTCCTCAAATGATGCTCTCGAATCGCTCAATAAGTGTATATTCCTCACCAAGGCATTATTGTGTTGCCTCTTGTCATCCTACTTCTAAGGCTTGTATGTGGAGCTCAAGGTAGGGATGATATGAGGCATACTTGCATCACACATATTGCCGAACCAAAAGAGTGGATCCATGGAGAATGCAAGTCATACAACCTTGATCAAGATGTGCATGTGTGTATATGGTGGTGGTGAGGTGGAAGAACTATACTCCTTTTTATTTGTTCCTTCTCTCTCTTTTTGAATTTTTGATGGGGACATGGCTATCTTTCTTTCTTTCTTTTTCTCAACATTTTTCTTTCTTTCCCCATTTTTTTCATCATGCTCTACTTTTGTATGAGTGTTGGTATTTCTTACACCACGAATAAATCCGCAAGCGCACGGAATACCGTTGTAGCACTTCACCCGGGAGTATTCCAAGGTATCGTATTTGTTTTCCCCAAGGAACGGTGATAATCTGCAGCAAGGTTAGTTTTACCCAAGGACACACAAGAATGGCAGTAGTATAGGATCGAGAGGATGAATAAAGATCTAGCTGTCCCGCAGGACGATCGCACTCTAGCTCTATTTGTTTACTTCGGGCACTGGTATAGACCTGGTCTGCCAAGTCACGCCAGCCTGTAGCTCTACGACGAACCCGAACGTGGAGGATTACAAGGGACGGACAGGGCTGTCACCACCTGCCGCCTACCTCTACAAACCGTGGGGCACGCTGCAAACAAAGGTAACCTCTAGCCTAGACACCACGTCTATGCCGTCGATTACTACTCTAACCCCGGTCCTGGTACCAATCTGGAAGGCTAGAGCACCCCTCGCGGAGCGATGATCCCGTAAACAAGTATAACAAGAATAACGACTAGTATGTAAAGCTCGCTAGATCAATAACACCACGAATACTAATCTTACGAATAAGAACAAGGTTCGTACTATGAACGAACGACGAACGAACGACGAACGATGAACGAACTAAGAACGAACGACGAACGATGAACGAACGACGAACGAATTAAGAACGAACGAAGAACGATGAACGAACGAAGAACGAACGAAGAACGAACGATGAACTATTAATAAGATAAATATCCGCCAAGGGTACAAGATAAGGAAATAACTAAAAGGAAAGCTATCCCTCTCTTGATCCTTGCCCTCTCCTCTATTCTACTACTGTACAAGAGGCCCTTGGCCTGGATGGGAGTGGAATGACTTGTGTCTTGTGATGTGCTTTGGAGGAGGGGGGGTACCCCTTTATTTATAGCCCAAGAAGGTCGGCAACTTGAGGCGGTTCCTTAGGTCGGTGGCATTGATTGCAGGTGGAACCGACCTCTGGAAGGCGGTGGCGAACCGCCATAGGAAGATGGGCCAGTGGGGCCACCACAGGGGGTCGGCCGACCTAGGGTTTGGGGTCGGCCGACCTGTGGCTGGCCCCTCTGGGCCTGGGCCTTCTCAGGTGGCTTCCCCTGGTCGCCTTCTCCTCTGATCCACCTGCTATGGGTGGACTTGAAGTCTTTTTATCGGGAGTTGGGCTTTATTTGGATAATTCTTTATGACGGGGAAAATTGGTGTTTCCAGGATGGGCCTTTTATGCTTCCTTTTCCCCGTTTTCCTATGAATTGCAGCTGCACTCACAAATTCACCAAGACTCGTGGAAATCATTAGTTTAAAGACCTAAGTCTACCTTTGGTGATTGTTTCATTATAAAAAGCGCAGCTAGTTGACGGGTAAATATTGGGTCTAAGAGCCGTCAACAACTCCCCCACACTTAGCTCTTTGCTCGTCCTCGAGTAAAGTTGCGAGTATAAGGCGGGAGATACTCATCCTCATAAATGAGAGCCTGCACACAAGTTATTGCAAGCCACACTTCATACCTGTGAACTTTGAGGTGTCTAACATGCATTCCTTGGATGATTGATAAGTGGAACGGTCATGTCTCAAATCACCTCGCCTTCCCTGTCAAGTACCTTGGGATTTTTTTTTTTTTTTTTTTGCATAATTTTCAGAAACAAAAACATAGTTTCATGCTCCTCAAATGACTCTCTCAAGTCGCTCATGGTGTTTATGTATTTTCCTCTCAAGGGCCATGATTTTGCCTCTCCCCTCCTTGTGTTTGATCAGGCTTTTGTGGAGCTCAAGGTAGGGTAAAGTGGAGCATACTAGTGTCTCTTATTTTGCTAAGTCAAAGACTGGATCCAATGGAGAAAACAAGTCATACAATCTGATCAAGATGTGCATGTGTGGTGGTGGTATGAAGCGGAAAATTATTTGTACTCCTTTTTATGGTGTTACCTTCTCTCTCTTTTTGAACTTTTGAGGAGGACATGGCTATCATACTTTTTCTTTCTTTTTCTTTATTTTTCCCATCATCATCATGCTCTACTTTTGTACGAGCAGGGATTATTCTTTTCTCTTTTTTTTTTTGCATAGCCATGTCTCCAATGATATTTTTGAGAGAGAAAGGTAACAGAGATTTTTTGGAGTATTTATTTGGTGGATGGATGATGGAATGTTGCTCAACTTCCAGTGTAGAAGTGTAGCATGTGAGGTGGAGTGTATGTGATCTTGATCAAAAGAGTATGACAAGCTTCTCACTAGGGTCCAAGAACTTGACAAAGCTCAAATCAACAACTAGCAGCTTATAGGCTATCAAAGTATTCATGTAGAGTTCTTGGCCTTGGTAGGAAAATATAAATCAAGTGAGGAGCATCATACTATGGAATTTTTGATTTTCATAAAGATAAATTCCCAAGGACTTGAAGGTTAAGCAAAGATCATTTCGACAAACCATATCTCACATGCCAATTATTTAGGAAAAACATGGGTTCCTAATGATAAGGTGTTCACAAGCATTCAGTGATGAAGCGAGAAATAACAAGTGTGCAAGTCCATGAATGTGAGAGGTAGAGTTGTGGGCAAAAGATAAATCAATTATGATTGTCCCAAAAGATTAGTGCGTCAAGTTTTATTTAATTTTCAGATTATCAGAATGAACTTGACAGTGTAGCAGGCAAAAAGTGGAAGTGTGGTGCAAACTCAGGAGGCAGGAGGAGGCTGGAGCCTGTTGGGGACCACCAGGGGTCGCCCGACCCTCCTGGTGGGGTCGGCCGACCTGGCCTCGACCCCACTGGTGCTGTTGTTTCGCGTGTTGGTCGCCCCTGAGTTGTCTCGTATGATTCTGGATGATTTGGTCGTGATTGTTCCAGATATGGCGATGTTTCCCCCCCCCCCCCCCCCCCCCCCCCCACTTGCCTTTTTGCCTGTTTCCTTCAAAAACGACAAAGATATGGAAACACAAATATTGCTCTACCGGTATGCAAGCCCGGGGAGCACTATCATTGATTGAATTTATAAAACTGATAGGCGCATTACATATAAACCTAATCGATTGGAAGCAAAAACTTAATGCGCCTAGCGATAGATTTTTATTTCGGGAGGACTATCCTGTTTCCAGCCATGATCTCATCGATGTATTTCATGTCTTGGTCGATCTGAGCCTCATCCCTCCTCACTTGAGCCAAGGTTTTCTCTATTGCATCGGCCTTGTCGAGGAGTTTCTCCAGCTCTCTTGTGAGTTCTGCGTTGTTGAGGCCGACAAAGGGATTCCCCTTGCTGATTGTTCCATGAGGGTGGCCTTCCTTTGCAGAGCCCCTCGTGCTGTAGTAGAGATGAGGGGCACCTGGGATCTTGGTCATGATGGTAAGGATGAAGGTTTTGGTTCGAGGAGTGGAGCTTTGAAGAGATGAATGGAGAGGGGGTGCAATGGGGTGTATTTATAGCGGTTTTCCCTCTCCTGGTGAAGGAACGAAGGATTTATTTCCAAAGCATAGCTGGGCGAGACAAGGAAAGCTTGGATTCAGAATGAGCAAAAGATGGAAGGCAGAGTTGGCCAGAGGGGGTCGGCCGACCCTGGTAGCCAGGTCGGCCGACCTGCCTTGGCAGGCTCTGGCCTTTTATTTTTCGTGGAGCTTTTGGGAAAGGTACCTTCGGGATAGACAGGGTATAGAAGGATATTTCGATGCAGAGGTCAAGAAAAGATATTTAAATCAATTAAGTGCATGACATCGAAATCTTTATTTTCTACGGGTTCAAGATAAATCTTAAGGCGCTGACCATTTACCTGGAATACCCCATGAGTCGACGTGTCGATGATGGTGTATGGTCCGTTCCATTTACTTTTCAATTTTCCATGCCCGAAGAGCTTTACCCTTGAATTGAAGAGCAACACCTTGTCTCCAACTTTGAATTCTTTTATCTTTATTCGCTGGTCATGCCAGCGCTTTGTACGCTCCTTGTAGATGGCTGAGTTGTGATATGCTTTGTCTCTCCACTCTTCTAACTCAGCTATCTCCATTTTTCTTCTCCACCAGCTCCCTTCATATCCATGTTCCAAGTCCTCATGGCCCAATATGCCTTGTGCTCCAACTTGACTGGCAAATGGCATGTTTTTCCGTAGACGAGTTGGTATGGTGACATGCCTATGGGTGTCTTGTAGGCTGTTCTATATGTCCATAGTGCATCGGGTAGCTTGTTCTTCCATCCCTTCCCCATTTCCAAGACTGTTTTCTGCAGGATCCGCTTGATTTGTTTGTTGGATGTTTCGGCCTGCCCATTTGTTTGAGGATGGTATGGAGTGGCAATGTTGTGCTTTGCTCCAAGCTCTCTTAGAAAGCTACGGAAGGTCTTATCAATGAAGTGAGACCCTCCGTCGCTTATCACCATTCTCGGAGTTCCAAACCTTGGAAAGATAAACTCATGGAACATCCGGCGAGCGTGTTTGGAGTCGGCAGCTCGGCATGGCATAGCTTCTACCCATTTGGATACGTAATCCACCGCCACCAATATGTACTCACAATCTTGGGATTTCACGAATGGTCCCATGAAGTCAATGCCCCATACGTCGAAGAGTTCGACTTGAAGGTTGTATGTGAGGGGCATTGCATCTCGTGCTGTGATGCCTCCAAATCTCTGACATTGTGGGCATCTTCTAATGAATTCTTTTGTATCTTCATACATGGTTGGCCAGAAGAATCCACTTTGCCAGATCTTTGCTTGGGTACGGAAGGCACCATAGTGTCCACCGTATGGGGCTGCATGGCATTTTTCAATGATTTGTGTGCTCTCGGGAGTGGGCACACATCACCTAAGCAATCCATCGGCGCAGACACGATAGAGGTATGGTTCATTCCATAAGTGACGGCGACTTTCATAAATCAATCTTCTTTTATCCGCCCCTGGTGGTACGTATCCTGTGGCGATGAAGTTCACAATGTCGGCGTACCAAGGGTGCGAATCCGTCACTTTCAGCAGCATGTCGTCGCGTAGGAAGTCATTTATGGGTAACTCCTGCAAGTTAGTGAACTGCATACGCGACAAATGATCTGCTACAGAATTTTCTAATCCTTTTTATCTTTAATTTCAAGATCAAACTCTTGGAGCAGAAGGATCCATCTTATGAGACGAGGTTTAGCATCTTTCTTAGCAAGCAGATATCTCAAAGCAGCATGATCAGTGTAAACGATAACTTTTGCTCCAGCTAAGTAAGATCTAAACTTGTCAAAAGCAAAAAACAACGGCAAGGAGCTCTTTCTCAGTGGTAGTATAATTCAACTGAGCTCCAGTCAAAGTTTTGCTAGCATAAGAAATTGCATGATGCTTTTTGTCTTTCATTTGACCAAGGACTGCCCCCACAGCATAATCACTAGCATCACACATTATTTCAAAAAGCGTCCAATCAGGGGGTTGAATGATTGGAGCAGAGACGAGTGCATTCTTAAGAGTAGCAAAGGCATGCATGCAGTCATCATTGAAGTCAAAGGGTGCATCCTTAGCAAGCAAGTTTGTAAGGGGTCGTGCAATTTGAGAGAAATCTTTTATGAAGCGACGATAAAAACCAGCATGACCCAGAAAACTACGAACACCCTTGATATTCACAGGAGGCAGAAGCTTTTCTATAACTTCTATTTTTGCTTTGTCCACCTCTATGCCTCTCTCGGACACAAGGTGTCCAAGAACTATGCCCTCTTGGACCATGAAGTGGCACTTTTCCCAATTAAGTACCAGGTCCTTCTCATGGCATCTCTGTAAGACCTTGTCTAAATTTTCTAAGCAATGATCGAAGGTTTTTCCATAAACAGAGAAATCATCCATAAAAACTTCCATAATTTCTTCGATCATATCAGAGAAAATAGACATCATGCAACGTTGGAACGAGGCAGGTGCATTGCACAAACCAAAAGACATGCGACGATAAGCATAAGTTCCATACGGGCATGTGAAAGTGGTCTTACTTTGATCGTCGGGGTGGATGGGAATTTGATGATATCCCGAATACCCATCAAGGAAACAGAAGAAAGAATGATTTGCCAACCGTTCCAACATCTCATCGATGAAGGGCAGCGGAAAATGGTCTTTCTTTGTAGCCTTGTTAAGTTCTCGGTAATCAATGCACATTCGCCACCCCGTGACGGTTCGTTGAGGAATGAGTTCATTTTTATCATTATGAACAACCGTCATACCTCCTTTCTTGGGTACCACTTGTACGGGGCTCACCCAATCACTGTAAGGAACAGGATAGATGATCCCAGCGTGTAATAGCTTCAAGACCTCTTTCTTCACAACTTCTCTCATCGCATTATTCAGCCTCCTTTGAGGTTCCCTTGAAGGTGTACTTTCAGGATCCGTGGGAATGCGATGGGTGCAGAGAGCGGGGCTGATCCCTTTTAGGTCTTCAAGTGAGTAGCCAAGAACGGAGCGATGTTTTTCAAGCACGGTTATGAGTTTGGTGGTTTCTTCTTCCGAAAGCTTGTCACTTATGATGACGGGAGCTTGCGGATCTCCGTGCAAGAAAGCATAGCGCAAACCGGGAGGTAGCGCTTTAAGATCAATGGGAGGTCGTGGCGGTGGTGTGGTTGTGGTAGCTCAAAGGTGTCCTCCGAGTCGGCTTCTTCTAAGATAAAGTCTTGTGCATCTTCTTCCAAGGCTAACTCGGGGTCCATGTGAGGAAAAATAGCCATGACCTCCTCCACTTGATATTCCTCAAGTGGTTCATCGGAAAGAGTGTTTCGTGATGTGGTGATTGGTATGGAGAATGACTCTTTTCCGAGGGTGAAATTGAGGTTTCCAAATGATGGGGCATCAATGAGGAATTTTTCTATGGGATGCCCGATCATTATGTCGAAGTTTGGGACTTCGAAGACGTAGAAATCCAGGATAACCTCAAGGTCTTCATGATAGAGAGTCACATCTCTGACAATCCCCAAACTCTCAAGAATATGGCCTGATGGGTGCTTGAGGAGTTTGTTTGTTGATGTCCATAGTCGGTTGCCAAAGATTGACAACGCGTATGTGTCGGAGAGGATATTGGCACCAACAAGAGGGTTGTAGAGTGCATTCACCTTGGTTCCTTTGATGGAGCAGCATATGTTGGTTGAGGGAGGGCAGAGCCGAATGATATCCATGGATAGCTCATTCTCCCTCAACCATTCATCGCTCATGATTGAAGTAAGCTCCCGAACAGTCTCCACAAGATATTCTTTTTCAATTGGTTCGGGAGGTGGCAAAGGAACAGGCGGTCTCTTTTGAAACAAATAGTTCGAGGTGTTTCCAAAATCTTCAAAAATTTCTTCCTCAAACTCAAATGGGAACTCTAGAGGTTCATCATCCTCTGTCATTGTTCGGGAATCAGATGAGGACTCAGATGTTGGGTCTACCAAGGTAGACACCTTTTGTTGTGTTTCCACAATGAGTTCCTCATCTTTTGACTCCGGCTCCTCGGGTATTTCAGCGGAAAAAGGTGTATTTTCAACAATTCTTTCTAGCAAATCTTTTGCTTCCGCTATGGTCTTATGAGAAAAAGAACCACCGGCAGCCGTGTCAAGATAAAGTGCGGTGTCTTTGCTCAACCCCGAATAAAAGTGTTGCAAAAGAACGGGTTCTGGGAGCAATAACTCTGGACCGGAATCTGTTAATGAACAGAACCGTATCCATGCCGCACTAAGGGTTTCTTCCTCCTCTTGGCGAAAGTTAATTATTTCCGCGCGTAGAGCAGTGATACGAGATACGGGAAAAAATGCTAGACAAAATTTGTCTCGCAATTCTTTCCAATCACCGTTCACTCTCTTAGCAGTGTAAGTGTACCATTGCTTTGCCTTCCCATTGAGAGAGAAGGAAAACAATTTCCACTTTAAATTTTCATGTGTCATGCCATTGATCAATCGGCATGCACACAATTGCTCAAACTCTCGCAAGTGTTCAAAAGGATTTTCATTTTTAAAACCAGAGAAAGAAAGTCCTTTGATCAAAGAAATAAAACTGGGGCCGAGCTCATAGCTTGTTGAAACAACAAGTTGAGATGAACATGGTGGCTCTAAGAGCTCGCCCCGTGGAGTGGAAAAAGATTGGATTGTGGGTGATGACTCCATGTGTTTTTTTTTTTTTTTGTAATTAATTGAACGGGAAATGTAAAGATAAGTTACGAGGGCAAACCTGGTCCGCTACAGAATTAGCAACCGTTCCCCGGCAACGGCGCCAGAAATGCTTGTTGGTATTTCTTACACCACGAATAAATCCGCAAGCGCACGGAATACCGTTGTAGCACTTCACCCGGGAGTATTCCAAGGTATCGTATTTGTTTTCCCCAAGGAACGGTGATAATCTGCAGCAAGGTTAGTTTTACCCAAGGACACACAAGAATGGCAGTAGTATAGGATCGAGAGGATGAATAAAGATCTAGCTGTCCCGCAGGACGATCGCACTCTAGCTCTACTTGTTTACTTCGGGCACTGGTATAGACCTGGTCTGCCAAGTCACGCCAGCCTGTAGCTCTACGACGAACCCGAACGTGGAGGATTACAAGGGACGGACAGGGCTGTCACCACCTGCCGCCTACCTCTACAAACCGTGGGGCACGCTGCAAACAAAGATAACCTCTAGCCTAGACACCACGTCTATGCCGTCGATTACTACTCTAACCCCGGTCCTGGTACCAATCTGGAAGGCTAGAGCACCCCTCGCGGAGCGATGATCCCGTAAACAAGTATAACAAGAATAACGACTAGTATGTAAAGCTCGCTAGATCAATAACACCACGAATACTAATCTTACGAATAAGAACAAGGTTCGTACTATGAACGAACGACGAACGAACGACGAACGATGAACGAACTAAGAACGAACGACGAACGATGAATGAACGACGAACGAAGAACGAACGAAGAACGATGAACGAACGAAGAACGAACGATGAACTATTAATAAGATAAATATCCGCCAAGGGTACAAGATAAGGAAATAACTAAAAGGAAAGCTATCCCTCTCTTGATCCTTGCCCTCTCCTCTATTCTACTACTGTACAAGAGGCCCTTGGCCTGGATGGGAGTGGAATGACTTGTGTCTTGTGATGTGCTTTGGAGGAGGGGGGGTACCCCTTTATTTATAGCCCAAGAAGGTCGGCAACTTGAGGCGGTTCCTTAGGTCGGTGGCATTGATTGCAGGTGGAACCGACCTCTGGAAGGCGGTGGCGAACCGCCATAGGAAGATGGCCAGTGGGGCCACCACAGGGGGTCGGCCGACCTAGGGTTTGGGGTCGGCCGACCTGTGGCTGGCCCCTCTGGGCCTGGGCCTTCTCAGGTGGCTTCCCCTGGTCGCCTTCTCCTTTGATCCACCTGCTATGGGTGGACTTGAAGTCTTTTTATCGGGAGTTGGGCTTTATTTGGATAATTCTTTATGACGGGGAAAATTAGTGTTTCCAGGATGGGCCTTTTATGCTTCCTTTTCCCCGTTTTCCTATGAATTGCAGCTGCACTCACAAATTCACCAAGACTCGTGGAAATCATTAGTTTAAAGACCTAAGTCTACCTTTGGTGATTGTTTCATTATAAAAAGCGCAGCTAGTTGACGGGTAAATATTGGGTCTAAGAGCCGTCAACAATGAGCAGGGGATTATTCCTTTTCTTTCTTTTGCATAGCCATGTCTCCAATGATATATTTTGAGAGAGCGAGAGGTAACAATGAATTTTGGAGTATTTATTTTGGGTGGAAAGTGTGGTGGTATTGCTTAACTTCCAGTGTAGAAGTTTAGCATGCGAGGTGGAGTGTACGTGATCTTGATCAATGAGAGTATGACAAGCTTCTCACTAGGGTCACACAATTTTGATAAAGCTCAATGCAATGACAAGCAGCATATGTGTAGGGTTTTTGCAATGTAAGAACAACATATGGCTTTGGTAGGAATTTTGATCATTGAGGAACTTTATCATTTTTGTATTTTGTAAAATAAAAACTCCGGAAGTCAAGTCGCACTTTGAACAAGATCATAGCAGCCCTATTTGTACCATATCATATCTCACAACAACTTAGACTTAGATCAAGCACTATGCAGCCCACAAGTTTCAAGTTCTAGGTAAGCATAAGCCAAAAATCTCAAAACTTGGGAGAGCACTAAGTTGTGACTAGGTACAAACGAGAGATAAAACAGAGCAACTATTCATCATCTCAACATAAGGAAGGCTAAACACTCATACTCGCATATAAAGAGAAACTACGAAAAACTAGCAACCACACTAAAGACTATTTTTGTTCTTTTTAGTTTTGTCATTTTTATTTTATTTTCAGATTTATCATTTTTTTGTATTTTTCATGAGAGGTGCAAGAACAAGCAAACAAAAGAAATAAAAGGATACAAGTTGCGATACATGATACCTTAGCAGGGGGTATGGCATCCCCCCCAAGCTTGTTCTTGCTCATGGGTGGCGTCGAGGATCGAACCCGGTGTGGCGAAAGTAAGCCAACATATCGGCTTGGCCCTGCTGCGTCATGTTGGTGAGGTTGGTGAGCTGGGCATTGGTGTTTTCTTGCCACTGATGGGTCTGCAGGACGTGTTGGTTGAGAGTGTACTCAACGTCCTCTCCTCGAGTCTCCATGCGTCCCATTTGCTCGGTAAGCGCATTCATTTGCTGCTCGAGATATGAGTCATGAGCTGCAGACGAACGCCGCCCACCGGCCCGCGGTGAGTAGGACGTCGAATCGGAGGAGATTTCCTCCCATTGCGCGCGGGGAGGGTGCGTCCATTGGGCTTGGCCCACACCCTGCTGCGACGAGCCGCCGACCTCAAATGGTGGTGGAGTGGTGTAACCACCGGGACCATACCCGGCGGGACCGTAGCTCGGCCCATATGCATAGGCCATGGGCTACGGTGCGGGTATCCCGGTGTCGGCGGTTGGCTCCGGCCTGCGCGTCCTCCTGCGAGAAGAAGTAGTCCTGCGTGCATCTTCCTCTTTTTCAAGAGGTGTGGTTAGGTTTTTACAGTCATACAAACGAAGTCCCCGGTTAGGTAACGGGAATTCATTTGTATAACCGACATAATAAAATATGAGAGAATTATTTAGACCATGCTTAAGTGTATGACCTTGAATAAGATAATCCTCGGTGATAAGAGAGCGGGGTGTATCAATATAAGCAACATTAGCATCATGCAAAGCACCAACACCCGCAGCAATACGTGTAATCAACGAGGTGCACTCAATCGGTCCAGTCATTCTAAAATTTTCTAACCACTGAGCAATCATGAACATGACAGGAGCAATCTTTATTTTCTCAACCATAGCATAAAGAATTTTCAGATCATCCTCGCGCACAATCCTAATATCACTTCTAGGAAACAAGGTAATGCCAAGCCACATGTGCAACAAGCGCAAGGTAGGATGGTGAATATGATTAGTTCGGGGTTTCTCACAAGTAGGAGATGCAGAAATTCTTTGCCAAAAAGCTAACTTTGAGTAACCCGGAATCGAACTATCAACATCAATGGTGCAGCGAGAATTAAAGCCGAGGCATTGACTAAGGATTTTCCATGTCAAATGATATTCCTCCCGGAAAAACCGAAAGGTAATACCGTCATCTACCACGCATAGGGTGCATAAAAATTGTAGTGTAAGTAAGCGGGAACCCTGCTCATCTACACATGCAAACTTATCCCACCCTATTGCTTTAAATACTCGAGAAAATTCAGCATCCATACCAATCTTTTGCAGCAGTTTCGGATCAAATGCTCGCGTAGGAGCAAATGTACGGAGTCGGAGGGCTTCGTAGGCGTTCATCTCTTCGTCGCCCACCAAGTCGAGGTCGGTGTCGACGAGAAGACGATGCTCGGTGTTGGCTTGTTCCTCCGTTGCGGCTTCATGTTGAGGGCTTGACACTTGCTCGGTGGTGGTGCGAGCGCGAGTGCGAGGTCGAGAAGGGCCCGAGCTTGTGCTCCCGAACCGGAACAGCGAGGCGACGGCCTTCCCGGCGCGCTTCATGCTGCAGCGAGGTCGAGCAAGAACGCAAGAACAAAAACTCCGAACGGGTTGTGAGAGTGAAAACCAATCGATGAAACCGTCGGTGTTCTTGCAAGCGAGAAAACGCAACTCGGAAAATCAAACCAAAACAAAACTGCAAAGCAAACCAAGGGAGAAATAGTTTTGCAGAATTTTGAGGCAAGAACTCAATGAGCACAATGGAGAACTTGAGAGCAATGAAGTGAAGAGTGTTGAGGAGTAGAAATGAGAGTGTGAGAGGGAGAGAGCAATGGCCTGCCACCCCTTCTTATGCACGGCCATAGTAGCCGTTTTTGAACGTTGGGAGGTACATGTGACCGTTGGAGCAAAGGTGGGAGGGAGCCGTTGCTCCCCTGGGTCGGCCGACCTGACTGGTGGGGTCGGCCGACCCCACCTTGGCCCCATTTTCTTCCCTCTTTGGCCCACAGCCCCCAACGGCCAAATGGTGATTGACCATGGTTGCTATGTCCAGAAACTTCTCAAATTTATTTGCTCAAAAAGATTTCCAAGTAAAAAGTTGCCTCGAATTCAAAATTTTTTGAAAAAATCAAAAATCGACATGTTGATGAAAAAATTTCAACATGCAAAAATATTTTTGGCTTTTCCATGGTGATACAAGGGTGGTCCAAAAATTTCATCCAAAGATGAGACATTTTGAACGCAAAAGTGTTTTTGAAAATTTTGAATTTTAAATGCATGGCGAGGGAAAAATTCAAATATGCTGGCGGAAAAATTCAAATAAATTTTTGGTGGAGGAAATAAATATGCAAGGTGGTTTTGGAAAAATCCAAATGCAAATTGGTGGTGGAAAATTCAAAAAGAAGCAAATAAAAGCAAATGATAATGCCGGTTAACCTGCCGGCCAGGGCCGTGCCGTTTAAAGTCCGACGGGCTAAGACTTCTCCAACGGGTTTAGCTTGGTGGCGCGGACCCCGTCCTTGGAGATGAGGACGTGGAGGGCTGCGCCTTGACTTGCCACACTTGTTTCATCTTTGGTGGTGTAGGTGGCTTCTCGGACTTTGGGACGGGTTTCTTGGCCCATAATCCCAGCCTCGTGGTCGCAGGTTTCTTTGGTTGAAACTGCGATGGATTTTCAATCTTTGCCAAGCTCTTCCATAGAGCAATGAGGCTGTCCGTTTCCTGGCTGTCACTTCAACTTCTTGGATGTTGGAGGTGTTTGCCCATACTTGACCTTGATCATCGAGCATTGTTCTTTCCGAGGTTGAAACTCGAACTTCTCCTCTTTCCCACTGATGTAGAGGCGGATTTCTCCAACTCCAACATCAATTTGGGCCTTCGTGGTGCTAAGGAAGGGACGTCCGAAGATGAGGGGCGTTTCCTTATCAATATCCATGTCAAGCACCACAAAGTTCACCGGGACGACGTGGCCTCTTATGAATACCGGCACATCCTCTGCAATCCCCATTGGAAAGCGGAAGGATGAGTCGGCTAATTGTAGTCGCATGGGTGTAGGAGTTAAGTCAGTGTGGCTCAATTGACCGAAGACCTCCTTGGGCATCACGCTAACACTTGCCCCAAGGTCGCATAGAGCGTTGTTGAAGTGGTATCTCTTGATTGAGCAAGAGATTACTGGGAAGCCTGGATCAGTTTTTATTGTAGAAGGTTCTCCTCTTATTTGCCTGTTCTCCCCTGCATGGTTAGTCCTACGAGAGAACATTTCTCCTCTCGTAGTGATAACATTAACTTTTTCAATGGGAGATTCTGGTTGCCCAGGAATCTGCCCAGAATTAGCAGAAGGAACAAGAGCAGCAAGCTGAGCTAACTGAGTTTCTATCATTTTATTAAAGCTCAACTGATTTTTGAAAGCGGAAGAAAGACCTTCTATTTTTGAATTTAAACTCTCTAAACTTTGACATTGGCAGCAAGCTTTTTGTTGATTGATTCGTTGATTTTAGCTTGGCCATAAACCAAATCTTTCAAAGAAGGCTGATTATTATTAAAACCAGAGAAATTATTACCTCCTTGATAAGATTGGCGGTTTTGGTTAAAACCTTGACCTCCACTTGGACGATACCCATTGTTGTTGTTCATGTAGAATGCTTCTTCATGGGTATGGTTGGGGCAATCCTTCCCCATATGGCCGGTGTTGACACATTCCTCACACGTAATGCGTGAGTCAAGTGAACGAACACTACCATGCGTGTTGAAGTCGTCCAAGCGCTTCAGGACGAGGTCGAGTTTGGCGGACAATAAGTCCACCTCCTTGATAGGGTGTATGCCTTTAGAGCGTGGTTGGAGACGTTCATCGCTCCACCCTTGATTGGAGACCATCTTCTCAATAAGTTCTTTAGCTTGAGCGACGGTCATTGAGAAGAAGGCTCCTCCAGCAGCGGCATCCATATGTCCACAGGTTGTTGGTGTCAACCCGTTGTAGAAATGTTGAAGAATGAGCCATTCTTCCATCCCGTGGTGTGGGCAGGCGGATATGTAATCTTGGAGCCTATCCCACGCTTTGGCGATGGTTTCATTGTTGGCTTGCTGGAAGCTTGAAATTCTTCCACGAAGGGCATTGGTTTTGCCCAACGGGAAAAACTTTGCGAGGAACGCGGTAGAACAGCGGTCCCAAGTGTCAATGCTGGCACGATTGGCATAGAACCATTGTTTCGCCTTCCCAAGAAGGGAGAGGGGAAACAGACGAAGTCTGATAGCATCTTGATTGACTTCGGCGGTTGCCAATGTGTTGCATATCTCAAGGAATTGCTGGAGATGAGTGTTGGCGTCCTCCATGGCCTTTCCACAGAAGGGAATGGCCTGCACCATAGTGATTAGGCTTGATTTGACTTCAAACCCTGCGTCACCGGCGTTGACATTGGGCCCAACGGGAACATTGGCAACGGAGGGAGCAGAGTAGTCACGGAGGGTCCTTTGATCAGCCATGTCAATAAGTGATGATGGTGCGGATGATGTGGGTTCGTCTGTCGGGAGTGTTGCTTGTGAGGGAGAGTCGACGCGGGGTCGGACTTTCCTTACAAGCACTCTGGATTATCAACGAAGTTTTCCGGCAAGTTGAATCCACGCATACACTATCCTGTTTTCACATCAAAGAGAGAAAACAGATCAAGGTTAGCCAGCAATGGAAATGGTTAATTCCCATCAAGTGTAATCATGAGTAATCATTGTACACTTGTCAACAATTGTCTTCCCCGGCAACGGCGTCAGAAATGCTTGTTGGTATTTCTTACACCAAACAGAAAACACCACCTTAGGCTGGTTAGGCCTAGAGTGAATATTCCCGGTTCGGCGCCAGAAATACCTGGGGTTAAGTTACTTGCTTAGGATACATAATAATCCACAACTGGCAACGAGTGCCAGAAATGTATTATTAGTATTTAATCATAAAAGATAATCCGCAAGCGCACGGATAACCCATTGTAGCATTTCACCTGAGAGTATTCCAGGGTATCGTTATTTATATTTCCTAAAGGAATACGTAGTTGACAAGTGTGTACTTATACTCATGGTGTTACAAATGATAGATCATAACCAATATCCAAATGCAGGGGTAAGGCAATAAAGGATAGAGGATAGTGCGACACACACAGCAGGCAGTTCCACTCTCTGATAAAAAGCGAGAGGCGGCTCTAAGCAAGACTAAGGTTAAGTAAAAAGAACTGCTACTCCTAATGTACATCGTCAAGTAGCGTGCGTAGCATCTACCTATAGCCTAAGCTGCACACGAGCCAAGACTAAGTTGTTCTACTGCCAAGCCATCATCGGGAGATCCAGCGATCAGAGTCTGCCCCAATCTTCGGACATTTCATATATACTCCTACGCCATACCCGAACGTGGAGGATTACAAGGGACGGACAGGGCTGTCACCACCTGCCGCCTACCTCTACAAACCGTGGGGCACGAACACGCATCCAAGGGTGGAAAGGAAGCCCTAGCACCATGCTAGCGTAACTAACCACAACTCTAGATCCCTCGAGGCACCTCGCAAGGCGATAAACCTAGAGCACTCTTGCAAGACAATGGACCCGATGACTAAGCAAAGGAACAACTAGGTCTAGCATGCTATTACTTAGACAAAGGATCAAAGCTAGCACTACGTTAAGCATAGGCGTTCGTCGCTTAAGAACGAGCGACGAACGATGAACGATGAAGAACGATCATCGTTAACCGATGATCGAGTATGAACGAACGACGAACGAACGATGAACGATCATGAACGAACATCGATGAACGATGAACGAACGATGAACGAACATGAACGAACGAAGAACGTTCATCCAAGATCAAGGATGAACGATGAATAGCATAAGGACATAACTACTACAAGAATGATGATATTCCATTGATGAATGAATAAGTCTTACAAAGAGAGTAAAAGGATACAAGGGAATTTACCCCAAACTCTCCAAGGGACTTGGGAGCCAAAAGGGCAGCCCAACTACTCAGCCTAAGCCTAACTAGAGAGCCCCTAGCTCTGGATGTGTGGAGGAGGGAATGAGCCTCTTGTGTTGTGTGTCCTCTAAGGGGAGGGGGTACCCTTTATTTATAGCCCTCCAAAGGCAGTGGAATTGAGGCGGTTCCTGTAACGCTCCATATTAATAAAAACAACTCAGTTTTCGTTATGGGCCTAAAGGACCAAGTGTAGCACTAATTGTTGGCCCAACCTGAGCCCAATTCGTGGGGGACCCGAGCCCAGCTGAACCCTAACCAGCCATGTTGCCTTCCTCCCTATCGATCTCAATGCTGCTTTGTTCTCTATCGAAGCGCCGCCTTTTTTCCCTTGTTCCTGCTGCTGTGAAGCCATCGCTGGGGACCGGTGAGAGTGTGCTCTTTTCCCCTTCTCTCGAACTCTCCCGAGCGCTACAGTTGAGAGCGGGCGGAAAAGAGACCTCGGTCGCCGCCGGTGGAGGGGGCCGTCTTCGTCGCCTCCGATGGCCCTCGGGGCATCGGGAGGTGGCGGAGACGGCTGTGCCTCTGCCGGTCGGCGGGTTTTCGTCCTAGTCTAGTGTTTATTAGGTCTAGGGTTAGGGTTTCGGCGACCGGCGGTGAGGTGGCGGCGGCAGCGGTCAATCGTCCGAACTTGTCCCTCCGTGCTCGGCCGTGCCCCGCTGGCGCTCCTCTCCGGCGTCGGCGGCGAGCGTGTGGGGGTGGAGCTCTCGTTGAAGAGCTCCTTCTTAGGAGTCGGGCGGCGGCGGATCTGCGTCTTCCCTTCCGGCGAGACGAGGTACGTCCTGCTTTTTTTGCGTCAAGGAGACGGGCGCTGGGGCTTGAGGAAAGCGTGGTGGTTGGATCCGGCTCGAGGTGTCCGCGGCGGCTTCCGTCGTCGTCGGCGAGCGGCGGTCCAAGCTGGGAGGTGCTCGGGGTGTGTCCCCGGCCGGTTTGTTCGTTCTGCTCTTGCTCATCCCGCTAAGCGGGTGTCTGTTCCGGCTCGTTTCAAAGCCTTTGGGCGATGGAGGCCTCTGCGGTGATGGGTTCGTGGTGGCGGCGGGAGCTGCTCGCGCCGGCGGTGGCCGGTGTTGGTGGATTTCGCCGTCGGTGTGGTGCTGGAGGCCCAGGGGCCTGTTTGTAATTCTTGTTTGTGTTAGGGTCCTCTTTGCACTTTGTGTGGGACAGCTGTCCGTATCCTTGTATAACGTACCTGTGTACGTATGTATGGTTGTACTTTCCTTATCTTAAATACAGGTATGTTTGATCAAAAAAAAAAAAAAGAAGCCATCGCTGGGATCTTCCTCTTTGCCTGGCAGCAGTCCCTCGTGTAGGAGAGGTGCGGTCAACACCATCTGAATTCCTTTTGCTTCTTGCAGCTTGCTAAACCCGTTCTACTGTTTGGCTAAAGAGGACAGCAGGCTTTGTCTTCCTTTAGGTAATGAGTGAATCAATCTTTTTAATGCTTTTTGTATAGTGATTAAGGTTAATCTCGCCGGAGCAGTCGAGTGCATGATGCTTTGTTCATTCAGTTTGTGCAGTTTGCACAGTACCATATTAAACTCTGTTTCGGGGTCCTTCTAAGCCGATTTTGAAATTTTGGCTATAATGAAAGTTCTAGATCTTCTTTTTATCTTTCCAACGCATATTTATGCGCTTTGTTCTGTTGAGTATTGTAGGAGTTATGAGTATCTGAAGTTGACTGTCGAGTTTCGTCAGACTTGAGCTTCATTCACTGTCGACCAGCTGTTCGATCCAGTTTTCGGGGATTTTGAAACTCTTGCTGTAATAAAGTTGTAGGTCTTCTCAAGAGCTTTCCAACGAGTGTTTATGTGAATTCTTCGTTGAGTTTTGAAAGATTTATAGGCTTCTGAATATTCTGTCCTGTTTTCCTTTCAGCCTGAACTGGTACAGTTTTCAGATTCAAGTTCTGTCTGGTTGTAGTTTCTGGTGGTCATGGAGACCGAATTCTCTGAGGTGTGAACTAAGATATTGTAGTACATTGTTTGACCTTTCAATGGAGTATTTACACTCGTAGTTTGGATGAATAGTTTGGAAGATACGAATTTTCAAAGTCAACAGTCTCGTACTGTTGACAGATTATGTCTGTCATCTTGTAAGCCAGTTACAATTAGTAAACGTTGAAATTTAATTATGTGCTGAATAGAGAAGTTGCAGCTCTTGTCCTGTTGTTTTCAAAAATGTATTTATTTGCTATGTTAGCTGTTGTATAAAAAAAGATATGAAAAAGAGAAGCAGCACTGCTGCTGGTTTTTTTTGTGATGATGTGGAGCTGTTTTTGCCGATTGTCGGTTTGGGACGAGGAGCGCTGTGTTTATTGTTTGAAAATGATCTATGGAGTGTTTGTACTGAGTTCTTTGTTCTAAACAGGTGGTAGTGCTCCGGAACGTGCCTAGTGCATTTTCTTCATTGGCGGAGGCAAGTAAATGTAGCGGTGGTTGTGCTACCATTTTGTCTTGCTATTTTCATCACCTACACTATAAAATTCAGAACCATAGCAACTTAAATGCTAATCAGGTCATTGTGGCATTTTATAATCGTGGCTTATGTTATTATTGCTCTATGGCCATCTACATGAGGATTCCTTTATGGTTTTATATTGTTGTCATACTCATTCTATGAATGAAGTTAAATTATGGAGACATGATTAATCATACATGTGGCATATCATGAGCATCTCATGTTGCATTGAAGTTATGTCGCGAACCTATGGTTGCGACCGTACCGGTACGCATCGTACGTTCCCGAGGAGGGGTGCGATGTAAAAGTGGACATGCATTGCATGCATATGCATTAATGTTTGAAGTATGATCATGAATATATGGTCGTCATGTGGATGTTGAGAAGTGATGCTTTGATGGTAATATACATTGTGGTACATCTTTTGGGGTGAAGATCTTTGAGGTTTTGCATTGCATTCATATGCATTCATAGAAGTTAATAACATACACATGTTATTGTGGAACAGAAGTTGATCTTATTTCCTCTCTTGAGGATGTTTAGTTGTTAATCGTGGAGAAGCTATTTGTGGTTATATGGAGGTTTTTATTTCCTTTATGTTGAGGTCTTGTCATAGTTTGATTCCCTAATTCAACCCGTGGTTTAAATAGCTTGTCAAAACAATTTGCTTGCTGAGATGTTTCATCTCACCCTTGCATAAATCTTTCCAGGTACTTGATGAATGGCATGACGGGATGGGAAGTAGCAGCACGTCTTTCATTCCACAATAATTTCTAGTTATACACCTCTTTAGTAATAAAGAATGATTTGTTTTAAGTGTTGGAGTCTTTCCTTTGATAAATGTAGCGGTGGTTAACTTAAAGTCTTTATTCATTCATGTTTTGCTTATAATTCATATGTGATGTCTATATTATTATATCTATCTATACATGTTTTGCTTCCGTGTTGCTTATGTTTACAAAGGAGATGCTGTCGAAATTCCTAAGTTTGGCAGAAGGATGTTTGAGGTGGTTTTAGTAGCATCCCGGGGTGATTGTGGATTCCGGGGTGTTACAGTTCCAGATATTATGGGCATTGATTGCAGGTGGAACCGACCTCCTGAAGTCGGTTGCAAACCGCCATAGAAAAGTGGACCCAGGGCCAGGGGCCACCCTGCCAGGTCGGCCGACCCAGGGTTTGGGGTCGGCCGACCCAGGCCTGGCCCCCCCTGGGCTGGGCTTTAGTGGGTGGCTTCCCCCTGGCCTGTAGGCCTCTTGTCCAGGTGCGTGGCCTCAGTTGATGTTCTGGGTGGTTCTGGGCCTTTAATCCTTGAATTATATTCCCGCGGCGAGCGTCGTTTGATGGATGTGTTGGAATCGTCGCCTTGGGGCCTGTTTACACCTGGAAATCCCTGTTTTCCACCTGCACATCCAAATCTAGAGGTACACGTGGAAATAGGTTAAGCAAGCAACAAGTGTTAGTTCTTCCTTATTTATAGAGCTAATTGACGGTCAAAAACTGGGTCTAAGGACCGTCAACAACATGATAAAATAAAAGTTGAAAAAGAATCTAAAGTCAAATAAAGAAATAAATTAATTAAAAAAACATATGAATAAACTAAGCGCTTTTATCTTCCTTTTTCAAAACGCATTATGCGCCTTGAGTTAGTTTCCAAATTGAATAAATTAAGGCTCCCCGGTCTTTGACCCCGGTAGAGTCCTTTTTGCTTTCATATTCTTTTGTTTGTTTTGAATAAAAAGAAGCCAGGTACAAGAACAAGTGTGGAGGAGATCTCTCTGTCTTCATCGCGCATACATTCGAGATCTCCCACCAACACGATGCACAACATTGCACTGATCAACACGCTATGGAGTGGAGCCATTGGGCACAAGAAAACAAAGGATTGAACCCCTTGGTTCGATCAAACACCCAAACGTCCCACTTGATCTCCAATTCACCCTAGCGAAGGTTTGCGCATCTTATCCCCTAGTCCCTATTTCATGAGTTAAAACAATCTTTCATGAAAATCTTGTAGACTTAACTCAAATATAAATTGAACCAACATACTTTCACCTGGTTGGCCTGCATACTCTTTATTCCTCGCATCATACACCTGTTGCTTGTGAACACCAATCTCATAGGACCCCATGTTTATCTAAGTTGTTGGCGAATGAGATATGGTTGGATGAGAGGAATCTTGCTTATTCTGCATAAAGTGCTTGGGACTTTATTTTGCAAAATTCAAAATTCATAGCTTTGCACTCCTCAATGATCCTATATCCCCACCAGAGCTAAATAATGATCACATTGAAAGCCTCTACAAATGCTGCTTGTTATTGCTTTGAGCTTTGTCAAATTGTTGTGACCCTTGTGAGATGCTTGTCATACTTTCATGATCAAGATCACGTACACATACACCACCACCACAAGACATGCTAAACTTCTACACTGGAAGTTAGCTACATCATTTCATTCATCCATCCACCAAAATAAATACTTCTTCAATTGTTGTTGATGTCTCTCTCCAAATATTCTTGCAAAAGAGACATGGCTATCAAAAAAAGAAGAAGTTAAAAAAAAGAGAAAAAAAGAGTACTCATATGGATGAGCATGAATAAAAGAAAGAACCGCTCAAACATGAGCGTGATGAAAAAAAAAAGTGATAGCCATGCTCTCAAGTAAAATCCTTCAAGAGAGAGAGACATCATCACATCAAGGAGTATCTACCATATTCACTTTTATCATACACTTATCCACACACGTGCACACCTTTGATCAGATTGTATGACTTGTGTTCTCCTTGGATCTGGTTTTTGACTTAGCAACATAAGTAATGCAAGTATGCTCCTTTTCATTCCCTACCAAGCTCCACATAAAGCCTTACATAGAAGTACGATGAAAGGACGCAAATCAAATGCCCTGGTGAGGAAACATACACATTGAGCGATCTGAGAGTTTCATTCGAGGAGTATGAGCTATGTTTTTATTTTTAAAATCTTTCAAAAACCCAAGTGTTGACGGCTCTTAGACCCAATTTTTTACTCGTCAACTAGCTGCACTTTTTATAATGAAACAATCACCAAAGGTAGACTTAGGTCTTTAAACTAATGATTTCCACGAGTCTTGGTGAATTTGTGAGTGCAGCTGCAATTCATAGGAAAACGGGGAAAAGGAAGCATAAAAGGCCCAAGTTGGAAACACCAATTTTCCCCGGAATAAAGAATTCCTCTCTTGAAGCCCAAAATCCAAATATCCTGGCTTCAACTCCACCCACAGCAGGTGGATCAGAGGACAACACAGCCCAAGAGCCAACACCAAGGAAGACCAGGCCCAGAGGAGCCACCCCTGGGTCGGCCGACCTAGGTATTGGGGTCGGCCGACCCCTGTTGGTGGCCCCACTGGCCCATCTTGTTATGGCGGTTCGCCACCGCCTTCCAGAGGTCGGTTCCACCTGCAATCAATGCCCCCAAAGTCAGGAACCGCCTCAAGTTACCGACCTTCTTGGGCTATAAATAAAGGGGTACCCCCTCCTCCAAAACACATCACAAGAATCCCAAGAGGAGAGCACCACTCCCACATCTCAGGCCTAGAGCCTCTTGTACAGTAGTAGAATAGGGGAGAGGGCAAGGATCAAGAGAGGGATAGCTTTCCTTTTAGTTATTTCCTTATCTTGTACCTTGGCGGATATTTATCTTATTAATAGTTCGTTCGTTCTTCGTTCGTTCGTCGTTCGTTCATCGTTCTTCGTTCGTTCTTAGTTCGTTCGTCGTTCGTTCATCGTTCGTCGTTCGTTCTTAGTTCGTTCATCGTTCGTCGTTCGTTCGTCGTTCGTTCATAGTACGAACCTTGTTCTTATTCATAAGATTAGTATTCGTGGTGATATTGATCTAGCGAGCTTTACATACTAGTCGTTATTCTTGTTATACTTGTTTACGGGATCATCGCTCCGCGAGGGGTGCTCTAGCCTTCCAGATTGGTACCAGGACCGGGGTTAGAGTAGTAATCGACGGCATAGACGTGGTGTCTAGGCTAGAGGTTACCTTTGTTTGCCGCGTGCCCCACGGTTTGTAGAGGTAGGCGGCAGGTGGTGACAGCCCTGTCCGTCCCTTGTAATCCTCCACGTTCGGGTTCGTCGTAGAGCTACAGGCTGGCGTGACTTGGCAGACCAGGTCTATACCAGTGCCCGAAGTAAACAAGTAGAACTTGAGTGCGATCGTCCTGCGGGACAACTAGATCTTTATTCATCCTCTCAATCCTATACTACTACCATTCTTGTTGTCCTTGGGTAAAACTAACCTTGCTGCAGATTATCACCGTTCCTTGGGGGAAAACAAATACGATACCTTGGAATACTCCCGGGTGAAGTGCTACAACGGTATTCCGTGCGCTTGCGGATTTATTCGTGGTGTAAGAAATACCAACAAGCATTTCTGGCGCCGTTGCCGGGGAACGGTTGCTAATTCTGTAGCGGACCAGATTTGCCCTCGTAACTTATCTTTACATTTCCCGTTCAATTAATTAGAAAAGAAAAAAAATATACACATATGGAGTCATCACCTACAATCCAATCTTTTTCCACTCTACGGGGCGAGCTCTTAGAGCCACCATGTTCATCTCAACTCGTTGTTTCAACAAGTTATGAGCTCTGCCCCAGTTTTATTTCTTTGATCAAAGGACTTTCTTTCTCTGGTTTTAAAAACGAAAATCCTTTTGAACACTTGCGAGAGTTTGAGCAATTGTGTGCATGCCGATTGATCAGTGGCATGACACATGAAACTTTAAAGTGGAAATTGTTTTCCTTCTCTCAATGGGAAGGCGAAGCAATGGTACACTTACACCGCTAAGAGAGTGAACGGTGATTGGAAAGAATTGCGAGACAAATTTGTCTAGCATTTTTTCCCGTATCTCGTATCACTGCTCTACGGGCGGAAATAATAACTTTCGCCAAGAGGAGGAAGAAACCCTTAGTGCGGCATGGATACGGTTCTGTTCATTAACAGATTCCGGTCCAGAGTTATTGCTCCCAGAACCCGTTCTTTTGCAACATTTTTATTCAGGGTTGAGCAAAGACACCGCACTTTATCTAGACACGGCTGCCGGTGGTTCTTTTTCTCATAAGACCATAGCGGAAGCAAAAGATTTACTAGAAAGAATTGTTGAAAATACACCTTTTTCCGCTGAAATACCCGAGGAGCCAGAGTCAAAAGATGAGGAACTCATTGTGGAAACACATAAAAGGTGTCTACCTTGGTAGACCCAACATCCGAGTCCTCATCTAATTCACGAACTATGATAGAGGATGATGAACCTCTTGAGTTCCATTTGAGTTTGAGGAAGAAATTTTTAAAGATTTTGGAAACACCTCGAACTATTTATTTCAAAAGAGACCGCCTGTTCCTTTGCCACCTCCCGAACCAATTGAAAAAGAATATCTTGTGGAGACTGTTCGGGAGCTTACTTCAATCATGAGCGATGAATGGTTGAGGGAGAATGAGCTATCCATGGATATCATTCGGCTCTGCCCTCCCTCAACCAACATATGCTGCTCCATCAAAGGAACCAAGGTGGATGCACTCTACAACCCTCTTGTTGGTGCCAATATCCTTTCTGACACATTTGCGTTGTCAATCTTTGGCAACCGACCATGGACATCAAAAAACAAACTCCTCAAGCACCCATTAGGCCATATTCTTGAGAGTTTGGGGATTGTCAGAGATGTAACTCTCTATCACGAAGACTTTGAGGTTATCCTGGATTTCTACGTCTTCGAAGTCCCATACTTCGACATAATGATAGGGCACCCTATAGAAAAATCCCGGTTTGCGCTATGCCTTCTTGCACGGAGATCCGCAAGCCCCAGCCATCATAAGTGACAAGCTTTCGGAGGAAGAAACCACCAAACTCATAGCCGTGCTTGAAAAACATCGCTCCATTCTTGGCTACTCACTTGAAGACCTAAAAGGGATCAGCCCTGCTCTCTGCATACATCGCATTCCCACGGATCCTGAAAGTACACCTTCAAGGGAGCCTCAAAGGAGGCTAAATAATGCGATGAGAGAAGTTGTGAAGAAAGAGGTCTTGAAGCTATTACACGCCGGGATCATCTATCCTGTTCCTCACAGTGATTAGGTGAGCCCCGTACAAGTGGTACCCAAGAAAGGAGGCATGACGGTTGTTCATAATGATAAAATGAACTTATTCCTCAACGAACTGTCACGGGGTGGCGAATGTGCATTGATTACCGAAAACTTAACAAGGCCACAAAGAAAGATCATTTTCATGCCCTTCATCGATGAGATGTTGGAACGGTTGGCAAATCATTCTTTCTTTTGTTTCCTTGATGGGATTCGGGATATCATCAAATTCCCATCCACCCCCGACGATCAAAGTAAGACCACTTTCACATGCCCGTATGGAACTTATGCTTATCGTCGCATGTCTTTTGGTTTGTGCAATGCACCTGCGTCCTTCCAACGTTGCATGATGTCTATTTTCTCTGATATGATCGAAGAGAAATTATGGAAGTTTTTATGGATGATCTCTCTGTTTATGGGAAAACCTTCGATCATTGCTTAGAAAATCTAGACAAGGTCTTACAGAGATGCCAAGAGAAGGACCTGGTACTTAATTGGGAAAAGTGCCACTTCATGGTCCGAGAGGGCATAGTTCTTGGGCACCTTGTGTCTGAGAGAGGCATAGAGGTGGACAAAGCAAAAAGAAGTTATAGAAAAACTTCCGCCTCCTGTGAACATCAAGGGTGTTCGTAGTTTTCTGGGTCATGCTGGGTTTTTTATCGTCGCTTCATAAAAGATTTCTCTCAAATGCACACCCCTTACGAACTTGCTTGCTAAGGATGCACCCTTTGATTTCAGTAATGACTGCATGCATGCCTTTGCTACTCTTAAGAATGCACTCATCTCTGCTCCAATCATTCACCCCCTGATTGGATGCTTCTTTTGAAATAATGTGTGATGCTAGTGACTATGCTGTTGGGGGCAGTTATGGCCAAATGAAAGACAAAAGCATCATGCCTTTCTTATGCTAGCAAAACTTTGACTGGAGCTCAGATGAATTATACTACCACTGAGAAAGAGCTCCTTGCCGTTGTTTTTGCTGTTGACAAGTTTAGATCTTACTTAGCTGGAGCAAAAGTTATCGTTTACACTGATCATGCTGCTTTGAGACATCTGCTTGCTAAGAAAGATGCTTCTAAACCTCGTTCATAAGATGGATTCTTCTGCTCCAAGAGTTTGATCTAGAAATAAAGATAGAAAGGAGTAGTAGAAAATTCTGTGTAGCCGATCATTTGTCGCATATGCAGTTCACTAACTTGCAGGAGTTACCCATAAATGACTTCTTACGCGACGACATGCTACTAAAAGTGACGGATTCACACCCGTGGTACGCCGACATCGTGAACTTCATCGCCACAGGATACGTACCACCAGGGGCGGATAAAAGAAGATTGATATATGAGAGTCGCCGCCACTTATGGGATGAGCCATACCTCTACCGTGTGTTGCGCCGATGGACGCTTAGGCGATGTGTGCACCCACTCCCGAGAGAACACACAAATCATTGAGAAATGCCATACAGCCCCATACGGTGGACACTATGGTGCCTACCGTACCAAGCAAAAATCTGGCAAAGCGGATTCTTCTGGCTAACCATGTATGAAGATACAAAAGAATTCATTAGAAGATGCCCGCAATGCCAGAGATTGGAGGCATCACAGCACGAGATGCAATGCCCCTCACATACAACCTTCAAGTCGAACTCTTCGACGTATGGGGCATTGACTTCATGGGACCATTCGTGAAGTCCCAAGATTGTGAGTACATATTGGTGGTGGTGGATTACGTATCCAAATGGGTAGAAGCTATGCCATGCCGAGCGGCAGACTCCAAACACGCTCGCCGGATGTTCCACGAGACTATCTTTCCAAGGTTTGGAACTCCGAGAATGGTGATAAGCGATGGAGTGTCTCACTTCATTGATAAGACCTTCCGTAGCTTTCTACGAGATCTTGGAGCAAAGCACAACATTGCCACTCCATACCATCCTCAAACAAAATGGGCAGGCCGAAACATCCAACAAACAAATCAAGCGGATCCTGCAGAAAACAGTCCTGGAAATGGGAAGGGATGGAAGAACAAGCTACCCGATGCACTATGGGCATATGGAACAGCCTACAAGACACCATAGGCATGTCACCATACCAACCGTCTATGGAAAAACTTGCCATTTGCCCGTCGAGTTGGAACATAAGGCATATTGGGCCATGAGGACTTGGAACATGGATATGAAAGGAACAGGGTGGAGAAGAAAAATGGAGATAGCTGAGTTGAAGAATGGAGAGACAAGCATATCACAATTCAGCCATCTACAGGAGCGTACCAAGCGCTGGCATGACCGGCGAATAAAGATAAAAGAGTTCAAAGTTGGAGATAAGGTGCTGCTTTTCAACTCAAGGGTAAAGCTCTTCGGGCACGGAAAATTGAGAAGTAAATGGGACGGACCATACACCATCATCGACACGTCGACTCATGGAGCAATCACACTCCAAGACGACGGAGGTAATATATTCAAGGTAAATGGTCAGCGTCTTAAGATTTATTTTGAACCCAAAGCGAATAAGGAATTCGATGTCATGCACTTAATTGATTTAAATATCTTTTCTTGACCTCTGCATCGAAATATCCTTCTATACCCTGTATATCCCGAAGATACCTTTCCCAACAAAGCTCCACGAAAAATAGTAAGGCCAGAGCCTGCCAAGGCAGGTCGGCCGACCTGGCTACCAGGGTCGGCCGACCCCCTCTGGCAGCCTCTGCCTTCCATCTTTTGCTCCTTTTGCCACCAACCTTTCCCTTCCTTGTTCACCTATGCTTTGGAAATAAATCCTTCGTTTCTTCGCCGGGAGAGGGGAAGCCCCTATAAATACAACCTTTTGCACCCCCTCTTCATTCATCTCTTCCAAGCTCCACTCCTTGAACCGATCCTTCACCACAGTTATGAGCATTGGTCGCTTTGCAAACTTTTCCTCAACCTCGGAGGGAATAGTGGAGACCCTCCTATTGCACAGCTCTCCTACAAAGAGCGCTTGGAAAAGTATGCCAAGGCTTTGGATAGGGCTTGCGCTAGGATCAACAGACTTGAGCGAACGCTCGCCCTGATGGAGATAGAAAAGAAGGAGGCACAGCGTCTCGCTGATTGCCTCACAGGAGGATGGGCGCAGTTTGACCTGGCCCTGGAAGAGTTAGAGGAAGAAAAGAAGAAAAGGAACAATAAGGAATAAATAGAATAAGAATAGGCGCATTCGTTTTCTCTTGTTTATTTCCTTTTATCAATTATTTCCCTTCCAATTGTACTGCGCCTATCAGTTTTATATTTCAATCAATGATAGTGCTCCCGGGCTTGCATACCGGAGAGCAATATTTGTGTTTCCATATTTTTGTCGTTTTTGAAGGAAACAGGCAAAAAGGCAAATGTGTGGGGGGAAACATCGCCACATCTGGAACAATCACGACCAAATCATCTAGAATCATACGAGGCAACTCAGGAACGTCCAACACGCGAAAACACAGAACCTGTGGGGTCCAGGCGGGTCGGCCGACCCCAACAGGAGGTCGGCCGACCCCTGGTTGTCCCCACCAGGGCACAGCCTCCTCCTGCCTCCTGAGTTTGCACCACACTTCCACTTTTTGCCTGCTACACCGTCAATTTCATTCTGATAATCTGAAAATTAAATAAAACTTGACGCACTAATTTTGGGGAAAATCTTAAATGATTTATCTTTTGCCACAAACTCTACCTCTCACATTCATGACTTGCACACTTGTTATTTCTCGCTTCATCGCTGAATGCTTGTGAACACCTTATCATTAGGAACCCATGTTTTTTCTAGATAATTGCATGTGAGATATGGTTTGTCGAAATGATCTTTGCTTAACCTTCAAGTCCTTGGGAATTTATCTTTATGAAAATCAAAATTATAGTATGATGCTCCTCACGTGATTTATATTTTCCTAGGCAAGAACTCTACATGAATACTTGATAGCCTATAAGCTGCTAGTTGTCGATTTGAGCTTTGTCAAATTCTTGGACCCTAGTGAGAAGCTTGTCATACTCTTTTGATCAAGATCACGTACACTCCACCTCACATGCTACACTTCTAACACTGGATGTTGAGCAACATTCCATCATCCATCCACCAAATAAATACTCCAAAAAATCTTTGTTACCTTTCTTTCTCAAAAATATCAAAGGAGACATGGCTATGCAAGAAGAAAAGAATAACCCCTGCTCATACAAAAGTAGAGCATGATGAAAAAGGAAGAAAATAATGGAGAAAAGAAAAAGAAAAAAAGTATGATAGGCATGTCCTCCTCAAAAAATTCAAAAAGAGAGAGAAGGTAACATCATAAAAGGAGTACAAATTTCCATTTCATACCACCACACACATGCACATCTTGATCAGATTGTGTGCCTTGATTTCTCCATTGATCCAGTCTTTGACTTAGCAAATAAGAGACACTAGTATGCTCCACTTTACCCTACCTTGAGGTCCACAAAAGCCTGATCAAACACAAGGAGGAAGAGGCTAAATCATGGCCCTTGAGAGGAAAATACACAAACACCATGAGCGACTTGAGAGAGTCATTTGAGGAGCTTGAAACTATGTTTTGATTTCTGAAAATTATGCAAAATCCTAAGGTACTTGACAGGGGAAGGCGAGGTGAATTGAGACATGACCGTTCCACATATCAATCATCCAAGGAATACATGTTAGACACCTCAAAGTTCACAGGTATGAAGTGTGGCTTGCATAACTTGTGTGCAGGCTCTCATTTATGAGAAGAGTATCTCCCGCCTTAAGCTCGCAACTTTACTCGAGGACGAGCAAAGAGCTAAGTGTGGGGGAGTTGTTGACGGCTCTTAGACCCAATTTTACCCGTCAACTAGCCGCACTTTTTATAATGAAACAATCACCAAAGGTAGACTTAGGTCTTTAAACTAATGATTTCCACGAGTCTTGGTGAATTTGTGAGTGCAGCTGCAATTCAAGGAAAAGGGGAAAGGAGGAAGCACAAAAGGCCCAGGTTGGAAACACCATTTTCCCCGGAATAAAGAATTCCTCTCTTGAAGCCCAAAATCCAAATATCCTGGCTTCAACTCCACCCACAGCGGTGGATCAGAGGACAACACAGCCCAAGAGCCAACACCAAGGAAGACCAGGCCCAGAGGAGCCACCCCTGGGTCGGCCCGACCTAGTATTGGGGTCGCCCGACCCTGGTGGTGGCCCACTGGCCCATCTTGTTTTGGCGGTTCGCCACCGCCTTCCAGAGGTCGGTTCCACCTGCAATCAATTCCCCCAAAGTCAGAACCGCCTCAAAGTTACCGACCTCTGGGCTATAAATAAAGGGGTACCCCTCCTCCAAAACACATCACAAGAATCCCAAGAGGAGAGCACCCACTCCCAAATCTCAGGCCTAGAGCCTCTGTACAGTAGTCGAATAGGGGAGAGAGGCAAGGATCAAGAGAGGGATAGCTTTCCTTTTAGTTATTTCCTATCTTGTACCTTGGCGGATATTTATCTTAGATAGTTATCGTTCGTTCTTCGTTTCGTTTGTCGTTCGTTCATCGTTCTTCGTTCGTTCTTAGTTCGTTCGTACGTTCGTCATCGTTCGTCGTTCGTTCTTAGTTCGTTCATCGTTCGTCGTTCGTTCGTCGTTCGTCATAGTACGAACCTTGTTCTTATTCATAAGATTAGTATTCGTGGTGATATGATCTAGCGAGCTTTACATACTAGTCGGTATTCTTGTTATACTTGTTTACAGGATCATCGCTCCGCGAGGGG